>CAHIKZ030000299.1:1535000-1647500 GCA_903632075.3 Acanthosepion pharaonis
GTTCCTTGGCATTCCCTATGAGGATAATTATTGTGTATGGTTGGTGTGCGAAGATAATCTTTATATATGTGAAATTGTGCAATGATATAGATTGTTTCGGTAATGGAATAATTGGAAGAATCTAGCAAAATTTAACAAAGAATTATGTAAATTAGGATAATTTAATTCTTTTGATATTATAGACATATTTTGTACGAATACTATTTTCGACTCGAAATTAGGTAACACATAATCTCATTTCTAAGAAAGTTTTCTATTTTCTTTTTGTTTTTGCATATTGCAGCATTAAGCAATAAATTTAGAAATAATGAATGGATTTTAATTTTTTCATAAGTTATAACTATGTTAACTAAAACATTTCATGTTGTACGAATACTTATTTCCTCCACTGTGTGCTTGTAAATATATTTGGTTTGGTTTGTTTTACAACATATCATCCTCAGTGGATTATTTAACGTCGACAAACTTTTAAGTTCCGGTAAGATATTTTTCTTCAAAAATCTGTTTCTAGGAATATATTTCCTCGAAGATATCTATAGCTGGTCATATTTATTTTCAAAGAATGTATAACTGTTTGTATAGTATTGCTGATAAAAATATTTCCTTCAAACATTATTGCTGGTAATAATATTTTTATTAAAGTTTTTCTTGTATTAAAACCTATTTTTACATAAGTTTGGGTGTTAACTATTTGCCCATATCTGGGGCCCTAACAGGTGTTACCAATCCGGTCAGGGTGGACTTGGGAACACCAGCAATTAAGAGGTGGTCCGCGAATCATCCTGATAGGATGCCTTGATGTTGGACGTAGTTTATCGTGTTACACAGGACGCGGGTGTAGTTTATCGTCATACCCAGAACGACCTATATATATATATACATACATACATACATACATATATATATATATATATATATATATATATATATATATATATATATATATATATATATATATATATACGCATGAGGCTTAACTGAGATTTTGGTCACTTCACACAAAGAAATCTGTTGAAGTCACTAAAACGGCTGACACTACTGTGGAGAAATAACAGTAGTATAAAAAAGAGAGTTAGAAAGTATCAGCGATGAGAAAGAATCAGAAAGATAACACGATAGAAAGGCACAGAATAAGACGACATACATTGCACTATTTTTTGTAAATATTGCAGCAGGAAAGAAATGTGAGAGAAAACTATATAAAATAAAATTTTTAACTGATTTTTAGAATAAGAGTTGAATTCAACAAGGAGAAGCTCACACACACACACACACACACACACACACACACACTCAGACAACACACAAAAAAAAAAAAAAACACACACACACACACACACACACACACACACACACACACACACACACACACACACATATATATATATATATATATATATATATATATATATATATATACTAGCAGCTTGGCCCGGCATTGCACATGTTTGATTCAAAAATCGTACGACTCATACAGAAATCGCTATCACTTGACGATATTCAGTCACACCCCACGAGGGAGTCATGTGGCACAATGCCTTTTTAACGTGGGCATTCCGAGCCCGTGGGCTCGACCAAAATTATGCCCATTGAACCCGTATAAACGGGTTCAGGGCCGGTTTTACCTCCCTGAAGGAGACTCCGCCCTTCGGCGTAGCCTCCTTCGGGTTCCTCCTGTCCGTAGGAAGAGAATTCAACCGAACAGTCGGTAGTGAACTACTGACTGACTGACGCTATCACTTGACTTAAAATATTTTTGCCCTTCCCTCCCTTTAAAGGAGTACCCTTTGCCGTGCTGATGTTGCTACATGCCTTACTTCTTGCCTTTCTCACACTGCACATTTTTTCGAAGCTCTATACTAAACATTAAATCTGTTTCGAAAAAAGAACTACACAAAATGAATACAAAACGATCAGCTTTAAAAAAGGACTCATAACTGGAAAAACCGAATGAAAAAGAATGTTAACAACAAATACTTTTTCACACCTAACCCAGTTCTGCGGAATCAGAATCAATGTTGAGTTTAAGCAAGCGAATTGGAGTAAAGTGCCATGCACAGTTAAATTTTTCCAACTTGTGACGAATGCAGATATCAATTTTTTTTTTTGCATGGTAGCATGCTAGTTAACATTCGTGGCAGTCAGCTGTTGGCTCTCACGCTGGCCAATAGAATCTTCCTGCTATTCGTGGCAGCCAGCTATAGGCTCTCACTCTAGCCAATAGAAAATGGCCGCAAACTACATGAAAAGTGCCGTAGAAGCATGAAAATATCGATTATTTCCACTATCGATGAGAGTTGGGAAATGCAACATCGTTCTTGGCCTTTCCGCTAACTTGGATCATGTGCATGTAAATTTTGGTTAAAATCCGTCGAAAATTTCGACCGTGCATTCGTTTGCTTTGTGTGTGTGTGTGCGTGTGTGTGTGTGTAACAAATTCACGGCCGCAAGGGAGATTGATAGATTTATATATAGATATATATATATATGCTAAGAAATGGACAAGGTCCGACAATTTATTTATTAAAGACATTTTTATGTTTAACGTTGTTATTTATAGATACAAGTATTTACGGTAGACAAGTAACATAAACAGTAAAATCGACCTTGTCTGCCGTAAGTTTCTTTGTGGCCGAGACGGTTAAGGCACGTCAGCGTATATGACGGTTCCGTATAGGATGCAGGTTCGAATCCTGTCAAAGAACGAATATTTTCTATGAAAATTTCTCGGACATTCAGGCCAGAAAATGTTATTTAATACTGTTTATCATAAACAGAGCATTTGCTTAAATACTTGTATCTATAAATAACAACGTTAAACATAAAAATGTATTTAATATATATAAATCTCTCTTTCTTTCTTTTTCTGTTTCTGTCACTCTCTCTCTTTCTGTGTGTGTGTGTGTGTGTATATATATATATATATATATACGCGCACACACAGAAACATATATATATATCTATAACTATCTCTCTCTCTCACTATATATATATATATATATATATATATATATATATATATTGTGTTTGTGTGAGTTTGCGATGGATAAATTACCGTCAAAATTACGCGAAAAAAAATAACACTGACGTCTCATTTTACCAATTTTACCAATATATCAAATCTAAACAAACATTCCTTCAAATATTAATGTGTAAATTTATTCAATAAATTCCCTATTGTCTCTATAATCGGCCTTTAGATGACTTCGAGATCTCCTGCATTTTGGTCTTGTGAATGCTGCGATAATCCTTGTTTCTTTTAAATTTTTATTTCTTTTTAAAAGGCGTTCTGTTGGTCTCAGTCTCAACTCTGCCACACACATAATAATCATTGGTTTTGAAATCTGGGATGATGTAGTCACAATATTAGCTGACAGTCACGACTCTCTTCTAATGTTTGTGTGGCATAGTGCAGAGCCCATTTGCCAGACATAGTGTCTTCCAGCTGCTGCCTTGTTAACCTAAGACTGCATGACCTCTTCAAGCGTGTTGACTTGGAGCACCCCATCAACAAATTTGGGTGTTCTTTTCTTATTAGAACGATCAGAAACAATTTTCCCAGCTGCCGTACGTTCGAATAGATCATTACAAGAAAAGAATTCTCCACTCTCCTCATATTGACACCAAAATACTCTGAAATTTTCGAATTGGTGATTTCGGCACGAATGCCAATCACTATAGCATGCCTTTTAGAAAATTATGGTGAAGTGAATTGTTTCTTTTCTCATAGACGATGCCCATCTGACCCTATGATACTGGGTAGTGGATTCAATAATTAAAAAACAACGCGCATGCGCGAAATTAAATATATAAAATGGCGACAATTTACTCATCGTACTCTATATGCCTGTGTGCGTTGATTTCATTCAATCTGTGATTATTCCACTTATATTTTTATTAACATAATATTTATGTATCAAACGCTAACCAGTAAACGCGCTATTATGGTAATTTATATGGCTGGGTTTTAACGCGATCAAATATTGTTATCGAAGCATAAGATTGTAATAAGTGAAATATATAGTGTACAACATTTCAATATACCACAGATATCACTCACCATTTTCTCTCTCTCTCTCCATCCTATCTCTCTCTTTTATATATCTCTTCTATCTCTCTCTACTTTTATGAATACAGGAAAATGAATACTTTATTTGCAAACAGATTTTATAAATATTCGAGTTATTATACTTCTGCGTTCATGACCAATACCTTCATTTCTTGTCAATTCATATAGTCATTCGCTTCACTCTTCTGAGCGTTGAATAACGATTTTATCTTTTGTTTGTCTCAGTCGTTATGCTTTTTACTTCTTAGAATTATTTTTTTATGTTCATAGAGATGGGAGAATTGACAAAAAGCTTAAAAAAATAATAGAATATAAACATAAAAACGCAGAAAACTTAGATAAATATTTAAGTCAATAGGCAGCCATCAAGTACTGCTGACAAAAAATGATTAAAAATTTTAATTGTTTCTACAATTCTTTAAGATGATATACCATAAGGGATGATCTTATTCATGCATGCAATTTAAAGCGAAAATTATTATTTATTTTTTTATTTATTTCGACCAACGAGAAGAAAAACAGACCATTGGGGATTAGGGAAACGGGAATACCGAATAATCAATTCAAACTACTGAAAAAATTGATTCAACAAATATTTTTTCTTAATAACAACTGAAGAACACTTTTTTTCTGTTCTTGGACTCTGAAAAAGAATAGAATGGCGTAAATTATCTAAACACACTCACCGCACGCGCATATGCAGATATATTTTTCTTCGAATAAATATTCATTTTAAAACAGACTATGCCATTAGTTGGCTATATTAATTTGGGCTCTTCGACGAAATGTAATGCCTATCAAATCTGTCTAGCTAGATCTATTACGACTGTATAATTATTACTATCCTCACTTCCAACTTTTAGCTTGTCCCACATGAAAACTGCGCTTTATGAATCGCCATAAAAATTATTGCATGCAAAAATTCAGTTTAACAATAGTGTCTGCCAGTAAACGGTGTTATTTCCTAGATTCTTCCGAGTCCGGATCATTTAAACACATCTCACCTACAGAACTTTCTACTCCCCTCATATACATAAACTTTTTAATATATACTCACAATTGCATTCCAGTTAATAACGTAGAAACAATCATCGAATTCATATATAGCCATGAAATAGGCAATTCTATAACTTGCTCTTAACATATAGAAATAAAACATACTATAAGGATTTTATAAATGTTGCCTAAATAAATCATTACCAAGCAAACATTTCATTACGTAGGAAATATTTAGAGGGAGTTCTAATAAATATCTTGCTATATATAAACTCACGCCAAGCACACTTTATAAAATACACTTTTATAAAATCCATATTTAAAGAATCTAAGATATGTGGATATACAAGCACAACTCTTAGTAAGATTTAATTTTACGTGGACTCGACCATATACATGTTCGCATGTTCGAATTCATACATAGCCATGAAATAGGCAATTCTATAACTTTCTTCATCATCCTATTAATTCTAACATAATAATTCAAGACAATAAGATTTAGAGTTTAAAGTTTGCTGTGTATCCATGAACAAAAAAGGATTTTAATCAAAATCTATTCACATGGCAGCCAAAAATAAAATTAGGGTGAATCATACTAACTACCTCAAGCCCGGATCTTATGTAGCCAAGAATACCTAAATGAAAAAAAGAAATGCATTTGACCCCAACACTAAGAACATTAATACAACCTACAACACAAACAGAAATATAATCAGGAAGTAAAATAAATGCGACACCACATCAGATTTAGGAACAAAATCTGTGCAATATAGGAAAAGCTACAATGACGACAGATTGACTAGAAACTTGCTCTTAACATTTAGAAATAAAACATACTATAAGGGTTTTATAAATGTTGCCTAAATAAATCATTACCAAGCAAACATTTCATTACGTAGGAAATATTTAGAGGGAGTTCTAATAAATATCTTGCTATATATAAACTCACGCCAAGCACACTTTATAAAATACACATTTATAAAATACATATTTAAAGAATCTAAGATATGTGGATATACAAGCACAACTCTTAGTAAGATTTAATTTTACGTGGACTCGACCATATACATGTTCGCGAAGAAATTTTATGTGTTGCTTACTATCGTATATATTTGCATACGCTGCAGAACAGTATAAAAGTCTAGCGATTGAAATTTTAATAATGCAAATCTTTTAATACAGTCGTCGGCTAAACATTCTCAAGATTGCCTAAAATCTGTTACATAAATGAAATACGAAGTAATGCATTTTAAAGAATTCTCTATTTAGAAATATATAATTTTCCCCTATTTATCTTCATTTTGGAACGCAATAATATATAAAATATCGCAGCTTTACTATTTAAATATGCGAAAAATAAAACGGGAATGAAATTTATAATCAGAATATTAGATAGTAAATTTACAAGCCACATATTTAATTAAATGATCTATAATGAAAATATCGTTTATATATATATATATATATATATATATATATATATATATATATATATATATATATATATATTCATGAATTATTCACACAAAAACAAATGCAAAGGTTAATGATATAATTGGCGAGAAATCCATCGTCGCAAACAATTCAAATAATATACAAAAACCTCATTAACTCATTTCCAATAGCATTTTCGGATACAACAATACATATATTTTCGTTGTCCTCTTATTACTAAGAGAAAAAACAAGAACAACATCTATTCCATACCTGAAGATGTCTGTAGGTACAGACGAAAGCTGGTAGTAAAAATAAGAACTAATGCGGCAGAAATTTATAGAAACAAGGATCTTTCCATTCATAACGGATTCGGAGGTTCTTGTATATTAATTGAATTGTTTGCGACGAGGGATTTCTCGCCAATTAAATCATTAGCCTTTGCATTTGTTTTTGTGTGAATAATTCATGAATTTGTAAATTGATTGCACGTTTATTCCTCGTAGTAAGGAAATATACGCACGCATATATACACGCATGCTGACAGGAACACGCCAAAATAGAAACAGATCCAAGAGCACATAGAGGTCACTAAAACATTAAAAGATTAAATGCCGATAACTACTCGCTGGACAAACCTTAATTGTTTTATGACCCTTCACGCAGAACTCTTCATTGACAATTCTAGAAAGAAAATTCGGATTGCCAACACACAAACAGAATGTCTCATATCGAGAATATTCCACATTGAACATGAAGAAAAATTAATTATTTTTAATAATATGTAAAAAATCTCCACTTTCACCTGAAGACGGTTGCGAGACCAGACCAGAAACACGTGTCGTGAAATTATGTAAAACAAAGTATAATATTTTTTCTCAATAAATCCACATTACAACCAAAAACGTTTGCGGCACCCCCTCTTCTTTTTAATATACATATTTTTTTCTCGTTGGAACCACTACAACATATTTCCTTTATATATATATATATATATATATATATATATATATATATATATATATATATATGTGTGTGTGTGTGTGTGTGTGTGTGTGTGTGTGAGTGTGTGTGTGCGCGCGCGTGCGTGTTAACACGGTATTGAAAATTAAAAATTTATATTAAGCTCTCTACACTTCATGACATACATACGAGATGACTTTCAGATATATATGAGCTTTTTTTTTAGTATTTTGGAATCAAGCACTCCGATAATATTGTTGAGTATATCATTACAATATAAACAGGCCTACAAACCTTCACTATTCCACATTGACAGCGACTTAATAAATACGAGGTACATTCCAGAAATTCTGAGAAATATTCGATTCTCAAAACGAGGCAGTTTTTACTCTATCATTTAGTAGTCGTGTTATCCTCGATAACAGATATCAGTTGTAACAGCTCTTTCAACACACCTTAAATAAACACTTCTTTTCATAGTTGAGAAATTTCTAGAACAAAGTCAGTTTGTGAAGATAATTTGACGTCTTGTTATGCAGTAATGATAGAGTTGAAAGAGATGTGTATCAAAACTGTCAGTCGAACTCCCTATTGTCAAAACATTTGTCCCTGAAGATTGAAGTAGAACAAGAGGGGCAGTAATTTCTATGACACTGTGGGGATGGTGTGAGCTGTGAGAAGGGTCGCTGGCACATTCACTTTGGATGATTTCCATGACATTTCCACGAATTGTCTGGACCGCTGAACCAAGTCGATTTCTCTCAGGAGATCCTGAGATGAAGGACATTATAGATTATGTACATCTTTGTAATAAACTAATGTTTCTCTTGAACACATCTGAATTCTTTTGAGGGCACATCATACTGATGCATACGTTTTGCATTGTTTTGGAATATACATATACACCTTTTTATAACCTGAAGATTATGCTTCCACATGTAATTGACAGTTGCAGAAAAAGATCATACTTTCGATCACGCACAAACACACTTACACACACACACACACACGCACACACACACACACACACACACACACACACACACACACACACACACACACACACACACACACACACCATGATCGATTTTCGATTTGTCAGAAAGGTGATTCCTGATGAAATCAGTCTGGTGGTGGCTATCGCAGCTTGCGCAATCTTTGGAAATTGCCTGAAATACATACCACAGGTTTATTGAATTGGTGTACACGGAGCACCGGGGAACCGTCGATGGTTGTGATATCACGAAGTCAAAAGCCATGGAAACAAAGTGTTCAAACTGCTGATCCCGCTAGATAACGCGATCTCCACCAGAAAGTGTGACTAAGGGCCGCTCCCCATAGTTGCAGTATAAACCACAGGTAGGCGCTGGACGTGTTGAAAACATAGAAATGTACCTGAACAGGCTTCTAAAAGAATGATTAGCTAGCCGCACAAGACAATATATATCACTATAACTCTATCTTTCTCTATGTCTTTCGCTCTGTATATATATATATATATATATATATATATATATATATATATATATATATATATATATATATATATAATTAAAGGAAGACTGACTTTGAAAAGAAATTTAGAAAGACGATCCGGGACAGGCACTTAGAGGCTGAGGATAGCCGTATGAAGAACGGTTTGAAATAGACTATACCTGTCTTGAGTTATTTTTTTTTACAGTAATATATATATATATATATATATATATATATATATATATATATATATATATATATATATGTATATCATCCTGTTTTGTGGATAATGCGGAGGTGTTCTTCAAATGAATACGCAGGTAAAACTCCTACTATAGACCTCAATGTATAAGAATATTTTTCAATCATACAGAACAATATAATTAAGAAACATTTCAGAGAAAAACCTTACATTTGAATTTTCTATTCATAAACTTAAATTTATTTCACAGTTGGCGTAAACTGCATCGTCAGTCTGCTTTAAATGCACCAAAAACAGGAACAAATTGATTTTGAAAGCGAAAGACAATCAAAAATTAAAGAAAATACATTTTTTGTTAGCATTTGTCAATAAATGACAGGAAGTGGTAAAAATTCAGACACAAGCGAGTGGACGATATTTTGTTGGATGAAGAGATGCAGGCTAAATTTTTAACGAAACTGTTCCAAACATATCTTCTGTCAAATGCAATAAGCATAGGTGATCATTTAAAAAAAAAGATATATTAAGTGTGACAGAAGTTCGATTGTATGTTTCGTGAAAAACTGAATACCAAAATAACATATATATATATAAATATATATATAATATATAAATATATATATAATTTAACAATATATATATATATATATATGTGTGTGTGTGTGTGTGTGTGTGTGTGTGTGTGTGTGTGTGCGATAACAATACATATATATATAATAGTTTATTCGAAAATTATAACATAAATATGTTATAAATCACTAGAAAAGTAGTCATTTTGTTTCAACATTTCTGGTTCCTTTTCAAGTGATGGTGTTGAATGTTCAACATCATCACTTGATAAAACACCATCATTTGAAAGGGCACCAGAAGTACTGAAACGAGATGGCTACTTATGTTATAATTTTAGAAGAAATAATTACATTTGCTCTACTCTGTATTGAGCACTCTTTTAAGAATAGTATTTGTTGGTTATTGGAATTTATTCTGTATACACCAATCCCATATATATATATATATATATATATATATATATATATATATATGAATTTATGAAGAACTAGATGAGTAAATTGTATCAAAAATTGACAAAAGTTTACCTGGTGTTTTAGGAAAACCCCACCAAAATTATTTGTTTTCGTTGTTCACTGAAAAAATCTGGGTTATACAAAAAAAAAAAAATTGAATATGAGATAAGTGTTAAAAATTTTAGAATTTGCTTCCTTGTATTTGTATTTAGATTAGTTAAACCAATTGGACAAAGCCGCATATTTTTCAAGTGATCGAATCTATATGGAATACATGACTGACAGTTGCTTGTTGTTAGTTAGATGCTGCTTTTAGATTGACGGTTTAAACATTAAGGAGCTCTGTAAGACTACGCTTGGTATAGTATGTTTCCCCTCTAAAGTCTATATTTTGTTAAAAAGGATAAACCAGCATCAAAACAATGGTGCTATCTATCGCAGAAAAGCAACAGTTTTGAAGCTGACAAATTAGAAAAACATTCGGCACAGCCAACACAACAATATTGAATCTGCTAAAAAGGAAAGGTCTACTGGTGTCCCAAGAAAAAATTATAGAGCATGTCGACCAAGGCCAACAGCAAGAGTTGATGACAGAGACTGTGTGAAAGATGTGAGGATAAATTAAAGAAACAAAACAAAACAAAAGAAAACAAAACAATAGTCAGTGACATCGCCAAAAACCTCCAGTGTGCAGTGGAGAAGATTTCACAATCCACCGTTCGAAGAAAACTTTGAGAACAGAAATAAACGCCAAGATGCCAACCACTTATATGCAATAATAATCGGAATGCCACATTGGAAATCGCAAGGAATTACAGATATGAGTGAGAAATGTTCCCGAACAAATTTTTGTGTACTGATGATACCATGATTAATCTCTATCAAAGTGTCGGAAAAGCCAAAGCCTCGAAAAAGAAAGGATTTCCTCATGATCCAAAGCGTACATCTAATCAGTGAAGCATGGTGGAGACATTGTCTTGGTTTAAGCTTGTCGACGCCTCTGGAACAGGCTCATTCAGATTTATTGATGAAGTAAATCATGATGGTAGTAGCAGAATGAATTCAGAAATCTACAGAAACATTTTGTCTGATAATTCACAGAGAAATTCATACAAGCTAATCAGAAGAAAGTTTATTATGCAGTACGGCAATGATACAAAACGTTCTGCCAACAAAACAAAAGACCTCATCAGAGGAAAAAGAAACCAGTTTTGATCACAGGTATGTGACCCAAGCGAGTGGGCTCTTTATTTTCTGAAGAGAAGGAATAAGGTAGTACACCCCTACCGTAAAAATGTCAAAGAACTGAAAGAGCCTTCGTTAAAAGTCTGTAAAATCATAATAAATGAAGAATGCAACAGTTTACTGATATCAATGGGTTTCAGGTATGATGCAGTTATTGCAAGCAAAGTTTATGCAACGAAGTATTAAATGTTATTCATTTTAAGGCTATCTGTTCCTTTGGTTTTGCTCACCTAAACATGCGGTGATTTTATACAAAAACGTTATGTCGTAAACTTTTTAAAACGTATAAATATAAATACCATGAAATAAAACCTGACATTCTAAAGTCTTATCTCATATTCATCTTTTGATATTCAAATGCTTTCTGTGAACAACATAACTAACTGATTAAGCCTTACCCTAAAAATAACTATGGAGAGGACTATATATATATATATATATATATATATATAAGTAATGCATTTATTATTTATTAATATGACAGATGTAACTACTAAAACTTTTTTTTGTTGATGCACATAATTATCGATGCACATATTTTTGCATGTGCTCCGTTTATTTAGTCCCAGTGTATTTATGCTTTCCTCTACCGACCTGAATATTCGAGAAAGATTATTGAACTAAAATATATCATAAGATCCAAAATGATTTAGATCGACTAAGCCACGGAATCTGTAGCCTTCCAAGGAAAGACAAAACGGAAAAAAATACAGAACTACTTTGGCAAATTAATATATTATGAAAATGGTAAATAAAGAGCTTTTATATAAGCAGTTAATAATACTGGCAAAACAATGTAAGTTGTTAATAATACAAACTAAACACCTATACACCTATACACCAATATAAGATACAAATCATACTAACAAAAACATTATCAAATTCAAAGTTTAAGGATATTGCAAAGTAAATGTAGTTTATACGTACAATTTACTGTTAGTTCACTTCTTTTGGTTAATAAGGAATTTTTATCAGAACATCTGATAATTTTTAATTTTTCATGTAATTAGTGTAAAGAGAGTTCATTTAAATATCTATATGTTGTAGCTTTTTTTTAAATTTCCATTTAACATAGTCTTTGAATTTGTTTCTTTTAAATTACAAACATATTTAGAAAGACGTACTATTTTTCTAAGTACTATTGGTAAAGGTTAAAATGAATTGATACCGCCTATTCTTAAAAAGATTTCTTAATAATACCAATATAAAATTTTCCAACATTCGGATTCTCTATTGTAGAAAAAAGTACTTAGATATACAAGAGAAATGGTTAACCATTCGTGACGTAATGGGAATTCGTTAGAATACTTGCAATTACATTGGTTATTATTATTATTAACAATGTTTATCTGACAATGTGTATTCTCCAAATTTTTCAGTTGTTTAAATTTTTTTATTATGCTTTTTTATAATCTTCTCAATGCATATATATCTTAGTTTAAGTGAGTTTCTTTTAAATATTTTGCTGAGATTGTTACTTTTATGGAAAATGTCGTCAATTAATTGAAGGAAATTCTAGCCTAATTTAATACTGATTAATTTGTTAAAGGGGGTGTGTACCAAATGATTTTCCTTTTACCATTCCTTTTCGTTAGATCAATATCATTATTTTTCTATACGTTATTTCAGCGTAAATGTAACCACTTTTTGAAAGTAGTATTATAAACACCACTGTATTTTGGGTTTATTTAGCTAGTTAGATGAGTTGTAGCTAATACTATGTTATATAAATGAGTGCTTGTGCTTGATTACAGATGGGGAATGGTTAGAATTGGGGGTGAAAATATATTTGGTTATCATTATTTTTCATATAAGGTTGAAATACATCATTAACTAAATCAACGCGTTTAACATTAGTACATACCTTAAGCTTAAGACATAACCTTTTTTTAATTCCGTATGGATCATTTGCCTTAATTTGCAAACTTGATTTTATTAGAAGTTTTTACTACCGTAAGAGCATTATTTCTGCATAAACGTATTTTATCAACATTGACATCATCTTAAGCTCATAAGTTAGATTTATTATCTGTTTCCAACTTGCTCTTTTAACCCATATATATATATATATATATATATATATATATATATATATATATATATATATATATATATATATGTTGCTGTGGGTTTATTAATTCAATTCAATTAGAGTTCGAATAAAATGTCCCTTTATTTTCATCTTACTTTTAACCTATATATATATATATATATATATATATATATATATATATATATATATGTTGCTGTGGGTTTATTAATTCAATTCAATAAGAGTTCGAATAAAATGTCCCTTTATTTTCATCTTACTTTTAACCTATCATATATATATATATATATATATATATATATATATATATATATATATATATATATATATATATATATATATATGTTGCTGTGGGTTTATTAATTCAATTCAATTAGAGTTCGAATAAAATGTCCCTTTTATTTTCATCTTACTTTTAATTACCGTTTTCTCTATATATAAAAGGGAGATTATGTCTAGCATCAATAATTGTCAACATATTATATTCTGCTGCGATCGAGCGCTTTTGACATTAATTCCGATTAATATCACATGAAAAATTCTTAAAAGACCCTTTAAATGTTAAGTATTTTAAACGATATGTGTATGGACATTGGTGTTTATGTTGGGTGATGAATTAAATAGAGGTGATATACATGTCGGAAAATCTGTAAGATGTATCTACCAGGTTCTGAAACAGATATTCTTCCATCGTTTAACTCATATATGGGAAATTAATAAAACTATTCGTGAGACGGCTATTTATCATATTTTTCCTGATAACGTATAGCTTATCCTAGTAAATGCTTGTTCTACATACGTACAAACACATACGCACACGAATATTCTGGAAATTAGTTACTCATCCACCTCCCCTCATTGAATATTTGTTTGTTTGCTAAATACTAACTTTATGAGGAGGGTCATCTTGGAATTTTACAGCTGTCACTGGTATATATTTCATCAATGTTTTAACGTTTGCCTCCACACAAGGTAAACAAAAATGCATTCGGAATCAAATAATAGAATTGTAGACAAGACATAATTAAACTGCGAAGACAATGAAATAACAACTTCAAGATGACCGAAGACGAGGATTGAAGGCACATCTAAATTTCGGAAGATCAATTTTGATCGGAAAGCAAGAAGCCGGAAGACAGTTCCACAGGTAAAATGTGCGAGAGTAGAATCTATTAGCATAGAGCTTACGCTTACGGCAACTTTAAAAGTGAATGGATGAATTCAACTGCCTAGTCATGCGTATGAGAATAAATGACATCAGCAACATAATTGGGAGATTGGGTATCTTGAGGGTCATAGAAATACTTTTTAATTGCAGTTGTTCCAATGCCGACCCTGACCCAAGGTAGTAGCACCTGTTAGTGTCCCAACTATGGGAAAGTACTCCCCCCCTAACAAAAAATTATGTAAGTATGCAATTACTCTTTATATTAAGAATACCATAGACAATATATAGAGACAAGCAATACATTTTATCTTAAAATTAAAAATGATACATTTTATTTGTAGCTGAATGCATACAATTACGTTAAATTTACTTTAGATGAGGATATAAAATCGATTTTGACATTAAATATCACATAGAGAGTTATATACCGCTAAACAAGTTCAACCAACATAACTGTCAAACCTGTACTGCGCTTAAATTCGTTAATTCGAGCTAGCAATGATGGAAGCTCAATAGAAAAGTTATCACAAAATATTTATTGAAACGGCGGAGGAAAACTACGTTGCGGCGGTGTGAAAAGGAGAGGAGCCGTGATTCCCGGTCAGGGAAAATAACAGTGAAAAGCCATTGGATGTTTTTCGAGATTCTTTAGATAAATAGCAGCTTCATCAGACCAGATGTGGCAGAAATATGCAAAACGTGGGCGAATGGTCGACATGTAAATGTGAAGGCTATATTTTATCAAGATGAATTTGTCAACAACACCGTGATCAAACATTTCTAGCATCAGATGAAGCAATTGACTCAATTCCATTTAATTTTATTGCAAAACGAGAGAGCAAGAAGGCACAGTGAGTCACTATCCTTGAGAATTCAGGCATTTATACAAAATACAACTTAACAACTGAAGAGAGCTACCCAAGTAATTAATTAACAATTGATATTTAATGAATGACTTCTACTCGATAAAGTATATATTTCTTATTTAAATCATTGATTTTTTTTAATATAGTAAAGATGAACGTCCGAATAAGAAGAACTTCCTATAAAACATATTTACTAATCTTATATTTGCATTTTCGAGGGTGGGAGTGTCTTTATCGGAAACAAGTAGAAAGGAACATTTTATACCAATGGATGAGAAACGAGAAATTGATATATATATATATATATATATATATATATATATATATATATATATTGAAAAAAAATATTAAAAAATTAAAATCTTCAGACACACTAGGTTGATTAATATTCTTTCGTTTTTTTTATTATTATTTCATTTAGATTCCTCGACTAGGTTCGTCCAAAATAGCCATCATCGGGAGAAGAAATATTTCTGCTTGCTGGTAGCAGTAAACTACAGTAATGAATGTCTTGCTGGAGAAAATAAACTTTTGTCTGTAGTCTTCATATGTTTTTTTTTTTTTTATTTTTTTATCTTTTTAACATGAATCTTTTAACATTCCTTGTGTTGGCCAAACAGTGTCATTTAAGTTGTTATTTGAGATAAGAGCTGGATGGATCTGAATTCCCCTGGTCAGTTTGACAGTTTTATTGGTCCTGGAGAGGGAATGTGTCTCTGTTTAATGTTTGTGTGTCTGTTTTTTGGTTCTTAGGGAGTGACTGAGTAAGCGTGTGTTTTACTGTAGGTGTGTGTTATTTTTTGGCTCATTAGGGAGTGAGTGAGTATGATGTGTGTAAGTGTGTATATTCGTGTGGGTGTGCGTATAAATGTGAGGCCTCCACACACACACACAAACACACACACACACACACAAATTAATGCTATATATATATATATATATATATATATATATATATATATATATATATATATATATATATATATATATATATATATATATATATATATATATATATATATATATATATATATATATATATATATATATATATATATATATATATAGCATTAATTTCAATGGGTAGAGTTTCAGGATCGTCTGGTAAAAATGAAGAAAAATCAAATTGACAGAGATTAAATAGCTACAGAAAACACTACGTTTCCAGAGTCTTAAAGATATTGTGAAAGATGCAGCTGACTATTTTGAAGAATATTAATAACGCACTGAAAGAGTCGTGAAAAGAGGGAAAACAGTGTAGAGAAAATGGAAGCAAGGGATGGATAGAAATGATGCAGATATAACTATTGCTTAATCAGAAAGTAGACACAGTAGCAGAGTGGAATACATGATGTCTCCTCAGTACTCCATCACTGTCCTCGCTATTTCAGCTGATCTCTGCCAGGTTGTCATCTGCATAGAGTCAATTCTTGCACAGATTAATAATTCTGACACACTATTTATAAGATTCTTCGGGGATGCTATAATCGAGGCAGTAAAAAGTTTACATACATCCAAATATAATTTCATCTTTTCATTTCAATTAACTCGTCAGAATTTCACGTAGACCAGGTCGATTTTTCTTTTTATATAATAAACGGGGAGGCATGTATTAATAAATGAATGCTAGAAATTTTTTAAAGAAATAAAATGTGCTAAATTTCTAAAGAGAATTGTCTTAATAATCTCAGTGGTGGCTGAAATTTATCTAATTAAAATGAAATATCTGCCCAGCATATTAGGTAATTAAGAATAAATATTTTCAAGGTTTTCCATTCTTCAAATAAAGCTATCTGAGCTGCAATGAAAGGGATATTCAAAACATGGAAAATTCTCATTATTTACATTCCGACTCTTGTCCTCATCTTTGTTTCTGCTATTACAACGTTTCGGACGCTTTGTTCATAATATGTATATTGAGCTGAATTATCTCTAGAGAAATCTGAACCGAATTTTTATTTAATATAAGGCTTGAAGATCCGCACAGAAAATTGTCCTACGAAACAATACACGAGTGGGTTAATGCGATGGTACGTGAATTCGGTGACATAGTAATTGTGAGATCAATATCTAGGCTGGGCACTCTGTACTTGGATTCAGTGGAAAAGGGGAGACAATATCAAAGCGCGACGCAATATATCCCTAGAAAAGTGCAGTGGAAAGAGACCAGTCTACCACTGTACACTAAATAAAAGAGGTTAAATAGAATTATAAACAACGGATGAATATCCGGGAACAAAAATTTCGAAACATTGTGATATCAAAAACAAATATCAGGTCAATAGTCCCAAGGTAATTAGTGTAAATAATGATTATTCCTCCACCCCGAATTTAAGGTTGACATTCTCTCGAATATAATAACTGAAGTATCATTATTAACAATAAATTATTTTTTTATTGACTCAGATTCAGTTTTTTACTGCATCTCAGCTAACAGTTTGAGACGTGTGATTTTTATTATGAGTATTTCTATGTTACCTAATTCGGCATTTATTTATTATTCTTTTAAATAACCAAAATAATATTTGTTATGGGATCCAACACATAAAGAAATATTGTCCTTTAAAGATTGCTCATATTTTTAAATACCTAAAAGAATTAATTTTATGTTTTTGTTGAATGCAAATGTGCAGTATATTTCCCTGAGGTTTAAAATGCCATTATTATTTTTGTCGCATACCTACGGACGATAATGTGTATGTCAGCATCCACATAAATGCAGTAATAAATATTCTATGTTGGTTTGCAGTTGGAGATTCGTCTCCAACTATGTTGGCCAAACTCTCTGCCTCCGTGCAGAGAGGATCCCCATGTCGAAGAGCAGAGTGTCTTCTCGGGAATGAGCTACCCGACCCCGTTTTCTACGGGGTTTACGGGGGAATGTTTGACCGAGCCTACGGACTCGGATACCCCATATTAAATTCGGTCTTGTGACACATCTGACAGCGTGGGGAGGTTGGTAGATATCCTGAAGTTTGATGTTCATTGGGGAATTCACCTGACCCACTTCTAGCAGTTGATTACTATTTCTACGCGCCTAAGCATTATCGTTCATTACCAACCTTTGTGTAATCATTCAATTCAGTAACCTTACCTAGGTTATAAAATTATATTATATTCAATAAAATAGAAAGTAAGAAATAACATTTCATGTTATACTGATAGAATGATAAACAGCAATGACATGTGTTAAAATTTATAATAATGAATTTTCCATTAAAGAAACTGAATGTTGCCAAAATCATACGTGGGTTTAATAGTTATTGAAAATATAAGGCTTTGAGAGGAACAATTTTTAGTTGTTTAGACATTAGCTTGGGAATGGCATTACTTGTTTCCAAGAAAGATCTATGCAGTTAATAGACATATCTCTGTGACATCCTTCTTAGATCGCGCTGGTAACTCCTTACCGGTTAGAAAGTGGAAATTAATCAAGTAAAATATTTAAAAATGGCCTAAACAAATATCGTGAAAGAACCTCTACGTATATCTGGAAGGATAGCAAAAATCGATGCTTAATATAATTTTTATTATTAAAAGAAATGATATACACAGATTCTTTACGAAACAAAGAAAAGCAAAATATTTTGTTTGCCTATCTTTACAATACAACCGAATCAACTGTGTTAGAATAATAGAAAATAGACTGTCTACATATGAGAATGAGTGTGTAACGTATTTATATCGTTTTATGTATGTGTGTAATTTCTTACAGAAAATGCCAGACGATAGGCAGTGAGTTGTAACCGAAGTGGGCTCTGTTATAATTCTGCTAATATTACTGTTGTTGACAATAAATCTGTTCGAATGTTTTCTTAGTGTTTCTTAACATAATGCCCCTAGGGCTTTTTTAAATACAGTATAATGGAATAAATATGCCAAAATGTTTGTAGTTAAATAACGTTTGAGAATTTCAACTTGTCTAACAAAAACTGAACAACACTGGTGAAAGTTTCCAAGACAAACTAGAAAACTCTGATTTTAGTGAAAGAAGAGTGTTTCAGAAAAACTAAAAAAATAAATTTAGTTAACTTTTGAATTTATTGGTTGATAAGTATTTTTCCAAAATTTTTGCTATCTAATTTTTAGACGGAAAATATTGTTGATCCTATTCTAGTGTTAATCTTCAAAATTTCTTAGCAGACAACAAATATGAACTGTCTGAAAATTAGAAGAACATCTGCGCATTTGTGATAACGTCAGTGAATAAATACGAATATATAAATTCAAATCTAGAGACTACAAAATGCATAAAAATGAGTCGACTTATTTGTGAGTCTGTTTTGTAAAAAAAAAAAAAAAACAGGATTTCCCAGCAACAGTACTTAAATCTTTAGCATTTTCTCCAATTCTTTGACAGTGTTATACACACACACGCGCGCGCTCACGTGCGCACACTCACTCAGTCTGTTTCTCTTACTTTTTCTCTCTTTCTTTCGCACACAAAGCGATACAACTATATAATAAATGTGAATGTCAGTGTTTCACTGTGTCGCACTTTTTCAACTTGGCTCCCAAAGGCCGTAGCCCAACTTAGACCATTTGGAATCTGACCGATTCCCTGAGCAAATTAAAAACATTCTGGAACGGATACGGAAGCGAAACCATGAAATTTTGGATTTTCCGAATTTTCGTAACTGCGTTTATTTTGGGATTTCGCCATTTTGACTTCTACTGATAAAACAAGGAGATACAACTGTCGAAATTTATACAGTTCATGTACAAATGAAAATAAAATTACTGTTCTCAAATTACACTTTTTCAAAATAAAATTGTCCGTGTTTTCATTTTTATTCCTAAAGGCCGTACACAACATACCACACCTTAATCCGACTTAATCCTTGAGCAAATTAAAAAAAATTCGGAGCCAGATCCGGACGTCCAATCCCGAAATTTGGGATTCAGTGATTTTTACGTGATGTTTTCAGAAGAAATTTTTTTTGTAAGATAGCACTTTTTTTAAACTTAGAAATAAATTTAGAAATAATTCAAATTAATTGAGAAATCCAGCGAAGGTTGCCCATGAAATGAAAATAATTCTTTGTACGGAAAGTAAGGACATACCTACACCAAATTGTCTTTAAATTAAGTGGTGGCAGAAGAAATATCGTTGAACATTCAAAAATCAATCCTAAATATTAATGCAATACTTAAATGCAGCCATCAATTTTGAATTATCTGGTAGTTTATTGTTGCCTATCGTATATCCTCCTCCTAACCTATTGCGATGAAGGCCCAAACAAGAACCCTCACACACACACGGTAAGCTGATAAAGCGAATCTCCATTGTTAATGTCTGTTGAATAAACCAATGATTTATGCGGCCCGACATGGATCAATCCAGTGGATTGATTTTAGCGGTTCGAGTAGAAGATGGAACCGGTCCTCCCCTATGTATCCGAGTTTTGTTAGATTTCAGCTAGTGCATCGCGAACATCATGTGTAAAACGTATGCGTCTGCGTATTAGCAGGGGTACATCTTGTATAATGTCGGAAAGTGTGTTCGAGATAAAAATCCCTGTAGATATCTATTGTAAGACGCGCTGGGAGTACATAGGGGCCTTCGAGCCTGTCCCCCACAATTCTGGTCAACGCTTTAACCGTAAAATAATGCTTGTGCCTCGACTGTAATGTACAATGTGCATTCCCATCCGCAATGCTGTTTGCGTAATTTTTTTATTCCATCGCTTCCATATATTCCTCACTCGTAAACAGGACTGAAGTGATAAACAACTGATCGGCAGTTTGTGCAATGAACGATCGGAAAAAAAAAATTTTTTCCCGTGGTGAGTGATCGCAGGTTGAAAGACCCAGCACAAGTTGCAAAAAATACGGATGTATGAGCTGCACATGCAGTTCTATGAGATGTACGACATTTTAGGGATATTTGACATGTGCTCATAACTGGATCTTTCCCGAGAGCCGTAGAATGTGTTCTTCGTGGTCAGGCATACGAGCAGATGTTAGTCAGCCTAGATTCATGGTTTGTGGTGCCACAATCACGCGGCCGTATATAAACATTGCATCTGCCTCCTCACGATAAGAATAGTCTGCCATTGTTTAACGCAATATTTAACCGTTTAACGTTGAAGAGAATATACACTATTGAAAATATATCCTACATTTGAACACAGCGCCATCTACCGGAAAGATCATTTAAACATAACTCAAAAACTGAGAATTTGCTGATATGTTTATATGGATTATTGTCCCTGTTTCCTCGTAAGAAACCCGACCCCAAATCTATCTATCTATCTATCTATCTATCTATCTATCTATATATATATATATATATATATATATATATATATAAACAAACAACACACACACACACACACACACACACACATATATATATATATATATATATATATATATATATATATATATATATATATATCGAGAAAGGGACATGAGAATGACAGATATGGACATCGAGAAGACGGAAGATGTAGCGAACAATCTCTCATAGTGGATACAAATTTTACAACGAGAGCAGTGTCGAGCAGAAAAGAAACGGATGCTTGCCGTCGGAGAGATCTATGCTCGAAGAAAAGGAACCCTCCCACACACACACACACACACACACATATATATATATATATATATATATATATATATATATATATATATATATATACACACGCATGCACATTCACATTCTTCCTGTGTTACATAGGACTCACTTGCGTGCACGTGAGTACTCTATCGGTTTTTGCCAGTGTTTTATAGATATTGTTCTCCATGGATATCGGTTTGTGCGTGAGTACGTGTATGTATGTGTGTGGTCTGACCAGTGTATCTGGCCCTCATGTGTGCATGTCGTGTAGCCTTGTGTATGGAGTTATGTCCTGTTTAGTGCTGGTTTATATTTGTCGATGATTTTTTTATTGAATTTTTAAGATAGAGTAGTTATCTTTTTGGCATATTAGTATAATTTTAAATTTGTCTTGATTGTATTCGTAGATACAAAGATTTTTCTGTTGTCGGGTCATTTGATGGAGCTGTTGTACTTGGTTGATGCCTGTATCTGAATTCTTGCATTTTGTGGATATGAGTGCAGAGATCACATTCTTGTAGTTGCAGTTTAAATTTGTATTTATTGAAAATGTAATTGAAGGGTTTTCAAAGAGAAACGACGACCCTAATTTTACCAACAGAAGCTCTCACTGAAGATCAGAAACAGTGTAGGACAAAGGATGGATCCTTGGGCTACACCAGTGTTCGTGCGAAAGTAAATGGTGAACACGTTTAGGATGTCCTTCAGTTGACGGTGTGACAGAAATCATTGTATTAATTCAAACAATCGACATGTAATGTCGTATTCCTGAAGCTTACGAAGAAATCCGGTATACCAAAAAATATCAAACGCTTTTGAGACATTTACAGCCACGGCTCGTGCTTCTCCGTTATTGTGAAGTGGTCGGTATACAAATGAAGTTAAGGACGTGAGCACGTCAACGGTAGATCGGTCGAAGCGGAAACCATGTTGTTTGTCAAAGAGCAGATCATTGGATGTAAGGTTCTTAACCATTTCGGTGTTGATTAAAGCCTCGTAGACTTTACCGAAGAGTGGTAGGAGACTGATAAAAAGGTAGATATATGGGTCAGAATGAACTACAGATTTCTTAAAGTAAGAGACAACAACTGGGGACTTCCAACAAGATGGAAAGCAAGAGTCAGCGAAGCAGTAGTTATAGAGTTTGGAGAGGACAGAAGTCAATTCAGGACAACGGCTGGTATCGCGCCTCCACGACTAGCCTTTTCGGAGATTAATTTAGAGAAAATTTCAAATACCATCGACGTTGTTATGTGCATCTCATTCAATATAGCCTCAGTTCTAGGGGAAAAGTCAGGTGTGTGTTCGCTGGATGAATCAATCGTTGAAATGGATGAGAATTTCCAAGCAAAGCCTTCAGCTTTATCAGCTGTGGAAGTCAGAACCTCAAATTGTTTGAATAAATGTGGTATTGTGGCTTTGCTGTTATTCAGTACGCTTTTGTAGAGGCGCCAATAACCTTTAGATCAATATATGCGAGATGCAATGCGTTGTTTCATTTTTCAGCAAATTTTAACTTTTGACTACACGCTTGCACTCATTATGGGCAGAAACAAAATAACTTCTGCGATCAGACATGTCGTTACGGTACAGATGGAAGAAGTGATTCCTATGGCCATCAGCAGCTGAGCAAATAGTTGGGTTCCAAGAGGATGACCGCAATTTAACTTGTTGGGAGGAAAGCCTCGATTCCAGCTTTTATCCTGTAGCAGAGCAAAGACGCATATTTTTTTAGCAGAGTGTTAAAAACCTCATTCCTGGGGACATCGCAGGGGAAATCACAGAAGGATTCCCAGTCTGATACTTTATAACAGAAAGTTATTCATGCGGTAAGAGGTTATTTGATGGAGGAGGAGTAGAAGGAGGTGTTAACCGACACTACGACATGACCAGAGTTGCCAAGAGGGCAGAGCAGCGTGGCACAAGACATGTAGATATAGATAAATCACAGATAGTTAAAGGAAGGCTTACTGACATGATTGCTGGGGAAACGCGTAAGGTATTCAGCCACTTGTCTGAGAGATTGAGTAATTGAAAAGATAATGGTTTGAATAACAGCAAGTCCAGTTACAGAATGTTTAAACCACTTGGTGTGGTGGGGTTAACCGAACACAAATATATACACAAAAAGCACCTAGAGAGATAGATTTTTCTATATTATAGGATTTGATACGTATTTGATCTGTATCAGTCAATTGCCTTATACCTACTATATATATATATATATATATATATATATATATATATATATATATATATATATATATATATATAGCAATTATCAAGTTAGGAAAATAAGGCGGGTTCGTTTCTTTGTACTAACTTCGAAGCCACACTCTTTTAAAACCTTTAGAATGAAACTCTAATCCGTTTAGACTATACAATGTTTAAACCAATCCATCTTAAATAATAAATGAAACATTGTCGGTTTACAAAATTAAAAGAAAACAAATTACTTGACAAAAGAAAAGTGTTAATTCTACAGAAATAATATTCTATGAAACTGGTCGCGTGTTACCCAGAATAAAATTGAACACGGAAATGTTATATCAATATGAATATTTTGCGTTTTGTTTCGTCCAGATATTAACTAATGTTTTGTCGCAAAAAGAAACAGATAGATGCAAACCAAATTAATTTTTGATGCCAGGAACTCTAATTCCCTGTTCGTGACTGTATTCTGTCTAGGTTTACCCCAGAGCCAGAGAAAACGTGATCGAAGATTTGTATAAACGGCGGCTCATGAGTACCAATATTTACTCATTCTATAATAACAAGAAACAGAATATTCGGTGAAATTGTTTGTAAAAAAAAAAAAAAAATGCAAAATCACCGTGAAAGAAGCCTAGTATTCGTCGAGTGAATAATTCTGTTTGTTCTTAAACAAGAACAGTTTAAGATAAAATAGATATAAACAAATTGAAATATTCTAAACACAGTAATATTCATAATCACACAGTAAAATCTATGTATTATACATTTCCAACAGATGATCTCTGGTGTAATATACATTAGAACAATGATCTATTTGGGTAGAGCTATACCGCTCTAGACAGTGATTTTTTGTCTTGTTTGAATTTGTTGCGAATTTGCTGAGGAATTTTCTGCGAATTTCATGTTTAATATTGTGGTAGGCATTGTGTTATGTTTAAAAACACAGGCAACGTTCATATTAATTGTTTTTCTACTGGGATGTTGATGAAAAGATTGTAAGCCACAACTGGAGTTAGGGTAAAAATATTGTAATTTTTCTCTTGTATAAAATAGACACAGAAAATAGTTTTTTATTATATAATAGTCAAAAATAACCCTTGCTTGTTGTCGCCAAATAAATAAAAAAAAAAAAATAAATAAATCCATCCATCATATTTTATATATATATATATATATATATATATATATTGAGATATATATATATATTGGGAGATGGATTATATATATATATATATATATATATATATATATATATATATATATATGTGTGTGTGTGTGTGTGTGTGTGTGTGTGTGTGCACTTGTGTGTTTAATTCTCAGAATTAACCTGAAGAAAAAAGACAATATGTATACATGGAAAAAAACAATAGAAAAAACATTTAGTTTTAACCGACGCGTTTCCCCCGATATTGTCTTTTCCAAAGCAAAAAGGAAATTAATTTATTGAAACAAAGTATCAATAAACAAAATGTCGTTAGTAAGTAACAGAATATAGAAACGCAATTGTGTATGTATAAAATCCAAATTGTGGTTGAATTTTAATTTTATAAATGCTACACTCATAAATAATAAAATAATTCACTCCGAAGGAAAATCAATGAGAGTGCCGCCATTGAGTATTTTTCTAAATATTAGTCTACGCTGCAGTTTTAACCCAATCACACATTTTCTAAGAGAATCACTACTCTCCCAAGTCAACGTACACATCTAATATTTTAAGAAATTAAGCTAAAACAGTTGAATCCGTCAACACAACAATACAAATAATATTTTTAAATTTGAAAATATTATCCTCAAATATAAAAATAATTGATGTAATTTTTCAGTTGACCAAATGTATGTACGATAGAGTTTCTAAATTTTTCTAGTTACTTGTTACATTTTGTTTTTGCTTATCGATACTTAGTTTCAATATATTCATTTCGTTTTCTTCCTTGACAAAATCTACATTGGACAAAACCCATATATCTAAAACCATAGTTTCCTATTGTCTTTTTCCTATATATATATATATATATATATATATATGTGTGTGTGTGTGTGTGTGTGTGTGTGTGTGTGTGTGTGTGTGTGTGTGTGCGCGCGCGCTCGCGCATGTGTGTGCGCTAAATAGAATATTTGCTTGGATATCTCTTCTTAAATATGCCACTTCCTTTTTAGTACGTGAGCGGTCATGATACACCCATATATTTTACTCGCTATCACCCATGTTTGTGCCTGTCCAGCCATTTATTAAAAATAAATGTGTCTGCGGGATGTGCGTGGATATAAATTTTAAGTTTTCATCACAGACCAAAAATGTGCATTAATCTTGAAATATCAAATTATGCTTACCAACTTATAAAATAAAAAAAAAACAATAACATTAATTAATATTTTCTCAACACACAGAAAGATTATGATTTATTTGGTGTCCCTATGGAGTTCCAGGTCTAAGGTTTTCCCCTGGCATGAAGTACAAAATTTAGACTTAATATATTGCTGGGTATGCTGATATGTTTACTGTATCAAGACACTTTTTCTCGCTAGAATCTATCTGAAAATTTTTTATATCCTCATCCATGAACTGAATATTGCTTTCATTTATGGCCCGGTGCTCCTGATATCTATTTACAGATTTTTGATAAAATACAAACATGTATCTAAAATGTTCTTGATCCTAATATGATATCTCGGCTTCAATCATTTTCCCATCTCCATAACTTATTTTTCTGTACATTTTGTGTAGATAATTCCATCGTAATTGTTCTGATTTTTCCCCACTGATATGAATTTAAGCGTACCACTAGATTGGTAACAAGTTCTTGTCATTTTACAGTTGATATGACTAAATGTCATCCTAAATCTTTCTGCTCACTGTTTCCTGCAGATTTCTATTAGAAATCTCTGGCCGTCTTCGCTTGTGGAATTCTTTTGGCTTCTAGATTTATAATCAAGTTTGAACATCGAAAATTTAAATGCATTATTAATCGTTATATTTTATTGCCGTAATTCCTGCAGTTTTATTTTTCTCTGTACTTAATAAAGTTTACATTTTTGCTAATATTTCCTTACACAGTAACATTTGCAACTTATTAGGTTTATTTGATTGCTGGTCAAACCTGTTATCTGTTCCAAATAATAACAAACACATTATATTCGATGCGGATGTGAAATAATCACTTAGCTAAATTGTAATGATGTCTTAATGCTGCATCTATTCATAATATATTTGACTTATATTTAATTTTGCTTTTTTGTTTACTGAAAGAAACACTAAGGCGAATACCTATCTCTTTTGACATAATAAAATATATACAATTAAAATGTTAAATGTTTAAGAATAATTAATGTTTACTAATGCAGAATGTTCTCGTGTTATGTCTGACCAGAATTACGGCGTTTCGTGGTTACGGTGTTCTCTCCCATGATAAATACGACTCCATGAGGTACTCTATGAGAAAGACGACGTTATTTCTTCACCGGTTGTACGCTATACTGGATTGTGTTACATTCGCTATCTCTCGTTTGTGTCGTTTTGGAAAAGGGGACGTTTTGTCATTCATTATGGCTCCCAAGAGTAAGGTTTCGTCACGCCGTAGGTGAAGATCTCCACCGTAAATTGAGTACCACCTGTAATTAGAAATTAATATGGAATGCTTCCACAACCGTTTGTAAAATATACAATGTCATATCATTTGTCACGATGTGTACTCAGTTTCATTCGCCATCTCTTCGATGACTTCATTTCCGAACCTTTCATCAGTGAGACATTTGTGAAAGGAAGCTGAAAAAGTATATAAGAACTATTAATTATTAAACAAAACAACAAAAACAAAACCATAGTGTATGTATGCCAGCTAACTGCGTTGCCAAATTTGTGACTTTTGATTTGAGAACATCAGAATTCAGAAAATTGTAGAAGCACCGGATGCCTACAAAAACGATGAAAATATAAACGCATTGAAGAAAGACGTTACGATAAAAAGAAATGAGTGATGAACTGATATATCTTTCAAACTTCCTCTTTGTCAATGGCTGCTGCCCAATTTGTTCCATATGAAGAAGATTGTCGAAAGGACACAGATGTTTTCATATGGAAATTTGTTGAAAATAGGTTGAGAGAACACATCCGCTTCGAGGGAATCTGAATTTATATGGGAACTAGAATAATCACTTAATGTTAAAATCTGAAAAGGAAAGTTGAACATTCATGGAATACATTATGTGATTGATTTGTTCTTATTGTTTATCATTATCAACATGTTATTTAGCCAGAATATATATATATATATAGAATATATATATATATATATATATATATATATATATATATATATATATATATATACAGACCACTTTAAGATTCCATGTAATAAATTATTTCACCACAGCACTGCGGATCATCCGACTTTACTTCCAAACAAAAAATGAAAAGAAATTTTCACATTTTTGACGGGCCGTATTAAACATATGTAAATTAACGAAGTGAGGAAGTGAGGGGGGAGAGAGAAAAGACGAGTCAGTTAGCAGACATTGACATATTTAAACGGTTAACATAACGGAAGTTATATATTGATATCGAAGGGGTAGAGAAGAAAAAAAACCCATAGAGAGAAAAAGAGAGAAGGAAGTTATGAGAGAATGTGTCACTAATTTTCTTTGTAAAAAAAGGCTTGAAACAGACGCTGTTATTTTGTTTTACTTTGAAAGTGTTATTTTGGGGGTTCTTTAAGATTATAGTGTTTGATATAAATTTGAATGTCTCTAAAGTGTCTACAAATAATTTAATTTGATGTTTTATAGTGATTTAAATTTTACTAAAATTTAAGGGGATTTTCTATGAAATAGTCGATTAGAAAAATATTCATAGAACGTACATTAAAAGATTAAAATTTTATTTTAAAATATAACTTTACTTCTAGTAATCTTCTTTTTTTTTTTAAATCTCTTTAAAAAAAAACTTTTATTATTGATAATTAAGTTGACATCTCTATCCGTTTGAATTTTGTTCATGAATTTAAGTGGTGATAGGTAATCTCTTTTACTTAAATTTTAGTTATTTAAATCATTTGATCTGGATTTATATTGAGCTCCTGGATTTTATCCTCCTTATGTTTACATATACGGATTACCTACATATTATATATATATATATATATATATATATATATATATATATATATACACATCATATTTTGTTTTGAAGTAATACTAGCTTACCAATACAAAGATTACCAATTAACCAATAGCAGTGGCTCAAGTGGTGAATTTCTTTTTTTCCGACGTGTATTTACGTTTAAATGAATGTAACGCACCTGACTGGATTTGTAACTGTTCTCTCCGATTTCCATTCCATTGCATTATGCGTAACTTAGTTAATCTTACGGGGATCAGTGTATTAACATGATCAAGCCATAAACATGATGCACTGAAGAAAGATAGGTCAGGATGAAACAGAGAGTGGACTACCTAATTTGTTTAGACGAATAGATGACAGAGAACAGAAGATATTTATGGTAATTAGTCAGACGTTGGTTAGAACACCAAGGAACAGAGTATTGTAGAGAGGTCTGATCTCGCTGTCCTGAAGTATTATATCAGGTAAAATGGGAAAAAGAAACACCTATAAAAATCGTTGTTTTTAATTATGAAGTAAAGTAAAGAAAGTGATGATACTTCAAAAAAAAACTTACAAATGGCGTAGAGATAGTTAACCTCTTCATTTTTGAGAATACTATGAAACAGTTAAATGCCTTTCTTTTTCAGAATTTCAGTATAAATACAAAAATATATTAAGATTTAATTAGATTGTCTATAATATAGGTTTCATAAAATTTTTAACCTCGTTATTACATCAATTTTTAACCCGACGTTACAATTATTTCTTTGTAGATTTTAAAAGAAAATTACATTTAATTCTATATTACAACGATTTTTAATCTTTTTCTATGCAGCCAAGTAGAATTCTTTTTTTAACCAGAGGTTTACGATCAGTTATTAAAAATAATTGTTCCCTGATTGATTTCACAAATATGCATATTAAAAATAACCACTACATTAACTTTATATTTCGATCGGAAATATTTCGTTTTAATATTACGTTGAATATATATAATAACTGTGCCGATAAAATCCAGAACACATGCCAATAAGAATTGAACAGATTTCCTCTCAATCAAAATTCGAAACATATTCAGTAGTAGAGATAAAATCATAAAAAAACAATTTGTAAACATTAACGAAACTGGATGCGTCAATTGACTATTTTCTAAATCCCGCTTAGTTCCACGTGCAGTCATAAGTCTAGGTCACTTAGTGAGGATATAACGCACTAATCTTAAGCTTCTAATGCATTACAGAAAATTGTAGCGCACAAAAAGTACTAATAACCTAGGCTTACTTTAGTTATAAGGCTGTAAGTGCGGACGACTCAGTGAGGCTTGCTTTAAAGGACGTCTTGCTAACCATTACACTAAGATAGGTCCCAAACTTTCTCTCCATTTTCTGTTGTTGATTTAATCAAACCATTTCGTAATGCTTTTGAAAGTGACAAAGGGCAGGATTTGGTGAGTTTTCAAAAGAGAGAAGACCCAGGTGTCGATTGTCTTCTTCAATTTTTTTTAAGTTCCTCCACTGATTCCCACAGTCTCAAGTATCCTGTGATTCTAAAAGTGACACGGCACGCTGTCGTTGGTACAGTTTCCGAAAAGGGTCGATCGATATTTCATATCAGCAGGTATCGTTATAAATGATCACGATTATCTTTTATCCGCTTGCAAAATGGGGTGTGATCTTTTACCAACTCGACATCTTCAGCGGGACTGCTGTATCGGCTATAATGCATGGGGAACATGTGTTCAATAAAACCCGGTAAAATATTTCAAAAAGCATGGTTGCTGAAATGAAACACACGCAAAATAAAAATACAGCAACAAATCGAAGTATTTCATTGTTGCATACCTGTTTATACAGAAGCGAACAAAATAATTGAGCTACCTAACTAACAAAAGCTCTAATTTAAGAGAAATGTATAAGTTTTCATCAATGTCATTTCAAGAGTAGTACCTGTAATGGCCAATAATGTATATGATATATTGGTATCAGCTGAAGAATGAGCGGATTGATTTTCGGAATGTCCGTCTACGAAACTCTAGAATCGAGAAGCACAGGTTAACATCAATCGGCTGAGAAAAATTTACTTGTATAATTTATATATATATATATATATATATATATATATGTGTGTGTGTGTGTGTGTGTGTGTGTGTGTGTGTTCAGATAAAACGTGAACAAATGGAGTATGATTCCACTGTTCATAACATTTAATGTAAAAGAGGGTTCAGTACATAGCAGAGTTAAATATTATATATGTTATATTAAAATATGTTAAAAATCGCTACACATCTGCAATTATTTTTCCAGGCCATAAATGTGTCTTTTCAAGCAAATAAACTACTGGCGAGTGAAAGATCTAACATCGTACATTGAATAGTTGGTATTATTAACAACTTATAAAGATGCACAATAACGGTTGCATATTAATTTTACTAGTAGTTCTGTATTTTTGATCCGATATTTTTTTCCGAACGGTTAAGTAGTTTGGCAGTTCCTTAAATGGGTCTTTTATTAATTTTATGTAAGAAGCTGATAACTTGCTAGCAATATGTTAAATTATCTCCCCACCTCTTTCGCTTTTGCTTCTTTGGAAGTTTCAGCGTCTGACTTCGATAAATCTTCCGAAATAATATAATAATCTATATCTGCCCATAGAGAAATGTTCAAGATTTTATATGCTGAAAACTTGGTCTCATGGCCCATATTTAATTTGTTTCCGATGAAAATGAATTTAGCGTAGGTCGCCTTCGATTGGTTCATCACGGCAAAGCTCACAAGTCTATTTTTAAAGCATTCTGCTTTTTGAAAATAAATTAAACTTTCACTCGTTAGAAGTTTAACATCGCCTGAAGAGACGCATTTATAGTTTTTCCCTATCTGGCGTTTATCGACAATAAAAGAGAAAGAAAATAAGTATCTTAAAAAAAATTCGTTTAACATATATATTTTTATATTCACCGTTTTTAAGTGTCCGAGTTCTAAGATGGAAATTCATCAGAATGCGTAGAAAATAATAAAAGCTTTGGAAAAATAATATAAGATTTATCTATTTTAAACACACACTGTCCTTTTATAGGTTGAAACGGTAGAGAGGTCATATTATATTGTCCTTGATACAATTATTTCATCGCCAATACACAGTGATAGAAAATTTTACCCTGTTTTGTTCTCATATCTTTTAATAATCTTTCTTCAATCACGTTTTATTTAGAGCATTAGATTATTTCTTTTACACCTTTCGAAGTAATAACATTATTGAACACCTATAATCAATTCTTGTGAATATGAAATTAATAAACAAATAAATCAAATACAAGATCCGTTTAAGCAAAATATATTAATTTGAGAAAAATAGTTTTCTCTGCAATTCAAATACTTTAACACTTCATTCAATGTTTCATCTTCAAGTACATTTTACTCGTGAAAATTTCCCGATTTTCTCTATTCAAAATTTTCTTTAAAATTTGTGATGATTCTTAATTCATAAGTTAATGCTTAAATAATCTGATCTATGACAATAAAATATTCGTAGAATTTCCCCTATAGTATCGTTAAATATTCGAAATTAACCAAGGTAACAAAATATACAATCATAAATATGATTGCGGGGCGTTATTTTTAGAAGCAAGGAGGTATCAATGACAACATTCTTTAATTTAATTGAAACAGACTTTAAATACGTCTATCTTCCTTTCTATCTTTCATCTTCTGATTTGAAACCAAATAGTTTATTTTGATATGTCTTTTGTCTTCTCACGCGACCAAAACGAAAGAGCCCATTATTTATGATTTATTAGAAGAAAACGTTAAGCACATGAATATTTTTTTTGCTTGTTTATTCGTTTCGTTCTTTCTTTCACTGAAACCAAATGGCGTTTATGATACGTATTTTGTCTTTCCACGCGATACAAAAGGGATAGGGCTTTTTGGATTTAACAGGGCTTAATGGTCGTGCTATCTAACGAAACGGATGGCAAGCACAATTATAACAGGATCATTGAATATAATTAATTTGCTAATAGATTTACACTGAAATGGTTTATTATATATTATTTACACTCTAACTTAAAAATCGTATCCTTAAATGGAGGAATTCATTTTCCAAATATATGTACATTTTAAATCGATTGCCTAATTTAGTGCCAATTCATTCATTTCCTCTATAAATCTCAGTCTATATATGAGTGCATTAAATTATTCGTGTAACTCACGGCGTCTCTGGCAGCTAGTTGTTGTGCCCCAAGGCGCTACACTACACACAGTGGAAACTTCTGGCTCACGGCACCAAAATCTGTTTGAAAAAAAATCGACATGAATTAGAAAGAAGCGGATTTTAAGAAATGTTAAGAAACATTTCATACTTTGATATACAGTTGACATTTTCATGAATAATCAACATAATTCTCAGCTATTTAAGCTCCAAGAAAATTCTATACAACTAACGGGAATGCAAAATGCCGTAGGCACAAATGAATGCTAAAATTCCATTAAAATATAGTTTGACTAGAACTGGAAAATATTATGCGTATATCTAAAAAAAAATGGTTGAAAAATAAATGAAGACATTCCATGCTAAGAACATTACGAGTAATAAATTCGGATCAGTGAATCTGATTTCGTCTAGAATAATATCAGTTGTCTATATAATCGTTTTATTTTGGTTGCCCGGTGTAAGTAATGAAAGATATCATCTCTACAGAGTTGCATTTGAATTTCAGTTGACATCTTCAAATGAGAGAAACAATTCTTTGCAAGTGTTCGATTAAGAGTTCTCGAAATTTCCTAAAACACATATTTTGAGACAATTATAAAATTCGTTGTAACATAGTGTTACATATGATCCTAAAAATGTTCGCAAAATGGCGGGCGCTTTTTTTTTTCCCTTGGACCTTAATGCAATGGTAATATGAAAACATATATAATATTTGTTTGTTTGTAGGAATATATATCGAAAATTGATAAAACATGTTTATTTACACTATTTAGATTGTTCGAACTGCTGTCCTCTTCTTCGTTGCCATACTCACAACGTTTTGCCGTTGTACGATTCGGCCTATTTCAGTTGAGTGGAATTTCGAAGTAAATATATTTTTTCGCCCACCGGTGTAAATTGTTCTTGGTTCACGAGCCGTGCTTCTTACGGATTGTATCAGTATCAGTTATCTCCCTTTAACTAAACTCTCTTTGTTTTTTTTTGTTTTTTTTTTGTTTTTTTTCTGGATGTTTCAGCATCGGTTATCTCAGTTTTTGGAGAATATACAACGTTGTAGCCATGATTTGCAGTGGTCAAATTCTAGCATTTGTGGAAGCATTTACGTAGAATCTGTTCCACAAAGCAGCAGCTTTAGTGTAAAATCACTCTGAGCAGAAATTCCTCCTTACAATTTGTATAAGGAGATTATAAATCAGGTTATAATCCCCGGAGAAAGCATGGCGAGTTTCAGGTGTAAATGTCTGAACTATTAGAACTAAGGAATGTATCTTGGGTGAAGATTTGTCATGGAAATAACGTTAAAATAAGTTATGAAAAAGGAACAAGCACGCTTAAACACTATAATGTTTGGAATTTGTGGTTTGATCAATGAAAAAATCTGTCTATACGAATGATTAGATTGACATTTTTCTACGCTACCGAAAACACTGAAAAGTGATTAAAATTTCTTCTGTAAAAAACATAAAAAAATAGGATTACCTTTTTACCTTTTCCTTTCCTGATAATACTTAACGATTTCTGTCTATATTTCGTTGAAAATGTATAGGAATCATTTAAACAATTAACGTTGTTCGGATTTGTCCTCAACTTTCTTGCCATATTCACTACGTTTCGACCGTAGTAAGTTACAGCCTTATTCACTTTATTTAAGCAAGTTTAATTAAAGAAAAAAAGAACAAAGATTCCTTACAGAAGAGATTATAATTACCTTTTCAATATTTCTAATATGTGTTGTGGATTTATCGTTTGTAATGTTCTAAAACACAACGGATGTTCTTTGTAATATCAATACCAAGATAAAATTATAACATATATATATATATATATATATATATATATATATATATATATATATATATATATATGTGTGTGTGTGTGTGTGTGTATATATATATATATATATATATATATATATATATATATATTATTTATTTAAAAATGATTCCAACTTTACATATATATATATATATATATATATATATATATATATATATATATATATATATATATATATATATAATAAAAGAAGAAGAAACATGTGTAAATAAAATATAATGATTATTAATTTATTATTGTTTTTGATCTAAGTAATATTGTATAAGGAAAGTAATAATTACAATAACTTGTATTGCAAATGCAAATTAAAATTCGTGTGATTAATGATATAATTGATAATATTGTTATCTCGTCATTTTATTTGAGTGGGTCCGATTTTTCTCCAATTCGTATTTACGAGGAAGATTTGTTTATCTCTCCATTTTATTTGTCTGAAACAATCCTGATTTACTCCATAATATATTTAAAATGTAAATTTTTTTCTCATATCTTTTTAAAAGCACCCTATTTTCTATCAATTTCAACGAGGAAAAAAGCTAATAAGTGTTGATTTATTTGCTTGTATTTCTTGTTAAAGCTAACGCACATATAAATCCTTTTGATCCAACAGTATGCTTCTTTGACTTAAAAGAATAGCACGTTTTCAAAATATTATTTGTGAATGGTACAAACGTGCTGAGTTTAAACTTGTTCAGTTATGCAAAAGGAAACTTTTATATCTGTCACTAGTTTGGCATACGTCTCTGCGTTATGAATTCCATAGACTGAGAAATGACATGTCTCATGCTATAATCAGTGTGGAAGCGTGCGTGTTAAACTCTATTTAGCAAGATAAATTTGCACGGATTGAAATATGTTCTTGTCGAATTGGCTCTGATTACCTCGGCCTTTATGAACTGCACTGCGTAGATTGGCACCATGTCATTATACATTGGGCTGGAACTGTTTCACCTAATCATAGGTCCGTTCAGAATGGATATATTCGTTCGTGGTCGTGGGTTGCATGTCGGCTTAGATTATAAGACATAAACAATACATATAGAATAAATGTTTGCACACAACCATACTTATATATGATATATACATATATATATATATATATATATATATATATATATATATATATATATATATATATATATATATATATATATATATACATATATATATATATATATATATATATATATATATATATATATATATATATATATATATATATCGAAATAAAAGTATAAAATTTAAGATTACAAGACATATTAAAACAATATTAAATAATAAAAAAAAAAACTCAACAACAAGGGGGGGGGAAGCAACCGGTTTCGCTCCCGCCCTTCAGGCTTCCACGGGAGATTCAAAATTAAAACAGAGAAATGTACAATAAGAATAGGTGGAAAAAAATATATACATATATTTGTATATATGCAAGAAGGAACTAGAGGCAGATGACAGCGAGTCCCAGCAAACACTCACGTTGTTTGCACAAAGAAGGCTTGCGGACCCGATGTAAAGTGCCTCCAGAACCTTCAGATGAAATACAGAGTGTGACCGGGCCAACACAGTGAACAAGTCGACACTAAATTTGGCAGCTCAATCTCTGCTATTTAAAAGATGTTCGCATATGGCGGAACTGTAGGTATATATGTATATATATATATATATATATATATATATATATATATATATATGCATGTTCCATTAAACGAAATTATGTTGTTATTTGTTTTTGCAATATATGTTATAATACTTTTTATATTATCTTGGCATTGATATTACAAAGAACATCCGTTGTGCTTTAGAACATTATAAACGATATATCCAAAACCCATATTAAGAATATTTAAAAGGTAATTATAATCTCTTCTGTAACGAATCTTTGTTGATGTTTTTTTTAATTAAACTTTCTTAAATAATATATTGCTGGCCAAATACGTCAAACATATTTTTGACCTTAGTCTTGTGAACACTTTTCTTTTCTTTTTATATCAATGCACATATCGGGGACAAATCTGAAAATTAAAGAAAAGAATATTACAGAATTCACGTCACTTGCCATTATAATCAGAATCTTCTGAATCTGATTTTGCTTCAGAAGCGAGTGTATACCAGGAACAATGCAAACGACACATGAGAAAATACACCGGTGAAACGTAGCACAATTTAAATATATATATATATATATAAATATGAAAAAAGAAAATTGAACTTATGTTAATAGCAACTGATTTGAAATTAATAAAAATTAACTTCTCAACAATTTAATTAAATAATGTGTATGTGTATATTCGTGACTGTATATGCATGTGTGTGTATGAAAGAGAGAGAGAGAGAGAGGAACAGAGCGAGTAAAAATATATATAGAGAGATAGATAGAGAGAATAAATATAAAGGAAAGCTTATTTTTACTGACATGTTTCATATTTGATTGACATTATGAAGGAAAATATAAGGATTTTATTTTGCAACACGTATTTATAAACAAATGTTAAACATTCAATTGTTTCTCAAAATGTTTACTTTAAGAACGAACATCAATATACTTCAAGCTAAGTGAAATTCAAGGTCGACTATGTGGTACTATAAGCAAAATACTTTAATACCTAATGAAAGAAAGTGAGTAAATAATATTAGTCTCATTGAATTTTGGGGATGATGGCTTTTCGCACGCCTAAATTAAAGATTTTGCATTTAAACTCTTCATTCATAAAACCACAACCAAAATATATTATTCTAATTGTTTCTAAATGACATGCACAATTTTCGTGAATATCTATTCAGATGATACGGAAGTTTATATGTACACGTCGAAGAATATGTATGACCAAAACCTGGCAAATGAGATCTCCTCTGACAACCTGGATCTCTCAATGGGGGAACTCTTATTTAACATGTAATTCTAAGGATGCTAGAAAAATAGTCGTTTCCTTGTAGTGCTCCAGTAAATATCGGACTGTCTTTCCAAGAGCTAAATCAGACCAAAAATGCCGTATTGCAAACATAACTTGGTACGGAGCTCTCCAGTTATCATTTGTCTGTTTTTCATAGAGTTCAAAAGTATCTACACCGCGTTGTTGGAGATTATTTATTTCCCACCTTACAACCAATTTCTCACAAACGATAAGTCAAAATACTCTTGGAACCCTATCGCTATTTCCATGGCAAATGTTCTGACCAGCAATATTCTTTGCTTACAAAAATCTTGACTGGGACACATGCTTCCGTTTACACAAAAACGAATCATCCTCATTTCCATTAGTATTATCCAATATGACTGCTCCTTCCCAAGAACTACTGCATTTTTTGAACAGCTAGCCGACATATTTGTTTCCTGATCACGATAATTTCAACATCTTTATGTCTAGTTTTGAGTTTTATCAGGCTTTATTTTAGTTTTTAGTTTTCTTATATCAACTCAAAAAATATATACTCCTTGAATTCTCTTATGCACATACAAAACCATAGTGTAACTGTCAACCTTGAGTTGGTCTCTGTTCTTTTATAGCGTAAATATTTATGAAACAAAATATCAAGAAAAAAACTTCGTGTGCCTTAAACATACGTGCTGTAAAACAACCTGTGCGCTTATTTTCACGCGTAATTGAAAACATTAACAAATATATCACAATATCTTGATCATAAGTGTAAGAGGTACTGTTGGTCTCTAGCAAATTTTCCCAAGGTCATGACCCTGTCAGTTCAGCCTTCTTAAATTGAGATAAATTTGCAATGCTTTTAATATTAATTTCCCCCATTTCTTTTCATATTTTTTGTCAAATCATGTCAAAATGACATAATTCTAATTTTAAATTCCGAATGTATAAAATGGCTCGATTTTACATTTCAATATTATAACTACACATACAAAATATCTGATCTATTCCCCCGATATATTTTGTCATGTGTCGTTTAGCTGCATTAGAATTACGAAAGATGCCTTCCGGAAAGCAAATAAAGTACGAAAACATACAAAAATGCAGACACAAAATGGCGACATGTTTTATGGAATATAAACAAGGATTAAGACATAAAAATGAAGTAAAACAAACAAAAGCGTGTTGAAATGTTAGTTCATATAGTTTCTTCTGTCTGGTCTTGACTGTTAGAGCTTAAAAAGTAATGTTAAGCGACTGTAATATGATTCTACAGATGGGTGGGAAGAAAACGCCTGACTGAATACCTGAATAAAGATGAAATTATATAGAAAATATGAAATAGGATCATAAATATTATTACTTAAATATTACTATCTTCATATGCTTCCACAGACTGATTCCGAAAAAATCCTTGACTGAATAATTTTAACTTATTGAAAATGTGAAATAAAATTACATATATTAAAAATCTTAAGGAAAAATTGAATTTTCCGAGACGCGTAATGACGAAAATGGTTTTTGAGAATAATGAAAAGGGCATACTAATGTCATGGACTGAACGAAACAGAAAATAAGACGTTTTGGATTTTGTGCGTGCAGACGACAGAGCAAAAACAAAAAGGAATAGCAAAGTGTTCAAGAAAGAAGTAAAACATGTTGAGAGACGGCAAGGAGCATAAAAGAAAAGTATAATTAATAATTCTTTTTATATAGAGAATACAATAAACTTTCACGCTACAATGATATACAAGTAGATTGGGACCCTCAGCTGTTTCTTTCTAATTATGCGATTTGAAAATTATTATTTTCATGGCGGACGTAAATAAACTATATATTATTGAATATACGATATTTTTCTACATTAATAACATGCCGAATCATAATGTAAATAATTGTATTTTTATTTCTGAAATTTATTCTTCAGAGAATAAAATAGATTTCAGTTATAAATTCACCATTATTTATAATCGTTTATTGCCAATTATCTGGCTTACCTGAATACTGAAAACTTCAATACTTTTAGATCAACATTAAAAAGGTTTGATTAAAAAAGAATTCTATATGATTTCCATAAGATAATGTTTACACCATCAGAATATTTCGAGGCAAATGAAATAAAGTGTTGGTGTAAAATTTGATGAATATGATTCTATGAAGAAATGAGACAACACATTTCTTTATATGTCTATATTATTCATATTGTATTTGGCGAGGTTAGCTGGTGGATTTTGTTTAGCGGCATATCAACCTTTATGGGTTAACTCAGGGCGAAATCTAAATATTTTGAAAGCAATTTTATGGTTTTTATTAAATATATTTTGAACGCCATTGTATGCCTTCAAATCCTGATAAAATGTACTCTTGGTAAAATTATTATTTAATGTATTGTTAGTAATTTATTAGGCATATTTATTATTTGTAAATTTCTAATAAAAATGGTATTGCTGGTATTCCTATGATAAAATATATTTTTTTATACTTTCATAATGTTTTTGCTTGGTGGTTCAATCTTTCATACAGCGTGGAGTCTAACGGTGTTATGGTAAACCTGGGAACAACAACAACAAATAACTGCTTCATTGCAATTATTTCCTCTATAAGCATGTATATTATGACACAACCTAATGAATTCATAAGTGTGTGGCTGAGCATTCATGTGTATTTGTGACCTGATCCGTTTATTAAATTAAGAAAAAATTACTAGGGACCGGGAGTTTGCTACATGTTAGACGCCTCTTATTTTAAATAATCTGAATTACGTCTAATGGCCTGTGAATTCGAGAGACTTAATAAGGGAAATATACTCTCCAGCAAAGATTCGATCAGTTGTCTCCCTTTGAAGGAGAAACCATCATCTGATCGGACGAGCTTTAGATCACAGATCAGATTAGATCAATAAACCATTTCAGCTCTTCAAACCCCATATCTGATCGATTGATATATATATATATATATATATATATATATATATATATATATATATATATATATACGAAACATTTCTTAGAGTTAACCCGGGAGAAAAAATATTTTTATAAATGTAAAAGACAATAAGAAAACTGTAATAGTAGCCGATGCGTTTCGTCCAATGTGGACATTTTCATGGCAAAAACAAAATGAATTTATTAAACAAAGTAACTAATAATAGCAAAACAAAATGTCCTTAGCAACTGGAAGAATTTAGAGAACGCTATTTTCATACTGTTAACTGAAAATAACGTCAAGTATTGTCACGTGTGGTGTGTTTTTATTGTTGTGTTGACGGATGCAACAGTTTTCATTTGATTTATTGATACTGTTGTGTAAGTTTTCTTGAGAGAGTAGTAATTCTGTTAAGAAAGGTGAAATAGGGAAAAGCCTGATCGTAGATTAATATTTGGATCATATTCAATAGAGGCAAGCTCGAGGGTTTTCCTTTTCAGTGAGTTATTTTCTTTTTTTATAAGTGTAGCATTTCTAAAATCAAAATTGTGGTTGAATTTCTTTCTATATAGGACTAGTGCATTCGCAAGTTTTTTTTTTTTTTGGTGTTCTCATATATGCATGTTTTTTTTAAAAAATTCTACTCGTTTTTCCAATATATATTATGGATATACTCAGATCCACAAAGACTAATAACAATACTATTTCCGAAGCAGGCATTTATAAAATAAATTGGCAAAACTGTTCCTCCCAAAATATTGAGCTATTGTCGGAAAGGTATAGAGTGAGTCTTCTTGTCAAACATGTCGTAGTGTGACCTATATAATTATTTACGGATTTTGATTGATCCAATTGATCCAATTACTCAATAAGCATTTAAATTTGTAAATAATACTTGTCCTATGTAATTTTGTTTATATTTAAGAAAATATAACTTTTTAAAACTTTTATATTTAAAATAAACGGTGATTAATTTTATTTCTTAAAAATATGTATTATGTGGGATATGTTATATATATATATATATATATATATATATATGTGTGTGTGTGTGTGTGTGTGTGTGTGTGTGTGTGTGTGTGTGTGTGTGCATGCATGTTTGGACATATGCGTGTGCCTATTTTCGTTTGTGCGACATTTGACGCTGAACAAATTTACAACTTTAGGGTGAAAAATATCCCCTGAGAGTTCAATTTCCTTTTATTTGCATTCTCTATCATATCGCATTTCCTCATTTATATCGAACCTACTAGAGGGTAATTTTCCTGTCAATTGTTAGCTTGATAACAGAGTCATGCTACGTAGAAAGTGATTGCCATGTATTTATCTATACTTTTAGATGTTTATCCCACACAAGCGCCCACACCCAGAAGCAAATCCACATGTATATACATATATATTTGGTAATGAAAACTAAGATCATCTAACAGGTTTCTAAAGTTTGTCCGTTTTAACGATTCATATATGTTCAAAACTTAATTTTTACAAGGATATATTGATGCCTATGCATGAAAATGAAATGGAATCTACCATATTGAATTTTCTGTATGTATCGAGGAGTGGCAGAAAAGCTGTTCTTTTGAAACACGTAATTTTTTGAAGGTTCAATTTTTGGATAGAGTGATATCCCTTGTTCACGCATTGAAGGTTTTAAGAGAATTATGTTTATAAAACACAATCAACTCTACAGCACTTTAAATATTCCATAATATACATCTGTGTGAATCAATGAACTAAATTTTTCCCCTGATTAAATCATGATATCTTGTTCAGTTTTCTTGGTCAGTTTATTTTTTTTACTTTTGTTTGTTTTTTTTTACTTTTGTTTGTTTTCATTTTTAAATAAAATTAATGTTCTGTTTTATAGATTTTGCTCTTCCCATGTCGAATGGCATTAATACATCATACAAGTAAAAAGAAAAAAAAAGAAGAAAACATGTTGTGGAGGGATTTAATTGATTATATGCTTAAATTCCAATGATTTATTGACAGGATAGAAAGCTATAATAAACAATGTTGTTAATTTTCACATGAGAAGCCTTGAAACATCTTCCCAACAATAAATCTACTTGTGCATTTATCGTCTCTAGTGTGTCTAATTGTGTTTGATTGTTTTTGCGCATGTACGTTTATGCGCATGCGCTTAAATCGCCTCTGCGCATGTACGTATATTACTTCTGCTGGGCGAAAGAAATTCTACATCTCATAAAAGCAGAGGCGTATTTACTTTTTCTTGTATTTGTATATTTTTAATTCATGCTGCCCATATTTCGAAAGCCAATAAAAGTGATGTCAATAATTTAAACAAATTGAAATAAAAATAATGAATTGATAATATGCTTCTTCGAACTTTAAAAAATACAATATTGCAACTAAATAGAACATTTTATTTTGCATTTATTTTCACATTTGTTTAGATATTTTTCAAATATCATCCCCCAAATTTTATATTGATGAGGATTATATACTTTATAAATGTTTTTTTTTTTATAGTTTCGCTAGCAAATTATATTAAGACATATTAATAATGCTTTCGAGTTAGTCCTTACTTACTTATCTTCATCTGGGTTTCCCTGATCGATGCATAGATAGATAGATAGATAGATAGATAGATAGATAGATGGATAGATAGATAGATAGATAGATATTAATATTTCTATGAGAATTATAAAACTATTAGTTTTATATCATTGCCCCTTCCCTGTACTATTCTGTTTTTTTTTCTTTTCAAGCAGAACAGAAGTTTGAAAAATGCTACGAAACTTTATTGTCACCGAATTAATAAATTATGATAAATAATGTGGGAAAATTTAGTAAGCAGGCAGCAAAAAGATGTTACTTAACTGGATGACTGAAATGAAAAAAAATCATTTTGTAATAAACGATAACCGGATTTTTTCTCAACACATTAGGGGGTTAATTTTTTTTTTATATAATAGGTAACTTATTTGTTAATATTTATTGTTAATTTTCTATAATTGATGTAATGATGTTTATGATCACATGTATATATATATATATATATATATATATATATATATATATATATATATATATATATATATATACATACACATATATATATATATATATATATATATATATATATATATATATATATATTTATATATATATATATATATATATATATATATATATATATATATATATTATTTATTTATTTATTATAATTATATCATATAGACAAAACCATTTTCCTCACTACAAAGCTGCAACTTGGCTTCAGTGCATTTCACCTCCACTTCGACGGGTGAGCATTGAAAATGTTTATGAACAAAACCATTTTTGATTCTCACCTGTCGACGTGCAGTTGAAATTCACTGAAAGTAATTTGCATTTTGTAGTAAGTAAAATCGTTTTGTCTATATGATAAAATACAATAAATAATTAATTATCGCTCTACTATCGGTATCGAGCACTATTTTAGATTAATGCTGTGAACGTTGGAATTTATATATTACTTTCGTTCTCATCGCATCGGATACATACATACATACATACATACATACATATATATATATATATATATATATATATATATATATATATATATATATATATATATATATATAAATATATATATATATTGTGAGAGAGAGCGAGAGAAAGAGATCAATTAATATAGTTATCCCCCCCCACACACGCACACACACATATATATAGCGAGAGATTGAGAGCGCTATTTGGGATGAAGGTACAGAGATCCTAAAAAAATTGAAGAACAAATACAAAAATGAATAAAAAAAGATTCGATTGAGGTATCTATATATCTAACAAATATTTCTTTTTTAAAAAATGACTTAATGCTCTGTGAAATCATTATATTCCGAAAACGGATGCAAAATTAGTGAAGCCAAATCGCATAGATTATAGGTTGAAAACATTCTTGTTACAGTTAAAACTTCCAACATTGCGTGTTAATGTAATAGAGAACAAATATGTCGGAGAAAATATTATATACAGCAGTATACATACGAATATTGAAGAATTTCTTCAAATTTCAAAACCAATGAACTATATCCTATATTGACGAATACTATAAGTACGCAAAAATTGTGAAATTTACATATTACTTCTAAGAACTGAAAAACAAATTTCTCAGTTTCAAAAAGGAAGTCTGTCCGCAAAAACGCATACCGAAACATTGGAATATTACGGCCGATGGAAACAAAAAAAAATAAGCCTCAAAACCGCTGCTACCTACAGAAATATATCAATTGGCTCCATGGTGAAAGAACTGATTAAAATCGTATTAACTAGACTTTTCCTCTTCTATGAACCTAAGTTCCTAACGCCCCAACTTAGGTTTCGTTCTTTAATTATGACATACGTAAATTCTGTGGTATAAGTAGACCTGGCGTAGTCGTTTTCTAAAGTTATGCCTATACTTCAAACATACAGTAAGCTACATGTGGACAAATACTAAAGATACGATAACCTGTGACAAAACTACATAATGCCACACTGTTTACCAGTATATTGAGACACTTCACGTAATATCTTTCTATATGCGTTGTATAGAAAAAACATACAAAACAAAGCACTAGGCACTATATATTGTATCGGTATAAATTACCGTATATTTAAATTTTGTCAGGCCTACTGATAAACTCATTAAGTCAACGTCAGCATCTATAAAATATTAATACTCTATATTACAAGTCATACCAGGTAGATTTTTATACTATAGTATCGTATATCATTGTAAATCACAGCATAACTCTTCTGTCATTTGCTTTAGTGATATAAACATGGCCGCCTGATTTCAACAGTGTTGGTCAATGTTTTAACTTTGTGTATCAGTTGTTGAAAGCGATGTATACAGTAGCATTAATAGAAAACATAATTTGTGTTACTATTTTAAAATTCCTTTTTAATTTCTGCGTTAATAAGACAAATATGTTCCCCAAACAAGTTACATGAGATATATTTGTTGTAGCATGCTTGAAATATGTTACATGTTGTACAGTAATTGTTAGGATGCTGTCCATCTTGTTTAGAAACTGTTGGTAAAAGCTGTCTTTTTTCCCGCCATATAAGTGCACTCTTAGATTGCGAATTATTTCGTTAAGATTTGTGTCTCGACTTGTACTTGGCATATCTAATGAAGCCACTTCAGGACATGGGATACCTATTTAATAGATAGTAGTGTACCTGTTATGTTGAAGTCAGAGATAAATACGGAAGACCAATCGCAAATTTCTCTTTAAAGTATTGATTCAACTGAATATATAAAGGAAGTATGTCGGTTTATAGTGTCATACGTGTACGTTGAAGACTTCAATATCGTCTCATTTCAAAACTTGCCCAGATGACTAAAATAAGGAAAAAAGTGCAGCAAACTTTCTAATATGTTTTTGCTTAAGCCTTACGAATATACAAGATCAGATTTGAAGAATCTGGTAATGATCATAGAAACATTCTGTAGTAGAATCAAACCAATCTACAAATACTGGATGATTGAAAAGTACCTCCCTATTTTATGAATGAATGGCCAGCAAGGCGTCTTGATATAAGACCCTATGACTTTTGGGAAGGTGGGGTTGCTTACAGAAGCAAGTCTACTAGAACAGACAAAATCGTTGGAAGAACTTGAAGGGCGAATACAAGAAGTTATATCTTCCATACCACAAGATTTAATGGTGACGCGATTCCTGGGGGGGTCGAGAAGCGGGTAGCAAATTCATATCGAATTTCAAGTAAAACCTCGTTTTCCTCTTATATCCACTTCTTGCAAAATTATGCTTAATAAATTAATTATGATTATTTTAATATGTGGATTTGCTTTTCAATCATCCTGTAGAAGAGTATGTTGTTTTCACACACGACGCCGCTAAATGGATGAAGAATGGGGTGTTGTAATGATGACATAATCATTCATTGTTTGTATATGAATGATCATGAAAAAACAAACTTCTTTAATCCCTATGACACGACGCATGCCCAAGATAAACATTTTCACAAAAGAAAGTAAGATCTATAATTGAAACAAAATCAATTGGAACGTACACTGAATAAAAAAATAAATAAATTAAAAAAATCAGTATGTGAAAGTAGTGTATACATACCAGTACAAAAAGATCATAAAATGAATAAGTTATATTAAATTTTAATGGAAAATATGTTACATTTGAGTCGGAACAACGTGAGTAGAAGAGTTTCAACAACGCTAACTATAAAAATAGGTATCACATGTAACGCGAACAGAAAATAACGACAAACTCAGTATTTTGACTTTCAAATTATTTAAAAATATTAGGAAGGAAATCCTAATAGTAGAGGAAAGAGAATTTTAGTGACATACATGCTTTTAATGGATAGAATACACAAACACAAACACACACACACACACACATATATATATATATATATATATGCATACATACATATATATATATATATATATATATATATATATATATATATATATATATATATATATATATATATATATATAATATAACATATAATTTTATATATCAAGAAACGTATTGAGGAAATTGTAAAACAAAATGAAAAACCTTATTCCTAACACATTTCATCGGACTGTGTTTGTTGCCGTCCTATGGTTATACCATATGCGTTTGAAAGTACATTCCGTAAACCTAATGTAGGTTTTATTTTGGTAATTATTATATGTTCCTTATGTTAAATTATAGCTTCTGTTTTACAAGCTACATTTAATGGATATATGTTTTTTTTTTATTTCAGCAGTTGCATAATTTACGGGTGTTATTTTGCTGCACGATAATTTTGAATTTTTTTCGCGTTTTGTCGATTTATTATCGTTTGTAAATTACTATTGTAACTGTAGTTTAATTGAACTGTGTTTTTATTGAATATCATATGAAAATTTGAATTTTGGGGGGAAGTTTTTTGTATGTAACGGGGAAAATAATTAACCTATTTTACATTTTACCTCTAAGTTAAAACGGGATTATTTTTTCTTTTTCTCGAATTGTTCTTCGTATGTTTTTTAATTTGATGAGGTTTAATTTCTAGTTTGCTTTTGTAACACTCTACCTTTAAGTTCTTCTCTTATAATTTCTTTTTGTCTTCAACAAATATTCTATTAGAAGAGTTTATGTATAACATAGACTCTGTTTCTTTAGGTATGTGTTTTTAATGTTCGTTTGATGGTTGGATCTAATATTCACATATTTCTTTTGGCGTTCGGTTTCATATATGGGGAGACACTGAGTGCTTGAAGATTTAATTCTACGTCCAGATAGTCAACAATGTTTTTATTCATTTCAATTTCTATTTCAAGACCGAAACATATGAAGTTTTTGAAAAGCGCTTTCATAATGGGTTTATTTGTTCGTCTGTTGTTGGCGCTGTCATCAGACCGCCATCACTATAGCCGGCGTAGGAGCTTGTAAAACAGAAGCTACAATTTATAAAACAGAAGCTATAATTTATAAAACGGGAGCTATAATTTATAAAACAGAAGCTATAATTTATAAAACAGAAGCTATAATTTATAAAACGGGAGCTATAATTTATAAAACCGAAGCTATACTTTTTAAAACGGGAGCTATAATTTATAATACAGAAGTAACAGCTATTAATGAGCAAATTAAAACGTACATAGGGGGCAGGGAAGGTACTTTTAAACGTGGATGGTTTAACCATGCCTCTTCATTTAATCTTGCAAATCTTAAGCGTTCTACCAAACTAGTTGTTCCTGTGTGGAATTTAAAAGAAAAAAATATATATACCCCTCTGTAAAATGGGAAATTTTAAAAAAAGCAAAACCCTACAACAATCATAACAATATCAGTAACTACTGCCAACAGGAAAAATTAGCAATTATTACATTTCCGGATTAAAAATAAAAATAATCTAGGAAACTGAAGTCTTAAGTCCTTGCTTGCATATCAATTTTATTTTTCTTAAGTGCATATGAGTCTGGTTAAAAAAGAGTTCTTTAGCCCTCCACAAATATATTTAGGATACTCTTCTTCTTCTTCTTCTTCTTCTTCTTCTTCTTCTTCTTCTTCTTCTTCTTCATATACTCCTCACTTTCTGTGACACGAACTGTCGTGCGTTTGTTTATTTATTTTTGAAAATAATAACGTGGCGTTCTTTGTTTTGTAAACAATATAAAAAAGCGTTATATGGTCATTTGATAAAAATCACCTGAGGATACCGTAAGGTAGATACCAAGTTATCGGATTCAACTGATCCCCTGATGTTTAAATTTATAACTCTACATTATTTTTTTCTTCATTTGTGTTTTCTCACACGTGTATTGAACACTTTTTTAATACTACTTTTTTTCATGTCTGATTCCATTCTGACCATTACACTTTTCTGTGCGTGCGCTGTGTGCTTCGACAATAGTCCAAACCTATTATCATTTCTCCTAATCCCAAATATCAATGTACTGATGCTAATTTATTTATTATATTTTTCACTTCCTAAATTTCAAGTAGCTGAGTTCCATACGGATAAATGTAAAACAGCAGACATTTTAAGAATCTTGATACGTAGCATTCTTCCCACGAATGCAATTTTGATACGAAACATCATCTCTAATATAGCGTTTAAATTAAGGGAATTTCTTATAAAATAATGATCAAAGATCCTTAACATCTATTATGAACACAGTTTCAACGCACTCGTCGTATTTGTTAATTAATCATATGTTTCCTTTACAGCAACTTATTTTTTATCATTTAAGTAAGAGCAAGTCAATAAAGTCACTACGCAACGATGAATTATTGAGTTTGAGAGAATATCAGAAAAATAAAATTTTGTTAAGTAGAGGGAATAACAAAGAACAGGATTAAATAGGACAGAAGATAACGGAGGTCATTGAAAGAGAACATTCAAAGAGCTCACTTGTCTGGGTAGGAATGTAGTAGTGTGGCAAATGATAATGGCTAAAATTATAGCCGAAAGCACTCAGGACTACGTAATATTGTGACAGTTTATACTCACTATGTGTCCAGGAAGGAGAACACTCTTCCCCACACAAGAAAAATTATATATAAAAAGCTTAATCGTAGTACATTTTTGACGCCTTTAATGGAACGTATAAATCAGCGATTGCTGCCTAAACACATATATATATATATATATATATATATATATATATATATATATATATCGATAGATAGATAGATAGATAAATAGATAGATAGATATAGAGAGAGTTGAATTTATGCTATATTTATGGATTAAATTACACAATATAAGGAATATATGTAAATATCAGTGAACATTGAAGTAAGCGCCACACAACTCACAACACACACACACACAAATATATATATATATATATATATATATATATATATATATATATATATATATATATATATATATATATATAATACAGAGCAGGAGAGAGTTGACGTCTCTGTATGCAGATATGATCATCGACAAAATAATTTGACAAACATTGTTCATATGAAATTGTGTGCGAAACCTTTTCACTTTTTTGAGCTGTTTAACAGGTTTTGATTACAGAGATGTCTTACAAACACTGGTTTAATCTATGGAAACCAAACTGCCAATTCTGCTATCGAGCAAATAATGTTTTGTAGTTGTAAATGGATCCGTACGATATTGACATTGCGCTGCCTGTATATCCTGCATATTACCTGGAAATAAATAGGAGATAATGTATTTGCAGCGAAGATAGATATTCAAGCATTTATAACTTCGAAATCTTTACCTTGCATATCGGTGCGGCAATTCACATAACCATATACAAAGAATATATATGAATACGTCAGAATTTATTTGCTCTACTGGATGGCCGAATATGAAAATAAATAAATATTCCACTTGTTTTAGATCCCATAATACTCAAAACATCCTGTTTATTCTTGTTTGTTATTCTGATTTTGTTTTCCTATTTGATTATTTACTATTTTCCTTCACTTTCTGTACTTGTTTCAATACTGATTCACCTAAGCAGGTCGGTTACATTACTCACTATTTTCCCACCTCTTCGCTTTCCTTCAGTGTTTTGGATGATTTAAATCCTACAAGATTATTTTTCTCGTCACGTGACTTCGTAATTGAAACTGATTATTTCTGCCTTTGAGTCGCTGTTTCATTGTAGTTTTTAATTTATTTATGTATTTTATATTTCGTCATCTGCTCTATGCAAGTTCTTCTCAGTATACGTAATAAAAATACATTAAAACAATTTCCTCAGCTGTGAACTTATTTTTGTAAATTTTACTTCTATGTTGGACATGACACAAAATTCAGCTATTTATCTAGGTTAAAAAGTAGAGTTTCCTATTTCTTCTCACAGATTACTGATTATTGCAGGTTGTTCTCACAAGCTCTCGCCTTTGTCTTAGCCTCTTTCGTCTTAAAAATATCATGTCGTCTCTGGAGATTGAAACTATTATACATTGTTAGCAGTTATCATATTTATAGACAATTTGAATCCTTCTCTTTTGAATTTTTAGGAATTACCGGTGGCACCTCAGAATGACAAATTCTTGGTTATATGTTCCTTAATTTAAATGTTTGCTGTAGAATTTAGACTGATAATACTTATAACTTATTATACTTATTACAGTGTAACCCGGATATAAGAGAGTTGTCGGGACTGGAAAAGAAGTCTTTTATATCCGTGTTTCTCTTATATCCGGGTTTGGTCTATTTTGTTTAGGTAAGTATGGCTCTAATTTGGGACCAGAGAAAATCTCACTTATATCCGGGTTTCTCTTATATCCGGGTCTCTTATATCCGGGTTACACTGTATACTTTTGCTAGCAAATGAGTTCCGTTCTGTATTCTTAGGAATAACAGCTTCCATATGATCATGTATCCGCCATTTTATTTTCCGCTTGAGAGTCCTTATCTTTTCCTGGTTTGACATTTGCTTTCTTTCAGTTTATTATCCAATGCTAGCAGGACTGCAATTTCTCGAATACAGTGTAACCCGGATATAAGAGACTAGGATAAAAGAGAAACCCGGATATAAGAGATATTTTCTCTGGTCCCAAATTACAGCCATACTTACCTAAACAAAATAGACCAAACCCGGATATAAGATAAACCTGGATATAAGAGACTTCTCCGGTCCCGACAACTCTCTTATATGTGGGTTACATTGTATATAGAATTGTCTGTTTTTTTCTCAATATGCAGTTTAGTGACATCATCATTACAATGTATTTTATTCGGATAGTAAGCGTCCTCATTTCATTGGAACGTACGCTATGCATTGTCATCCAGTGGCTAATTTCATTTTCCACTTCCCATTGACTTTGTTAAAAAGTTTGTTATTTCGTTTGATGCTTTAGCAATTTCCCTCAATCATGCTTTTTTTCGATCTAGCTGTCAGATATTTTGTCATATATCCATAATAGTGTTATATTCCTTTTTAAAGTTTATTCATTATTCATCGACGTATATGAGACCAGTTGTCCCTAGAGTTATTCTTAATCTTCTCCGTTGTACCAAACATATGAATGCATAAATGTATTCATTTCTTATTTCTGTAGAACATCGTTGATTATCCGGACAATTAGGTACAGAGTGGTAAAATATATTCAGATAACTCAAATTTCTGGATAACTGAAAAAGTAAATTATCATAAATGTCTGAATAAGTAAAATGAATGTATTTGACTTTTCTATCATCACATACCATTTCCAGATAATTGTACATGCTTATATCCAGTTGATTTTTCAGAAACAAAGATTCAATGGCTGGGTACATTCGCTGGACAGGGATCTTCAACTGAAGCTGGATAAATTACATGAATTAAAAAAGATAGATTCTGGTTCAAAATGAAACCAAATTATTTAAATTTTAAACATACCCATTCCTTTGGCGTTTTAAATTAAATTATGTGCATTGACTACTATTTTCTAAATGCTCAAAATTAATGTCTTCGATCAAATATTAGAATGTTGTTTTTTTTCGGATAATTGAAATATGTTCGGCTATTTGAATGTTTCTCTCCATTTCAGATCCGAATAATTGAAATCTGGAAAATTGAGGGGCGGACAATAAATGCAAACCCTGTATGATCATCGTCATCATCGATATTTTTATTATTCAGTAAGCTATGCGTTGTTTTCGTCTATCCCTCTTGCACTCTGTTTGTCCAAAGAGTATCAGATTTTCAAAGCCCTCCATTCTCATAATATGCAACGGAAATCTCAACTGTTTCTATTTCTTGTTCTTCTTCTTCTTTTCGTTCTTCTTCTTTTCGTTCTTCTTCTTCATCTCCTCCTACTCCTTTTCTTCTTCTTCTTCTTCTTCTTCTTCTTCTTCTTCTTCTTCATTTGATCTCTGGTGTGTACTCATTTATTTCCAGGTCCAGATCAGAGACCAAATGTCACAAATCGCTTCATGGCAATTTTTAAAAATAACAGATAGATAAAGCCCTTCGTTAGGTGTGTGCTGTACACGGGAGAACAATGTTTTTTATTTATTTAAGACATGCACTACCATGAATCGCTTCAATGTGTCTAGTGGATTATTTTCCAATCAATCCGAGGGCAGCAATTATAATTGGAATTGTTGATGTTCTCATGTGCCTCATGTTTGAGATTTCCATTTCAAGTTTCTTGTATTTTAATAGTTTTTGAAGATCTTCAAATAAACATTGCTGTTTGCAGAAACTGTCATATCAATAAAAAGGCACTTTTGTTTTTGTGGTCTCTAATAACAATATCTAGGGGAATAATTTTGATTGTCCTGTCTGCCTGTATTGTAAAGTCCTATGAAATTGTTACAGGTCCTATCTCCGTAACCGGATTTGAGATGTGTTGCTGGTGCCGGGTTGCTGGTGTTTAGTTTTTGGATTTGTTTTTGTTTTTCAATGTAGCAAACACTGATATCTAAAAATTTACTAAAATATTACAATATTCTCTTCATTATTCTAAATTATTTCAGGTGTAGAACGATGAAGTTTTTTTTTTTATTTATTATTCCTCGGTTTTTAAATTACCATAGACATTTTGCTAAAGTTTCGGAAATGTTTACTTTTTTGTACCATTTTTTCTTTATGTTTTGGAATGGTTTTGGTAGTCATTCCGTTTCCTTCATCAATTTTTCCTTTCATTTTTACTTTAATTTTTCCGTTGATAATAACGGAATCTGGCTATATGAAAAATTAAAAACAAAACACATAATTAACATTCACTCACAGAAGTGTGTTATAACATCGGTCATTATGTGAAAATCACATTCATTGCACACTTCATATTGACATCCGTTCACCTGAAGGCATGCTCTTTTGTAAACTTCTGGTTACATATTCATTTATAATTTACGCTGTCATCTTTATTCTGAATATATTATATTTGATGATCCACTTATATGGGAGGGTGCCGAGATTATTTCGCAATGACCAAAAAGCATAATCAAGGAAATTTCTAATCATCTATTTACGGTTTTATAAATAAAATTAGCTGAAAGATTTTCATCATACACACATATTTTGTATATTGATCTTTCTATAATTGAATTGTTTAGGGAGAATCATTAGCAAGCATTATTCTTTACGTAAATATTACTATTTTGTTTCATTTAGCTTCTATAATTTTCCTTTAAAATTGCAGTATAAGTATTTTCTTCCCTACGATTATTGATGTTATACATGAGTCCAGATACATTGTTTGAATTTTAATTGTTATAATTAGTATTTTCCTGCTGTGACATGTATTTCTTGATCGTCGAGATGTTGCCGTTCTATATGGTGATAAGAATTCTTATTCCTGACTCCATTTTTCTAGAGTTCGGTAATAATATTTTTCCTTCGCTTCTTATTCTTCGCTCGGAGCTTTATTCCACTCATCTTGATCGAACACGGTCACAGAATAATCAAAAATGATTATATCGCTCTGCCAATGAGTGGGCTTCTTTTTTGCTTGTAAGGCATTTTAGCACCTATTTTTATTTTTGAGTTCGATATACACGAGATATACATAATTCTGTTTCTCTATATTACTATGAAGAGGCTGAAAGTACACGTACTTGTAGTGGAATGGCCAAATTATATATATATATATATATATATATATATATATATATATATATAGTAATTAGTAGGAGGATTTGATAATTTTATTTAATTAATTCATCGAGTCTGATAGGTTTCTATCAGACTCGATGAATTAATTATATATATATATATATATATATATATATATATATATATATATATATATATATATTTTTACATTATTCGGACTAATGTCCTCATCTTTTTCACCATGTTTATTACAAAGTTTCGGCCGTTGTACACTCCGGTCTTCTACAGGTGGTTGTAATGTCAAAGTGAACCCGTTATTTCGCTCACTGGTTTAGACTGTTCTACTTCCACGTGATATTATTTATGGATTTCAGTTATCAATTATCTCCTGTTAAATCCCCTTTCCAAGTTCTCCACTGTCTTATGTGTACATAATAACTCACCTCCGAAATACACACACACACACACACACATATATATATATATATATATATATATATATATATATAAGATAAAACACATAGGGAATACATATCAATCTAACATGTTTCTCTTTTAATAAAGCTTCGTCAGAGATTGAGTGAAAACAGACAAAATGGCATCATTTTGGTCTTTTAAATTCTGTTTGTGTCAGTCCTCATTCTTCGATCACATATGACGCATGCATTAAATCGGTTGATAATTCTAAATGTATGCAATATTGTCAAGGTTCTTTTGTGTCTAAGTGGACATCGGATAATAAGGTTCATGCAAGAAGTATTACAAGATTACATACATATAGAATTTTCAAAGGTTTTTATGGACGTCATACGTCAACGAACAATGAGAATTGAACCAAAGAAAACGGAAAATAACAAAATTCTCACTGTCGTCTGTTTCCTTTAAATCTCTGACGAGGATTTAATAAAAGTGAAACATGTTAGATTGACATATGTTTCCTGTTCGTTCGTTTATATTACAATCCTCTAGCATTCAGATCAATTTGATCCGTTTTTGATCTTTACTCCACATTATACACACACACACACACATATACAAACAAACACAGGGCTCAATATTAAATAAATGAGGTATTTCCTATATAATAAGGAATCTACACAATACCTTACATTGAACAACTCAACTGCCGGTATATTTATTCTTACTTTTTGTTTTGGGGTTGACAACTGTTTCGCAATGTTTCTGGTAATTGCGACTTGCTTTATTGATGGGTGAAATATTAATATCGTAAAAATATTTAAATGAATTGTGATTTAATTTTCAATTTGAATTTAGATACAATGTTTATTGTCAGGATTTGTGCCATTAATATAAGATCTTTTGAATATTCCTTCATATATACCAACGCCTTTATCCACTGTGCCATGTGTCCTTATATATATATATATATATATATATATATATATATATATATATATATATATATATATATATATAGTTAGATACAGTGACAGACCTGTTTAAGGCAGTGGAGAACTTTCAGAGGGAAAATCAGCAGGAGATAACTGATAACTGACATCCATCAAACATGGCAAGTGGAACTAGAACAGTCTAACCCAGTGATCGAAATAAAGGGTTCAGTTCGAAATTCCAACCATCTGAAGAAGGCCGGAGCGTACAACGGCCGAAACGTTGTGACAAATATGGCGACAGAGAGAGAGAGAGAGAGAGAGAGAGAGAGAGAGAGAGAGAGATAATATTAGTGGTAAATATACACATAAATATTCAAAATATATAAATATATATATATATACATACATACATACACATACATATATATTTTTATTAAAAAAATTATTCCAAGAGGATAGAATCCAGGTAGAACTCAATGTCCAGGACAGTGTAAAGATATGATAAAAAGGCTTAAACACTAATAATCCATGGTCATAATTTATTCCATTGAAATCGTAAATACGATCCAATACATCAGACCTCCAGAAAAAACAATTTCGGGGATAAAAAAATAAAATTTAGAGAGCGTGTAATTATGAGAGTGTGGGACGAATGTTAGAGCTATAGAGAGGGGTACCAGACGAGAGAAAGTGGGGATTAAAAGTTAACACAGAGACGTTTTAGAGACGGTGTCAAAGACGGTTTAAGTGAGAGAAATATGAATGCTGTCGGATGTCTGATACATTAATGATGTAACTGGAAAGAAATATATATATATATATATATATATATATATATATATATATATATATATATATATATATATATAGTATATTTCATTAATGCATGTTTCATTAAATAATATAGAAAGGTTTTATCTATTTATTTTTAATAAAGTTCATTGATATATATATATATATATATATATTGTCGAATATAGTATCTTTTTTAGCATTATAGAAAGGTTTTGTCTATTTATTTTATTAAAGTTCACGAAATAAAATCTCTATGTTGATACATGTTTTTATTGTTAATCCTGTCTAAAATTTAGGCTTTCAGAAGACATCATCAGAGATTACAAATACATTACAACAAATTAAATACTAAATTATATAACCAAGATGGTAATTTCTGCTTTAGCATGGTTATACGGACGTTGCAACAATGATAGTGTGTTTTGTTTCCATGAAAGTTTGCACGAATCGTTTTAATGTCCGTATAACCATTCTAAAAGAAAAAAATACCATCTTTCTATATATAATTTATTTCGATTAACACGGCTGAAAGGATATCTTGTTCGATCATACTATTTAAGGAATAATGTAGAAAAAGTAAACAAACACTTACCAAGAATAATTTTACAAAGAATGGCGTTCATGAAAAAAATAATGTATATATCATCGTTGACTGACGACCACGACTGCGAATTAGTATATCCGGCCCTCTGGCCACCACTGCTCCACGTCCGCGAGCGAGTGTGGTTTTTCTAGGTTGGCGTATGACAATTTCTATCCCCGGCGCCCGGTAGCGTTAACATTTTCTCACACGCCGCAAGATCAGTGTTAGGGCCATCTCGCTACAACACACTTTACTCCAGGTCTATTTGTGTCTTTTCCATTTTTTTTCTTTTGAAAAACAAACATCAGGACAGTGTTTCATCCATATCCTGAAATATACGAGAAGAAAAAAAAGCAAAAAAAAAATAAAATAATTCAGACATGTTTGTGAAAAAAAAAAAAAAAAAACTCCACCGGTGACCCCCAAACAATGTCACAGCTGACGACATCGACAATCCACAACCAAGCACCAGCGGCTGACTTGTATTTTTTTTTATGTATTTCGGCATGTTTTGCAACTAAAATGTTTTCTGACTTTTGCATTTGTAAATTGTTTTTTGTAAGTGTTGCAAATATTGAGCAAACAGTACTTTAATAAGCAGTCTTTAAATAAAACCTGAAAAACGTAAAAATAAGAAAAAAATCAATATGTAGTGAGATGCGACAACTGTTATCAAACGTAAAGAAAGTGTAGAAAATATTGTTATGAAAGACAATATCGCAAAATCAATCGTAGCCTAATATGCCACCAGATGGATTTCCGTATTTTTCCATCAAAATCTACTGATAATTACGTAAGTATCAAGAAAGTTTTAACTGGAGATGGAAAATTCAACCCCGACATCTGAACAGACATTGGACTAATGAAAATAGTATAGCAGAAGCTAAGCAAGGTGCTGAAAATGAAACATTTTCGTTACAAACAAATAAAGATTGCTGTATTGTTGTGGTACATATATATATATATATATATATATATATATATATATATATATATATATATATATATATATATCACTAACCTAATTGGTTTATTTTTATAGAATTTCAGCCATCTTGACAACAACTATCGTAAGAATTACTAAAATGCCTTTAGTAATTCCGCTAAAAGAGAATAGTTTAAAATCGCTTTATGTCAGCCCCACTGTCTTCTCAACTGAGAAAAGGTGAGAGGAAAAATATATTTTAGGCCTTCAGTTATGGTACCAAAATTCATACTCCTGGTTCTATCTTAGTCCATTCAAAGAACCTTCAAGGAAATGGTAAATCAGTTTAAAAAGACGGAAATCTAATGGGGTAAACAAGATCAGGATCTCATAACAGGAAAAGAGATCATCAATTCAACTTACAGCCTAAGATTTCAATTAGAAAGGATCCATCTTAACCCATAAGATGTTTGGCACGTGAGAGAGCAGTTTCACCTATGACAGCCCAAAAGGGCAATGAAGAAAATCTTGAAAACTAAATCGTGCATGAAAACAGTGAGGCTTCTTGGTACACCAGGACAGAATGTTAGAAGGGTAGAGAGAGCGAATATCATTTTGAATAAGTTGGAAAATGATCATGGATAATATATATATGTTTGAAATTTATTTAAATCCTTCATGAGCTTCCGATATTTAGCTATGATTAATTAATGACGAACCTGCCATCTTCGTTTATGATCGATTTCATCGCGATTCTTCAGGAAAGTTGGAGTGTAATAATACATTCTTTTTTGACAATGTAGCGTTCAATAGTGTCATAAAGGAAAATTCCAGTAAGATATCTTTAATCATTTTAAAGAGAAAATGGTTTAAATCTTAATCTAAAAATTGAACAATTTTGCACTTACACCCGGTACACACACACACACATATATATATATATATATATATATATATATATATATATATATATATATATATATATATATGTTATAGCAAAAAAAAGGAAGAACAGTAACGTATGTAACCCAGTGTTCTTATTCCTATTTTTTTTATTTTTATAAAACAGTGGTCAATGTAAATTTACAGAACATACATATTATAAATTAACTGATTTAAAATAGGTTATTCCAAAATTCGCTTGACGATGAAACAGAAATAATGCTTTGAATTTAACATAATTTGAATTTGAATAATTGAAGTTTTTTTTTTGTTTTTGAAACATGGTAACTCTTGTGTGGCGATGAAACCATATTTTTATTAGTTATATATATATATATATATATATATATATATATATATATATATATATATATATATATATATATAGATAGATAGATAGATAGATAGATAGATAGATATCGCAAGAGTGATACTTACACAGATAAGTAAATTGAAATATAATGAAAAAGAGTATTTCTGGTTACAATTAAGTAAATATATGACACATATATCTCCAGAAATCTATTTCTCTTAACAATTCAAAGTAATTTTAGAAAAATATTATTGAAACAGAGTAAATGACATTTTTGCACCACTGTTAGGATTGTCTGCTGGACATCTCGTGTAATCTTTACCATACCTGCGTATTTGTGTGTGTTTCTTAAGTTAAAGCTATCGACAAATTATCGATCCTCGAGCAACATCGGCCTACAACAATTTTGCGCGCTTTAAATTTGCTGTCATTAAACAGATTCATGTCTTAAGGCTGATTGACTAATTCTGTTTCTTCAACGACCCCCGGGACGTTACCGTCAATAATTGTATCTTAGCCTAGCAGAAGGATTCGAAATAAGCATCTGAAGCAAGTTTTACTTTCGGAACAATTACTCAGTTCCACTTTTTTTTTAATGCTATACTCAATAGATTTGATCAATACTTGGGAGGAAACTAGATGCCTGTCGCTGGATATTTCAGATATATATTTTTAAAAAAGATTTCATATAAGAATATGATATTCCGTGACTTTCTCAATATAAAAGAAATACGTATTTGTCCATAACTTTCATTCTTATATATGTTAATAAATATAATACTATCAGAGATACCCGGTGTTACTCGGGGATTTAATCATATCTATGCTTGTAAGAAGTGGCAGTTTAACAAGAATCCCTGAAAAGGTCTTTTCACTGAAAGTGTAAGAATTCAATAACGATAGGTCTAAAAGGGCTTGACTGAATTATCTGAAAGTTTAACAATCAATTTGTGGTAGCCCTAACAATATGTTTTTTCTTCTTCGTTTACGCACAGCAATAGACCGTAGTATACCTCAGACATGACAACGACTTCTGGTAAAATGAACGCGAAATTTATTACAGACAAAAGATAAATACGCACAGTCACTAAGAGTTAAACAAAAAAATAGTACGTGAAGAGCATTATGTAAATCATGAGTGTAAACGTAGACAAACCGAAAGGTCTGAAGGGTTACAGTATTTTTAACTACGGGCAGACATGTCGAGGGCATAAAACACCTCACTGTTCAGAGTATTTTCGGTTTTTCCGGCGAAAAAATTTGTTTTGTTTCCCACACTAATAGAACCAACACGTAGCTATCCATGGTAGACTGACATCGCGAAGCAATATGTTAGCGGAAATTGCGAAGAACAAAGGGTATTTCCGAACTTGATGGAGTTAGTGGTATCCTTCGTCTGAATAACTGTTCTCTCATACCATATCTTTTAAGTCTTGTAGCCGCATAACATGTGCCAACAGTTTCTTAACCACAATTCGGGTTCCATTGCATAGTTTTGAAAGTTCCATGTTCCTCACAAAGATTACTAGGGCACCGATATTTAGGTGCAATGCATGAGGCGGTAGTCCGGTGGGGTTCAAAATGTTTAGCATCTGTACTGGATAGTGAACCACTTGTCGACCAGAAATGGTGTAAGTCGACATGAAATGTTTCCAGATGTTTCCAGCTTCATCCGATGGGACATGGCCGTCACTGACCAACTTTTGGCCGTGGAAAATTCAGAATTCATGTTGGTTTTAAGAGGCAAAATTTTCATTGTTTCAACAGAAGTGTTGACTTAATGCACCCATTCACATACGTGGAGAGTTTTTCTGAAATCAACTGATAGAAGGACATATACCTCTTCCTTTGGATGTTGACAATCCGTTATGCCTCGCAAATTAATATCCAGTGCCTCGAGAGTTGATTTGTGTACCATCATGCCCTCATCTCACACAATGAGTTCACACCTTTTCAGTAAGGCAATATATCCGAAAACTTGCTGATGTTGCAGATCGCTGAAAAAGAATATGTCAAATTAATTGGCAGCTTAAAGGCGGAATTCATGATTCTACTATCGGGCAGAAAGGTTGCAGCAATTCCAGAAGATGTTATAGCCAATTCGATCCTCTGCTTTCTTCTGACATATATTTGCGAGGAGGATCTCCATAAAGAATGTTTTACCTGTCCATCCAAATGCATTCAAGAAGCGCAAGCCACATTTACGAAGGGAATCGAAATAGAAAATGATATTGAATGTCACATGTTGGTCTTTAAGCAACTTTGGCTCGTTTTCGCTAAGGGTTCAAGGGCGTTGACATCGTAGGAAGTTTCCTGGATTATTCATTTTGGAAGAGTATTTGAACACGTTCTGCGAACTGAGAGGCAGGTCGTAATGTTCCAAATGAAATAAAGAACATAAAAAAATCATTCTTCGTTGTCAATAATAGCTCTGTTTATAATTTCGTCACTGAATCCTGCTTCAAAGCCACGAAACAGTAGTTGTCCATGGTGTTTAAAGTCTTCAGAAATGTCCTCTTCCTATTTCTCCCATAAAGACAATTGATCATTGAACTCGTACGTATAAAATAAAACAGAAACGAGTTGTCAGAGACTTCTTGCTGTTCGAATTATAGAAGTTTCCGTGTAAATTTCATCCCAATGAGCATCATCTTGCAGTAGCACATGTTTGAAGCTGGTCTCGCGTCACGTGCCCAATGAATCTTTTTAAGTTGTCGAAACACTTTCAACGTCTTATGTGGTAAATGCAGAAGTTCTTGTTTATGGTGGACGGGAATGGTCAAAATTAATGCCTGGATGTCCATCAACATTTTTTTCCCTCCTTTCCTTTTGTCCGTCTATTTTCTTTCCAATGCAGCAATATGTCACTTGAGGTTATAGAAGGGTGCGAACCAAAGAAATTGTCAAAGAATTGATTGGATGACTAGTAGCGTTCATGTAAACAAGTCAGATTTCATGTTCGCAGTTCCCCCATTATTGTCAGGCCATGTGACTAAGGATGTGGTATCAGCAGACGTTCACCCGCAATAAGGGGATGAAAGTGACAATTAGTTGTGTTTACACGCACAGTTCTAAGGTTGTCTTTGCCGTCATCTCATTATTATATCACAATGTGCAAAATATATTAAGGAATATGGTGGTGAAAAGAGGAGCATTGTTATCGTGGGCGGTAATAAGTGGGAAGGAGTAATCAGCAAATGCTAAGCACGTGTTTAAAGCTGTTGTTTATACCAAAATAAGACAATGAAGGAGGGGCATTAATAGTGTCCACGCCTACATGTCAAAGGAAATGCTTGCAATTAATCCCATGTTATCTCACGGTGGGCGGAGTAATTTTTAATCAATCTAATCACATAGCTGAAGCTCGCAAATTGAAAGCGAATTAACTCTATATAAAAATAAATCGAAACATTCCTAAAAGCATATGTTCGGGCAAAATTTGGAGGAAAATAGGTGGGAAACTGTGGAAGTTAAGAGCAAAATAACGAATTTTACTCAGTTATTCGCGAAGTTATGGCGATTAACACGAATGACCTTAAAAATAATCAAAACAATTCTGGTGTTATAAGTCATGATCCTGTCAAATTTCGAGAAAATCGATTGAAAAATCAAATACTTAGGGGCAAAAAATTGGTTTTCTAAACAGTTTTTCGCTGCTTTTCCTTGCATGCGGAGTTGCGGGAAAACAATTTTAGCCTTGACTTCTCTTAGAATAGAAGCTATCAGTTTGTCAAGTTTGACCGAGATCGTTTGAAAAATGCGGAAATATATAACGAACATATAGCCAAATAGAAAGATACACAGACGTAATCTGTTTTATATAGAGAGACATATCGAGGTAACCGGAATTGCCCGGGGGTACATTTTTGCACTTGTATAACCGTAGCGCCTATACACCCGCATCCACTGTATAGAAATAATTGCCGATTGCATGCTTCATCCGTTTGTATACTAATCTACAGCCCCACTCATATTTTTTGCGATATATTCTTCGCATGTGTTTAATTCTTCTTAAAAAAGGTTTTCCATTGATAAACACTTCTTGCGTGGTCGTTGTTCAAGCATAAATTGTTGCAATGATTTAGATATTAAGTAAATTTCCTATAACCGTAATAACTTTCAAATTTTTATGGCATTGTTCACAATTATAATAATGAAAGGAAAAAAGGGATGAAGCGTCAGAGACTGATTCAATTGCAAGTGCAAATGCATGAACGCCCTATACTTCTTCGCAAGTTTACTGTAAAACTTGTTTTAATAAGAGATTTTTCGTGATTTTTTCCCCTTTAACGCTTCACTAATCCTTCTCAAACAATCTTTACTTCAATGATTTTGGAATGTGAATTTAGTATGGAATCATATGAAGAAACTAGATTTCGTCCACTTAACGGGAATATGTAAACCAAAAATTCAAGCAAAGACAATTTGTGTGATAAATGTAATTTACATGGCGAATTTATAAATCATGGGATGAAAAACGAGGGAGTTATAACCGAAAAAACGGGCTTTTTGAACATTTCTTGTGATTTATCGGTATACTGGGGGAAGCGAGTAGGATTAAAACCACACTATCTTATTTCTTTCATTATGGCAAATTTTGGGGAGAATTTTGAAAAAAAAATCGGACAAAAAATAAAAAAGTTATTTAAGTTATTATTTTATGTAGTAATGAAAGAAATAAAACCCGATATTTTTTTTAAAGTATTTTGTGTGAAATCAATGTCGCAGTAAAATTTCAAGCACTCTAAATAAACCTCATAACATGAGCTATGGTTTGCATTAAGTGCTAAAACATCAGTGCATCGAGTAAAAAATTTGTTCTCATGGAACTTTGCGTTGGTTTTCGCAAAATGCCATACACACCTTCGGTTTTGACGGTCTTTCCGCCAAATCGGGATTCGGGGTACTGAACTACCTACGGATATTTGCAACATGCGTGTACAATTTCATCGAAATCGGTTGAAAAATGTGGACGTGCATCAATAAGTTACGCATACAGACACAAATACAGACTCACACAGAGACAGACACACAGACCTAGGCAGACAGAGAGAGAGAGAGAGAGAGTTACACACACAGACAACTTCTTTTTCCTAGATATAGTCATTATTGTAGACTGAGTTTCGAGCAAATATCTTCTTGCAACATTCAGTTGTTTTTAATTTTGGCTTGTATATTGTCTGGACTGAGAGTACTGTGATAGTGGTGTGCATTTCAGTTTGGCTCTGTTCGTCACTTCCGGATTAAATTTCAAAGAAGAGACATATGCTAGTTAAGGTGCAGGAATAATTCCATCAACAAATTTCTATATTCTCTGCTCTACTCTCCAGAAATAGATCAATGTTATCATTTTCGAGTCTTTTATATTTTCAAATCATAAAGGTTCGATATTATCATATCACTGAGATTTCTTACCTCATTTGAAGTTTTCTATTTCATTTTCGAAATGGTACTTCGTCAAAGGCAGTTCCATTTAATCACAAAGGAACAAACCAGTACGATTGTTCAAACGAATAGATTATTCAAATCATACTGACAATTTTATACTAAAATTAATTAACAACTAATTTTAATAATTAAAAACTGAGCTGCAGAATATAGTTTAATATTTAGATCGAATATAAATTACATTTCACTAAAGCATCATCTGTGCTCATATGCAGTGTCGGATGGATACATTATCGTATAGATAACGCAAAAATGAAAATAACACGCATCTCTACCAATTACAATGAATACGAATAATATTTCATACCGGATCGGCCGTCAACCGGGACAACAAGGGCCGCGTCCCTCAGAGAGGAACCAGTCTGAGGTCAAAAAGTCTGCCACTGGAACAAACTCTTCCACACACGAAGAGACACAAGGTCACCAAACCCGGATTATTGCCAACCTTGGACCAAGTGACTCAATACCAAATCGACGAGTAAAAAGTAAACGAACGAAATGGAGCCGCGAAGAGTATCGAGAAGTCATGACATCCTTCTTCACTGCACTCGAAATCCCAGCAAAGAACACCACCAATCAAACATACCAAATATGGAGAAGTATGGTGGGAAATGATATAAGACCTAACCTCAATCCAAACATGCTTGCCAATGTCTGTAGTGATATCATGCGAAACAACAGACTCTCAAAGGCAGAAATAGATAAGATAAAATTAGATATAAGACAAAATACTCTGACCCATCACTCAAACTCTATTGAGACGAAAGTAGAAATAAGGAATGCAACAGAGGATGAGGTGGACGCTAAAGCGAATGAAATACGAAATAATCTCCCATGAATTGAAACCCAAGACTCTTCATTAGACACAACCTGCAGTTCTCTTGAAATTGTCACTGAAGATGACTCCAGGTACATTAAGTTAGAATTCCTTGAAAACCACGAAGCTGAAATCACCGAAGCGAAAAATGACGTCATCCAGTTACTCAGCAGAGTAACTTTCATACAATTGTCAGACAGAGACTAGCTCCCGAAAATCCATATGATGAATTCCAACAAGCACATCGTAAAAATATACAATGCTGCCGTGGAAACACTGTTAACAGATAAACCACCGGGAAACATCACAGAAGTTAACGACGTCATATACGCAACAGCTCTAGCAGCGACTCGGAAGCTTGGGGTCAAGACAATAAATAAAATTAACAGACACAGAGAACCAGCTTGGAAAACCAAACGGATACGAGAAATAAAACAAATCAGATGTGAGCTTTCTATATTAGATGAGCTCACCAGAAACCCTAATATTTCCACACGTAAATCCAAAAAGATCAAGGGGAAATATAGCATTAAATCCCTAATTGATATTCCATCAATCAAGGAAATGCTGAAACAGAAACTTCAGCTAAAGGCACAGAGAACAAGACGATACGAAAAACGTTGTAGATTCTATCGCCAAAATAAAATATTCCGAACAGATCTTAAGAAATTTTACAGGGAAATTGGAAAAACACCGATACATGTCGATAGGCCCCCATCGATTGATAATGTACAGACATTTTGGGAAAATATTTGGAGCAGCCCAAAGGAATATAACGCAAATGCAGAATGGATACGGCGTGAAGAAGAACGACTGCTGGATACACCTCTGCAAGAATGGGAAAATATATCCACAGATGATGTTAGGGAAGCTCTAACGAAATCCCAAAAATGGAAATACCCAGGAAATGACAAATTGTCTAATTTCTGGCTGTATCATCTCTCATCTACCCATGAAATTATTGCAAAAACATTATCAACGCTTGTAAATAATGCCAATAAAATCCCGGAATGGGTTACTATAGTTATTATATACCTCATACCAAAAACAACTGAAACAGACGACCCGAAAAATTATAAACCGATAACATGTCTCTCCACAACGTAAAGTTGATCACGTCCGTACTGACGAACCGTACTTATTCCTTTTTCGAAACAAACAGCATTCTCCCGCTGGAACAGAAGGGATGCAGAAGAGGTGCAAAGATCAACTTCTGATAAATAAAATGATCCTGGAAAATTGCAGGAGACGACGCAGAAATCTAAGTGCAGCGTGGATTGATTATCGTAAAGCCTTTGATAGTGTTCCACATTCTTGGATCCTTAAGACTTTGGAAATGTACAAAGTCTCCTCTGTGGTATTAAATTTCCTTAAGCACAGCATGGAAATGTGGAACACCAAACTATACCTTAGTCACACCGGGGGCACTGCCATATCCAACCGTCTGAATATACGACGAGGAATCTTTCAAGGAGACTCTCTGTCACCCCTTCTGTTTTGTTTATCCTTAATCTCTTTCACACATGAACTGAACAACAGTAGCTATGGTTACAAAATAAATAAGAAAATATTCAATCACCTACTCTACATGGATGATCTCAAACTCTTTGCCAAAGACGACAATGAGTTGAAAGGCCTCCTCAATATTGTAAAATACTTCAGTGACGACATAGGTATGGACTTCGGATTAGATAAATGTGCAAAAGTAACATTCAAGAAAGGTAGAATTCTAGAAACACCCTTAATAGATTTAGATTTGTCACAAAGATTAGGGAATTGGAGCATGATGAAGCTTATAAGTACCTAAGAATTAGCGAAGGAGATGGCATACAACGCCCCCAAATGAAGGAAAAAATAAGAAAAGAGTACTACAGGCGTGTGCGTCTGGTACTAAATACTGAACTAAACTCAAAAAACAGAATATCAGCTATAAATACATTGGCTGTCCCTGTGGTGCAATACAGCTTTAATGTCCTTAACTGGACCATAGCTGAAATTAAGCGAATGGATGCCAAAACGAGAAAGCTTCTCACCTGCTATCGCATGCAACATCCCAAATCTGATGTTGATCGTCTGTATGTGCCCAGATCCGAAGGAGGCAGAGGAATAGTTCAACTAGAACTGTCCTACAAAACTACAACAATTGGCCTCCAAAGATACTTGGAAACTACAGAAGACTGGATGATGGTATGCGTCAAGGAACATTAAAGTAGTAAGCGTCTTTACTCCGTAATGAAAGAAGCCAACAAATTCAAAATGGAGTTTCAAATTGGCGTAGAGATGCAATTACAGCACAATACACTGGCTGAAACTGCAAAATACTTAAAAAAGACAGCAAAAACGAATGCAACCGACCAGATACAGAAGCGATGGCAAGATAACCCACTTCATGGCCAATACTCTGCCCGTACCAATCAAGCTGATGTAGACAAAACACGTACCCAGTGCAGGGTTGAAAGCGGAAACTGAAGGTTTTATCTTTGCTGCGCAGGACCAATGCTTTCTAACTAGGAATTATCAAGCACATATACGAAAATATTGTGTCAGCCCAAAATGCAGATTATGTGATAAATATCCAGAAACGATTGATCATCCTGTATCAGGTTGCACGATGTTGGCACCCACTGAATATAAAACCCGACATGACAGAGTGGGCCAATATCTGCACTGGAAAATCTGCAACTTCTACGGGAAGGAAACTGAAAGAAACTGGTATGAACACCACCCAGACACGGTTACGGAGATAGGACCTGTTACAATTCAATGGAATTACACAATACACACTGACAGAACAATCAAAGCCAACCGCACAGATATTGTTATTAAAGACCACAAACCAAAACGGTGCCTCCTTATTGATATGGCAGTCTCTGCTGATTGCAATGTATCTTTGAAGATATAAAAAAGCTGTCAAAATACAAGGACCTTGAAATAGAAATCTCGAAAATGTGGCATATGGGAACATCAAAAATCCCTGTTGTAGTTGGAGCCCTAGGACTGGTTGGAAAAGATTTCTGTAGACTAATTAAATGGATTCCTGGAAGTCCATGCCTAAAGGAGATACAAAAATTGTTCTGACAAATACAGCCCACACTTTACGAAGGGCTTTATCTATGTAATTTTTTTTTTTTTTTTGTCAGTGGAAAGTGTCATGATGCCATTTCTAACCTTAGGTCCCTGGCGGGACCCGGAAAGAAATGTGTAAACGCCAGAAATCAAAGAAAAGAAAAAAAAAAAAAAATAATAATAATAATAATAATAATAATAATAAGAAGAAGAAGAAGAAGAAGAAGAAGAAGAAGAAGAAGAAGAAGAATGAGGATGATGAAATGAGAACACACCAGAAATCAGAGGAAATAATAATAACAATATGTGGATATTAACATCACCCAGGCCGGGTTACGGAGTTATGACCTGTAAAAATTTTAGGGGACTTCTCAGTACACACAGACAGAACAATCAAAGATTATCGCCCAGATATCATGATTAGTGAAAAAAAAAGAGAGAAAGTGCCTCCTTGTTGATATGGTAATCCCTGCAGACTGCAAAGTATATATGAGGATTTCAAAAAGTTATCACTATACAAGGAGCTTGAAATTGACATCACAAAAATATTGCACATGAAAACGGGAACAATTACTGTTGTAGTTGAGTAGAAAAACAAATACAGCCCACACATTATAAAGTAAAATACGTGTTTTTATTTTTGTTTTGTTGATTTTTTTAACTGATCAGATGTAAAATATCATGATGACATTTCCATACATAGGTCTCTGGCTGGGATAAGGAAATATGTAAGTACACACCAGAAATCAAAGGACATAACATAGAGATAATTATAATAATAGTTGTAACAATTATATAGGAATTTATAACACGCTGACAGAACAAAAATCTAATCGCCCTGATATCGAGATCAAAGTTCGCAAGAACAGAATGAGTTACCTTCTTGACATGGCCATCCCTGCAGATTGTAATGTAGCTTTGAAGACCTTCAAATAACTATCAAAATACAAGGATCTTGAAGTGGAAATTTAAAAAAAAGTGGCACTTGATGATATCAATAATTTTAGTTGTATTTAGAGCTCACGGATTGATTGGAAAATGTTCCCATATATTTCCTTATGGGATTCAAGTAATGCCTTAATGCCTTAATGTATATATAAATATATATATATATATATATATATATATATATATATATATATATATATATATATATATATTACACATTAGGAAGAGTTTTATGTATGTAAAATGTATGTAATCTTAGTTAATTTTTGTTTTTCCTAAGATGTTCAGTGCGAAATGTAATAAAGTTATTTAGGACATTAAGTTCAGACCTGGAAACATATGAATATAAACGAGGAATCAAAAGAAAAATAAGGCTACTACTACTCTTACTACGACTATTACTATAATAATAATAATAATAATAATAATAATAATAATAATAATAATAATAATAATGAATGTACAAAATAGCAGTCACAAGATATTATAGGATTACTCAGGCCACACAGTTCATGTCATTGAATTAGGAAATCCCGACATTATTGTTATTGATAAAACACTGAGGATATAGAATTTAAACAGAAAAAGTCGCCTATGGAAAACTAGAATTGATACTAAAATTGTAGACTTGTAAAAAGCTGCCATCATTTAGGCTTTATGGATTATTTGAAAGGTTCTTGAGATGTACTAATTTTTTTTACACTGTGTAATACCAACTTAATAATGTTAATAATAATAAATGACAGTAAAGATATATATATATATATATATATATATATATATATATATATATATATATATATATATATATCTTTCTGGTTACATCATTAATGTATCAGACATCCGACAACATTCATATTTCTCTCACTGTAACTCTGTGTTAAATTTTACCCCACTTTCTCTCGTCTGTTATCCCTCTCTATAGCTCTAACATTCGTCCCACACTCTCATAATTACACGCTCTCTAAATTCCCGAACTTGTTTTTTCTGTTTTCTTTTTGAATTTGCAGGTCTGATGTATTGGATCGTATTTACGATCCCAATGGAATAAATTATGACCATGGAATATTAGTGTTTAAGCCTTTTTATCATATCCTTACTTTGTCCTGGATATTGAGTTCTACCTGGATTCTATCCTCTTAGAATAATTTTTTTTTTAATACAAATATATATGTATGTGTATGTATGTATGTATGTATGTATGTATATATATATTTATATATTTTGCATATTTATGTGTATATTTACCATTAATATTATCTCTCTCTCTCTCTCTCTCTCTCTCTCTCTCTATATATATATATATATATATATATATATATATATATATATATATATATATATATATAGTATATATATATATATATATATATATATATATATATATATATATATATATATATATATATAATGGCAAGTTGGTATGTGACTACAGAGTAGGCGATGTTGACGGAAATGCAGAAGTATCAAACCTAACAGGGCAAATGTGTGAAATGTACGATGTAGTAACTCAATTTTCACTTTTGTGAATGGCACACTATTTAAAATTTCATGTTATGTTTTTGATATGCACTGTGCCTTGGGGATACCTGACATCTCTGGGAGTGCAATGCTTGAAACAGCTCGGGTGCTCGGGAAATATTTCTGCCCCTAAGTGCCAGTGTAAGAGCTGCAATCCCGGCGGAGACATCTGAGAGTCAAAGACCATGTCAAATCAAATAATACTAATTATTATTATCCTAATGCATTGTTTTCTAATAATAATAACTTTTTGTAAACAATGCTAGTGATATCGATATCGTATTTGTCTTTGGAAAAAAAAAAACATCTAAGGCTAACTTTAGAAAAGGGAAAATTGTAGAGTTCAGGCATAAAATTTGGGAATGAAATGTTAAAACCTGTGATGGATCAGAAACACGTCTATATTTTTAATCATTGGAGGAAATGAAACATACAAAGTATACATAACATCAGGAATTATATACTTAGGCCAGAATGTTGTTTATATATAAATAAATGCAAATTTTGAAATAAGTGATCAGTCAGTCGTTTAGGTGACACACGCTTATTTGGTATACATGAGTTACAAAGCAGATTTTTTTTTCCCGCATTAGGTTGTTAATTCTTTCTGCTTTAGACCAGTTGCTATCCAAAGCTATAGAACCCGGACTTTCCTAATATTAACCCATAGCTTGGAGCGTAAATGATACATACCTTTCCCAAAATAATAGTACGTAAGTGAATGTAATGGGTTCGACAGGAATACGAACTCGGCTCTCTGATTTCACCATACGTGCTGTTAGCGATTACTCCACCATGCCTCGAAATGTCTGATACTAAAAGAATACTTATACTTAATTTCCTCTTATTTTAATATCATATACTGCTATAATAAAGAGATAAGCAGAATATAAAAAAGACAAGAATATTCGAAACATAAAATTCTTCACCCAAAAGGAGATGCATATTATTTGTATCTACCTTGGTGAGCTGGATTTAGAGAATTGACGAATAAGTATCACATATAAAGGCACAGATACGGGGTTACATGGATCTGGAAAATAAACATATACAGGGAGTATCAAAAAACTATTACAGACTTTAGAGGCGGATTCCTCAGACCAAAACATGTTTTAATGTCCATATAAACATTTGTCGCAAAATCACAGTTGTACCTCAAAACAACAACTAATAAGAAATTTTCAAAATGTCCTCTGCTTACTTCTAACCATGCATGTCCTCATCGGATCATAGAGTGGCGAAACCTTTCAGATAATCCCACACGGTGTTCAATGGTTTCGCTGTCATCCATCGCACAATGATGAAGCGTCTCTACACTATTACTGTCTGCTGCATAAACCAATTGCTTAGGTGTCCGCAAAAATAACAATCCAAAGTATTGAGGTTGCGGAAAACGTACAGGCCATGGAACTGCTCGTGTCCTACAAATCCATGTTTCATGGTAGATTTCAGCCAGAAAACCGCGGACACTGTGATTGAAATATGCTGTAGCCCCAATATTTTTATATGAGCATTTTACCATGCTTTCCTGCAGGGAATACACTGTATGTATATATATATATATATATATATATATATATATATATATATATATATATATATATATATATATATATATAGTTACGTTACGAAGAACTTGGTAAACCGAATGGGTAATTCCAAGGAGGATGAAATCCTGAGAGCTCAATGTGAATCCAGAGCTAATATTTAATGAATGTTTTTTCATTAAATATATATATATATATATATATATATATATATATGTATGTGTGTGTGTGTGTGTGTGTGTGTGTGTGTGTGTGTATATATATATATATATATATATATATATATATATATATATATATATATATACTTGGAGTGATGTGCGGCTGTGAACAAGGGCCACAAATTCACATCAATCCAACTAAATATGTTAGATCTCTCTCTGATATTAAGCGCTTTCCAATAAATACCGGGCATATAATATATAAGTAATATATATAATATATTGCATATATATACATAAGCTTTTCATGAGTGTCTAAGAAAATAAATTATATATATATATATATATATATATATATATATATATATATATATATATATTATATTTATTTTCTTAGACGAAAGGAACTGAAACTCATAAATTCAAACTTGCAACATAGCATGAAATGGAATATGCAAGTGGCTCCTAAGTAATTTCTGATTTGGACACCTAGACCAAACACAGAACTACCAAAATAATTTACCAATCACTAAATATATTACTAACATGTGATAAATACGCAAATGCTCAACGCAATAGGAAGCGGACTGACAAAGAGAAATCTTCAAGATCGACTAAAATGTCTGAGATTCATAGATGAAATATCATGTTGAACATGTGGTGCCACTGTTCGGGTATTGTACATTTTGACACATTAAGCATTAAATGAATTATTGTACATCCGGCAGTGGCAACATATCCATAAAAGTTTGGTCTAAAACCAAACTACGAGCAGGTAAATAGAAAAAAATCGTTGTAGTCTTCCTTGACAGTGTAAAATTAAATACAGCAGCCATATCGCTGAAAAAATATAGAATTCAGCTGATCTCTTCTACTAAACCTGCTCTATTCATCCAAAATTGAAACTTTGCGTTCACTTTCAAAGGTGAATGTTATTATTATTTTTTTTTATTGTTGAACATTTTAGATCACTTTCAAAGGTGAATATTATTATTATTATTATTATTACTATTATTATTAATATTATTATCATTATTATTATTACAATCATTATTATTATTATTATCATCATTATTATATTTCGATTAAAGAGATGCTCACATTACCAACCAAGTCTGCCGGCAGACCTAAGGTTGGTAATAATATGTTTTTATGTATATGTTGAAACATTGTTTAAGATAAACCAGATTCACGAGTTTGTCGAATGCTTTCTTGTCACAAAACCTGCGTACGTTTACTCAAAATATATCAATGTGCAGCCGGTTATATACCAAAATGTCATTGCAAATAACGTTGAATATATAATTGAATAAAGATTAATTACACTTTGATGAATAACGTTGATAGTCCACTGATATGTTTTCTTCCATTCACCTCAAAGCCATAAAGCCATTAAAAAGCTGAGGGATTTACTGAGTGTTAAATAATAGGAAAAAAAGAAAAAAATATTAGGGAGAAAGCACAAAAAACGACAAGGAATCTAGAAGACAATAGATAACGACAGACATTGCATTTACCTGGAAAGCCAGAGTGTGGAAGAAATTTCCACAATTGAGAAATGCGAGATAAGGAAATGGTACCGTAAAACTTATGGTTGCGTCTTTCGATATTAAATATGTAAATGATGAGAGCAATCTGCCAAACAAGTACAGCCTTTAAATTCGTAAAGTCCATGCACAAAAGAGGAAAGCTCATCAGAATATTCTTCGACATGACTAAAGTGAAACGCAGTCAACGCTGCACAGATGCATATCCAATGCAAGTAGTAGAACACGTTACCAACAAGAATGCAACGCATAGGTGATCATTGTGTTAAAAAATTAAAGCCTGCTTATTACTTCTTTACCAGGAACATAATTTAAATATCCATGTCTATCTCAAGAACAGTTACTCTGTTTCCAATAAGGAAGAAATTAATTTCATAACGCGTTTGGTCTACATTAAATCATATCACACGGTACGGCGATAACATTATCGGAAGGAATCCGGACAATATATCTCATTCCATATAAAAGAAATGTACTGTTAAATGCCAAGTAGCATTAACACCATCACTAAGTGATGGTATGATTTCTTCTTTTTTTTTATCGGGGATTTCATCATCACAGACAATGCAATTTGCAAGTTACTAAATTGAATATAACTCTGAATTCTTTAGAGGGCACAAAGACATTTTTATCTACATGATGATACACTCTTACAAATATTTTCCAGAAAGAATCTGTTCTCTAAACATAGCCATCCGAGAATAGAAGTTATATGAATATCACAGAAAATCCTTCGTTACAGGAAACAAAGGATTGCAATGGCGACTAATCTTTCAAAATGTTCCTAAGAAAAATATTTACATGCTGTAGTTCTAATTTAAAAAATACCATAAATTATTGTAACATAGTGTAGATTAAACAGAAAATAATAATAATAATAATAATAATAATAATAATGTCATATACGCAACAGCTTTAGGATTTACTGGGTAGCTTGTGATTAAGACAGTGAAAAATATTAACAGGCATAGAAAGCCAACATGGAAGGCAAAACTGAGGCGAGATATAAAGGGAATCATATAAGAGTTTTCTATATTAGATGAGCTCACTAGAAACCCAAATATCTTTACACACAGGTGCAAGTATTTCAAGTGGAAATATAAAATTAAACCCCTAATTGAAATTCTATCAATCAAGGAAATGCTGAAACAGAAACTTCAGTTAAAGTCACAGAGAACAATAGGATACGAAAAACGTTGGAGATTCTATCGCCAAATAAAATATTCCAAATAGACCTTAAGAAATTTTACAGGGGAATTGGAAAAGCGTTTAAACATTTTGAAACGCTACCATCTATTATCAATAGGCAGACATTTTGGGAGAATATATCGAGCAGCCCAAAGAAATATAACCTAAATGCTGAATGGATCCAACTTTAAGAATAACGAATGCTGGATACACCTCTGGAAGAGTGGGACAATATTACCATAAATAATATTAGACAAGCTCTAAGGAAATCCCAAAAATGGAAATCCCCAGGAAATGACAAGTTGCCCAATTTCTGGTTATATCATCTCTCATCAATCCATAGAACACATGCTAAACTCTATCAAGTTTTGTAAATAATCCCAATGAAATCCCGGAATGGATGATTGAAGGTATTACATATACCAAAAATGAGTGAAACAAATGATACGAAATATTATAGGCTAATAACAGGTCCACTCACCACGTAAAAGTTGATCACGTCTGTACTGAAGAACGGTAATTTCTTCTTTTACGAATCATACAACATTCTTCCACTGGAACAGAAGGGTTACTGGAGAGGGTAATATGGCTGCAAAGATCAATTACTGATAAACAAAATGATCCTGGAAAATGGCACATGAAGACGTGGATTGATTATCGTAAAGCCTTTGCTAGTGAGTCACTCTCTTGGATCCTTAAATCTTTGGAAATGTAAAAAGTTTCCACTGTGGTAATAAATTTCCTTAAGCATAACATGTGAATGTGAGACACCATACTATACCAAAATCTTACCAGAGCCAATGCCATCTACAACCATCTGAATATCCGACGTGGAATCTTTCAAGGAAACTCCCTGATATCTCATCTCTTTTGATTTTCCTTACCCCCTCCTTACACATGGACTAAACAACAGTGGCTATGTTTACAAACTAAATAAGAAAGTATTCAATGACCTATTCTACATAAATGCTCTCAAAATCTTTGCCAAAGATGACAATGAGTTGAAGGGTCTCCTCAGTATTGTAAAATGTTTCAGTGACGATATAAGTATGAACTTTGGATTAGATAGATGTGCAAATGTAACATTCAACAAAAGGAGAATTACAGAAACACCCTCAATAGATTTAGTCTTTGTCATAAAGATTAGGGAACTGTAAAAAGAGTAAGCCTATAAGTACCAAGGAATTTGCGAAGGAGATAGTATGCAATATCCTCAAATGAGGGTGAAGATAAGAAAGGAATACAACAGGCCTGTGAGTTTGATACTAAATACCGACCTGCTCAAAAAACAGGATATCAGGCATAAACACCTGTGCTGTCCCTGTGATGCAATAGAGCTTTAACATCCTTAATTGGAACATAGCTGACATTAAGCGAATGGACGCCAAAACAAGGAAGCTTCCCACTTGCTTCCGCATCATTCATCCCAAAACTGATGGTGACCTCTGTATGTTCCCAGATCTGAAGGGTGGAGAGTATTAGTTCAACTAGATCTTTGCTAAAAAAAAAAAAACTACAACGATTGTCCTCCAAATTTACCTTAAAACTAAAGAAAACTAGATTGTGTTATGTGTCGTAGAACATGAAAATATTAAGCGTTTTTATTCCGTAATAAATGAAGCGATCAAATTCAAAATGCAGTGTCAAATCGGTACTGAAATACAAGTAAAGCATAATACATCGACTGAAGCTGCAAAATACTTAAAAAAGAGAGAAAAACAAATGCAACCGACCAGATACAGAAACAGTGGCAAGACAAACCGCTGAATGGCCAATACCCTGCCCGTAACAATCTAGCTGATATAGACAAGCCCTGTACCCATCACTGGCTACGTAGTGCAGGGTTAAAAGCTGAAACTGAAGGATTTATACTTGCTTCACAGGATCAGTGTTTGTTAACTAGAAATTATAAAGCACACATACTAAAATACTGTGTTAGCCCAAAATTCATATTTTGCGATAAACATCCAGAAAATAAATGATCATCTTTTATCAGGCTGCACGGTATTTGCACTCACTATACATAAAACTCGGCACGAAAGATTGAGCCAATATCTGCACCTGAAAATATGCAACTTCTACGGGAAGGAAACAAAGCCATTGGTATGAACACCACCCAAACCCTGTTACGGAGATAGGATCTATTACAATTTTATGTGACTGCACAATACACAGAGACAGAATAATCAAAGCTAATCTCCCAGACATTGTTATTATAGACCGCAAACAAAAAAAGTTTCTCCTTATTTATACCGCAGTCCCTGCAGACTGCAATGTAACTTAGAAGATCTCTAAAAAACTATCAAAAGAAGGCCCTTGATATCGAAAGCTAAAAAATGTGGCACATGGGAACAGCAACAATCCCTGTTGTAGTTGGAGCCCTTAGATTTGATGGAAAAGATTTCAGTAGACTAAGTGAAGGGATTCTTGAATGTACATGCCTTAAAAAAATAAAAAAATATAATAAAAAAAAAATTGTTCTTACGAGTAGAGCCCACACCGTACGAAGGGCTTAATCTATGTAAAATACTTTGTTTTTGTTTGTTTGTTTTTTTTTTTTTGTTTTTTTGATTTTTTGATTTTTTAAATTGGTCAGTTAAAAAAGGTCAAGATGCCTTCCTAAGCTTAGGTCTCTGGGCGGGACCCGGAAATAAGTTTGTGCACACCAGAAATCAAAGGATATAATAATAATAATAATAATAATAATAATAATAATAATAATAATCGATATAGGAAACACGTGAAACTGGAAAACAAGAATAGTACCAGTAGCTGTAGGTGCGCCTGGAATGATAAAAAGAAACACAACAACACATTGAAAAAATCCTTGATAAGAAGCACGAATACACTAAGTAACGATGGTGATATTATGACATTTGGGAAAAACATATCATGAAATGTAGAGGTAAAAACTCATCACTACCTGCCTTAGGTTTTACAGCAGACTTTGGGAATGTGACCATCGCAGCAATTGAAATATATTGATGATGATGATGATAGTTTTTATTATTACTTTAATAAAAAAAAATACCTTGGAAATGAAAAATAGTAAAAGAAAATGAACAACATAGAATTGAACAATCCGTTTCGATAAACTGGAAAGATAAACAAATTTAAGGAATGAAAATGAAGTCCTATAAACTAAAGAAAAAATAAACAACTATTACAAATGAAAGCTTAAAAAAAAACAGATGATATGCAAAAAGATGAAGATTCTGCAGACTAAAACAGATCTTTCAAATCGATGCGAAGAAATCCTACAGAGAAAGTAACAAAAATAAATAAATAAATAAATAACAACTCAGACTCAACAATGGAAGATTTTATACAGATCTGGGAAAAATATGGGTTTGCTCAAAAGAACATAACAAAGAAGCAGATTGGATTGCGCAAGATGTAGAATGGATGAAAAATAAACCAGAACATGGACGTGAATCATTGAAGAGGATGTTTTATGTGCACTGAAAAAAAGAGTATCAATGGAAATATAGAGAAACGGTTAAAATCCCCAAATTTTGAATCTATCATCTTAAGACAGCACACAAAAATACTAGCAAGAAATGCTTCAAGAAATGGTGAATGATCCTACTAAAATTCAGGCATATATAAGTAAAGGAATTAGGTTCCTTCTACCCAAGAATGGTGAGACAAATGTCTCAAACTCTACATACCAATTACATGTGTTCCCACTACTTACAAACTAGTCTGAAAAAAAGAGATATATTCGTTCTCAGAAAAAACATGATATTCTACATCTTCAACAAAAAAAGATTCAAACTTGGCTCTTACGGATGCAAAGGAAAATTATTTATTAATAGTATGAGCTGCTTCAATACAATGAAAAATCTCAGTACTCCCTTGATGGATAAGCATAAGACATTCGATAGTGTACCACATGCCTGAATCTTAAATTCTTTAAATATATGCAAGGCATCACACTTCGTCATCAATTTCATCAAACAAATATGTCGATATGGAAAACAAAACTTTAACACAATCATATAAATGGATTCTATTTATTTATTTATTTTTGTGTGTGTTTACAGTCATAACATACGGCATGTTTTTGGACATTTTTCTTCATTTTTCGAATATAGCAATTTGAAAGTTAACTGTCCAGTATTAATGTTAAGAATCAGGCTAAACGGTAAAAATATAATAGTAGGGTTGAATTTAAGTCCCCCCCACCACAAAAAAAGTACAAATAAAATCAAAACGTCAAAGATGTAGAGTAAGACATCAAAACATACTTAGGGAAAAGGGTAAATTTAAGAACGTTAGATTACCTCCTCAGTTATACATTTAAACTGCTACACATTGGAAAAGAAAGAAAAGAATCCAGTCCCCACCGTTGACGATTTAAAAGATAGTCCGAACAGCGGATTGGTTGTTACAAACATCCAATCAGGTGTGCGGAAACGTGGTCTTTTCTCGTCTAATTCATTAAAAAGGCCAGAGTAGCTGTTAGCGTTTGATTGAGAGGGGGATTCAGGTATCTCCCTCGATTGCATCGACTTGGTGATGGAGTGTATGATAGCGAAAGACTCAAAACTCCCTGATGTATCAAGTTATATTACATCACTGACGTCCCCCTTTCGGCTCGTAATTAATTTTGAATTATATAATTATAAGTCTAGAGAAATAAACATTAACTGACGAATATTTTCAGGTGACCCTTTGTCGCCCTTATTCTTTTGTATATCCCTAATAGAATGAAACATCGAACATATCAGTATAGATATCTGAAAAGAAAATAATCTTTGTTTACATGGATGAATTAATATCGTAGGCTAAGAATTTCAGTGAGGTGGCAGGTCTCATGAAAACAATATAAAGTATCATTGAAATGGAATTCGGATTGGACAAATGTGCTAAAACCATCTATTTACGAGGATCGCTACAAATAGTCTGTTCAAATAGCTTAGACCCTGGAGGTAACAATCAAACATTTAGAGCAAGAAGAAGCGTGTAGTTACCTCGGTGTAGATGCGAATGAAGGAATTCCCCGATAAAAAAAAAGAATAATGCGAAAACAGTACTTTATAAGGGTGAGAAAAGAAAAGAAATTACTTGCCTACTATTTGATATGGCTTGCTCAGCGGACAGTAACGTAGTAACCGAGGAATTTGAAAATAAAAAAAAAAAAACACTCAAAGTACAATGACCTGGAAATCGAAGTCGAAAAAATCTAGAAATTGAAGTCACAGTAGGTGCGCTTGGAATGATGAAGATGGAACACAACAACACATTGAAAAACTCCCTAGAAATTCCTGCTCAAGAGTAATACAAAAAATGTCTTGATAAGTATATCTACACATTAAGAAGAACTTTGTACACGTAACGCTAGTAATGTTATGAAGAGCTAGAAAAACAAATTACGAAATGTAGCCATAACAACACATCACTACATTCCTTAGATCTACCCACAGACTGGTACATAGTGTGACCATAGCAGAAATCGAAATATAGAGAATCTAATAATAATAATAATAATAACAATAACAATAATTCTTGTATGGAAAGTGTTTGAATTAGCCATATATAGATATACGGTAAACCAATGACTGGATTAGAAACAGGGACTTTAAGATGGTTATTATGGCAACACAAGACAAAACTATGTTCCAAATAAAGCCTAAAAGGCTAAGATCAACAAACCATGTGTATCACCGTCGTTGATAGATATGTCTTATTTCCTGTCGTCTTTCTTAGCCTTCTATTCCAGCAGAAAATTGCTTCTTTCTCTTCCAACTTATGTTTGGGAAATTCATCTTTTTTTTAAAATTATTACATTTATTTTACTTAACAATTTATATTTCCTACTATGCCGAGTGCAACATTGTCCCATATGACTCAAAATTGTAATTGTTTTCGATTTGTAATGGGCCACATCGATTGTTTTCAGACCAATGCACCAAAGTTATCTCACTCGATTTCTCCCTGAAAATCCAAAGTGAAAGCATTGATTTTAATAAACCATGATACGACGTGTCTTATCTCCAGCGGATTAATGTTGCAGAGCACTCAGCACCAGCAGGGAAGTCACTGTGAGAGATAGAATTTATTTACTTCAAACAATTTACGCCAACTGCTTGCTTACCAGTTCAAAATACTTACTAAAGAATTTTGAAGTACTCCTTTTTGATTTGGAAATCTCATCTTCTTGCTTGTTGCTGATTATTTCTTTCTCAAACCACTGAAATTGACCTCGCCGCAATTGCTCATTTTGTTGCGCTTCTTGTGAATCTCAACTGTAGCTGTATATCTTGTTTAAAAAAGGTAAAATATTTTCAAGAAATATTTGTCACAATTTATTAGTCATTTTCAAACATTTATGTTCATGGTAAATTAATCTCTTTTATTTTTCACCCTCAAATTTGCTTGCTCTATCCTTCATCATTTCTAAAATTTTATCCCTTATACTCGCATGTTTTTCATATCTTCTCTAATTGTAGGTCTTACGGACATATCACGTTGAAACATCGCTTCTCGTACAATCACTGAAGGTAAGCAACGTAGAGACTTTTCAGTACATAGATGGATGAACCCTTGGGAATGCCGGCTGTTGAAAGTTTTGAGGAGCGTACGTGTAATGGATTAAAGTCCGGGGTTCTGAATAGGAAGACGAGTTCCAATTCGAGTTGGGTTCGTTATAGGCATTTACGCGAAAAATTCCTCATGAAAGCTAAGAGTCTACATCTCCCACTGCAATAAGTTAATTAGTAATACATGTATCAGTAAGTCATTATTATATTCAAGACCACAAATCAATTAATATAGATATAATTGTAAGGAAAGAGAAGGCTCTTATTTCTGGTGTGTCACATGACGTTCGCTTAATGACTTCACTCCATACAGAGACGAACGTGCCAGTGATTTTAACTTCATTTACAGCATTCCAATGTTAAGTATAATTTCTTTAGCTCGGTCTAATTCTGCCTCCTCAACCGATTATACGTCCATAGTGCCATTCCTATTTGGCAATATATATTTCCCAAATATATAATGAACCTCCAGTTCACAATCCTCAATCTGGGAAAACACAACACTCGCTGTTTCCCTTTCGTAAAATTTGTCTTCAACTGAGATATACATGAATCCAGTTCCTTTGAAACTGAATTCTTAAAAATGGCTTCTCCGGATACAGGAACATCTCCATATGATATTTTAGACGCTTACGTTTTCTTATTCCTTACGCTCCGCTTTACTTGTAGATAGATGTGATATATTATTCTCCACGTGGGATATGTGTATATACGTACAGATAGTTTTGCGTTTGTTTTAGCGATATAAATCATTCTCTGATGATATAGAATATCTTTTCCTTTCAAACATTCTGTTCCGTAGCGTGAGAGATATTTGCTATTATATCATAGAAATGATAATGCCCATAACAGAGGAAATAAAAATGCCATAATAAATAATTATTCCAAGCATTCCCATTCTCTAATAATCATATATTAGCGTAGAAAAAAGGGCATAATATTTTGCGACAATTAATTTATTTAGATGGGAACATAAATCTGTGTGAGGGAGAAATTTGACATATTTATAATTCTGAAGAAGGCTTCGATTTAACTATGTTGCATCCACAAGCCAGAATATTATTGAGAAAATACAGAATGTTTATAAGTTAAACAGGCCGAGGAGACAAGAAATAAATTTCGGGGAAAATATACAAAATAATATGTCAGAATTTGAATTTCATTGTACCAATATTATGCAGAAAAAGGATCAAATAATGCGATATTCATAATAATAGCTGAGTAGGAAAATGCAACTGATTACTATACTCTGTGGACATACATGAATAGAGGTTATATGTACTATAGCTATATTGAAGGGACACAGAATAAAATGCTCGGTATTAAGAAGAATGTCTTTCTATAGCTTCATATCTACTTTAGGGATATATCAAACCGATCTTCAAAGTTAAAGTCAAAACTTTATTTCAAATAAAGTATCTGTGAGTACCCACTTCAATACAGTTACTTGAACTTAGAAACCCGTTTTCATGAAAATAACAGCGATATATTTTAAAATTTATACAGGATACTGATTTTTCGGTCACTAAATGTTAAATGTGTCATCGTAAAAAAACGAATATTAGAGCAGCATTTGATATTGTTCTGAAATCACAATTTTTATACAATTATAATATTATCATTTGCGAAACTTAAGAACATCAGATATAAAACTAAATCATCAGTCAGGATCAATGAATTGTTCTTGAGATCAACACATTTTGTTTAAAAAGGGTATAAATTATCTGGACTTTAACACGTAACAGGGAATACAAAAGAAATAAAAAAATAACCAACTCATTCTTATAAAATGAAATGAGAGAACTGTTAAAAATGAATAATTCAGAAGATCAAGTAAGGTTATGAAAAGTAAAATCAGGCGAAGAAACAAGATTCGTTAATAATTAAATGTACTGTGTCTATTCGAGTTTATTCATAACTCTTCTGTATGGTGAATAGGCAATAGTCAGAATAACTAGAGAAATGAATGACCACACTAAAAGCTTTTTGTCTGATAGATGATATTAATAAACTGTGTGAAAAAAAAGAAGGATAAAACTGTTGCATAGAGGGTTGCTCATAATCTGCTATCAATGAACGTAAAGATGGAATTGGAAAATATGACGGATAATTAATAATGTCAACCAATATTTGAATTTGATTTCACAATAAGGTTTATGAAGATCCAAAACGGGAGGATATATAAAGCAGAAAATAAAATATAGTCATGATGTATTCACTTCAGTATAATTACATCAGATACAATTGTTGAACGAGATTAAATATCTAATAAAATCAGAAGCTTTCTGAGATAAAATATATCATTAACATACATTAATGAATGCCCAGCATACGGCAAGATTAATAGAATAACTTATTGGAAATAAATCATGAGTCCATTAATCACAGGATACATAAGTTTTTAAAGGAATGTTGCACAGAAGTTTAAATATCGAATTTCATGTAAAGGAAAATCCATAAGAAATAATAAAATATGTCTTACTTTAGAAATCATAATACACACACACACACACACACAAACAAACACACACACACACACACACACACACACACATATATATATATATATATATAAATATATAAAATGTTATATATATATATATATATATATATATATATATATATATATATATATATATATATATAATTATTTATATATTATATGCGCGGTACTTATTAGTAAGTGCTCAATATCAGAGAAAGAGCAAACCTATTTGATTGGATTGACGTGAGTTTGTGATACTGGGTTTCACGCTTTTGCGATCGTCAGACAATCTGTCAAAAGCAAAAAAGCGTGAAACTCAGGGTCACAAACTCACACCAATCCAACCATATATATATATATATATATATATATATATATATATATATATATATACAGAGAGAGAGAGAGAGAGAGAGAGAGGTCAATTCCAATTCAAGTTGGGTTCCTTATATTCATTTGCGTGCACATTCCAATGGAAAAAGTATGAATCAATCCCTTCTCACTCCAGCTATACTTTAATTAGTAAGTAATATTTCGCTAAAGACCACTGAGAAGGCACTGCGATTTTGCTTTCTGTTTTATTTTTCTTGTGTTCGTATAAGTGTTTTCTTTTCTGGACACAAAGTATATACAAAATGACCAAATTTTCTGCATTATTTTAATGTTGGATATCATTTTAAGATGTTTTTATTTGGCGTAAGACGATTCATTTTCTGAATATTGAAGTGTTACATTCCTTTCTGTCTGCCGGGTGACATAATTTGGTAATTGATTATTTGGTAGACAATTCCTCTTTTATAAATGAGGCACGGTGATTAAAAAGGCAAAGTGATTAAGGATTTGATTTAACTTTTCTTTTGTTAGTACAAGTGTTATAAAAATATTTAAACATCCTCAATAGAGCACCCAGGCATTCACTCTCTCGTACTGTGTTTCCTAATGTGAAACAGACGTTAGTTAAGAATGGTTTTTCTAACTGCCTCATCGACCACCAGATATGACTCTTTCTTTCTAAAGTAACTAATAACAATAATGGACATGCACATAAAAACAATAACATTAACAGACATAAGCTTAAATATATGTTAATTATAAACAAGATAATTTTTCTCTTAGAAATATCATAAAATGATACACAATAACAAGAAGAAAATGAAATTAATTTTCTACTACAAAATAATTTAAACAACTACACTTATCACTAACATTATCAACACACCTATAATGTGTAGATTACAGAGAATACATATGCTTTCTGTATAGTCAAAAATATAAAGAAAAAAACTCATTCAATTAAAAATAAAATATAAAAATCCTCCATCATGATGGCTAAAACAATAGCAGAAAACGCTTGTATATACACATTTGGACAGTGTGTACACACTTTGTGTGCAGAAAAGTAAACACATGTACGAACACAAGAAAATCGTCAGACGTCTGTAACGAAAATTTTATATAGCAGGAATTGCTGCATAAATACACAATATATACCAATAACATTAACACAGAAGACAAACTTATATTGGTGCAACTGAAACAACTTTCAATTAAAAATCCAATAAAGTTAAATGTGATTTAACCTAAAGATAGACAAATGACTCAATATTATTAAAGAAAAAACGGAAAAAATATATCAACTAAAATTAAAAGGATATTGTAAAAATTTACTACAATATAATATTAATAATAAAAACTGTAGACGATGATTAGAAGATAAAATTCATATAACCATATTCAAAAATCAAATTAATTTATCAAACAAGACAGATGAATTAATGGATAAAAGCAAACATTTTAATAAATATTTATTTGCTACTTACATACTAATATAACATAAGATAAAGAATGAAACAGAAAATAGTATAAATTAAATTATAACATGACATAGATATAAAAACAAAGTTACAATACATACATAGATATGTAAAAAAACAAAGACATTATGCATACTTTATATGAAAATATCTACTTTATTTTAAAAATAATAATATAAATGAGTTGGGGACAATATATATTTATATATATAAATATTTTGTATATGTAAAAATAATATTATATAATATATATGTATTTTATAATATTGAACTTTATATGAAAAATATCAAAACTTTATTTTAAATATTACATTTTTAATTTTTTATATATATATATATATATATATATATATATATATATATATATATATATATATATATATATATATTTACAACGTTTTTTCAAACACAGTCACCGGATGATCACAAAATAAAAAAAAAAGAATAAGGACGTCAAAGGGAAAAAAAAAATAGACAAAATAAAAACAGGAAAGGTCAAAAAAAGTTCGAAGAAATAAGCTATTTAACCCAGTTTCCCTGACGATCTATATGAGAGACAGTTAATTTCGAATTAAAAGTATATTAAAATGAAAAAAACCAAATATATATATATATATATATATATATATATATATATATATATATATATATATATATAGGTAGGTTTGTCTGGCTCACTAGGTGTATCTAGGTCTGCCTTTTGACGGTTGTATTGAGCTCTTTTGTTAGTTAGTTGTTACTCGTATCGGTGTTTTTTCTTTCGGTGTTTTTCTTCGCTTACATAAGAGTTCTCATGTTTCAAAACTAGAGCCGAAAACTTCAATATAATCTTTTAAATTAAATTGAGTTGAAAGTAAAATGGGCTCCGTTCCATCCTCAAGCGAAATTTTTGTTGGAATAACGTATATAAGAAATTTACTTGTTTTAAAATTGAAATCAAAATCTCCATGGTAACAGCTATGGTGAATTTTCTAAATTGGGTAGGCGAGTGTAGGGTGTTTATATTAAGTAGCGGTATAGAGATACTTTCAAGGTGTCAAGTCTGGGAAAGTTGGGTGTGTCAAAAATGAAACGGAAGATATATTGGCCATCGTCTAGTTTGCTTATCTATGGGGATTTATTTATTTTATAAATATGCATACTACATAACACACTTCATAATCCATAGCCTAAATTAGTAGTTTAAATACCTTACATATAAGATAACCCTTTATGAAGTCGTCAAAAAACAAACGTTACGAAAGCTTTTCTTTCTTTTTTTTTTTTTTTTTATATGCACAATTCCCTTTCATAATAAAATAAAATAAAATAAATAAATAAATCTCCATAGACAAGCAAACTAGACGATGGCCAATACATCTTCCGTTTCATATGTGTATGTATCGTTGACTATATGACTATATGATATGATTTTTTTCTATATATTATGATTATAAAAGCACATCCTTTGCCAGAGTATGTAATATGGATTTCCTTACTAACTTCAGGTATAGACTCATCGAACACTCACCAATATAAGCAAATAATATATGCAGCCAGAACAGAGCTGCTGCATGAGCTTCGTAGTCCGGAAATGTCTCACGAAGCGAAATCGAATTTTATTGGTCTCGCAAACTATAAAATATTAGCATGACTTTCTGAAGTCTCCGGTTTGATAATTAATTATTACTTGATCTGTTTATTACATTGATTACTCGGGACTTATATCCTGGAATTATCCATACGGATTAACAATTAAATTTATCAAGGCCATCTTCGCATGGAGAAATTAAGCGAATTTTAACGTTTTTTTCTCTATATCAAATACGCCAGCGGCTCGGTATATATATGAGTGAGCGTCCGTGTGTGTGCGCGCGCGCGTGTGTGTGTAACGTTACGCATTTTAATATTTTATTTAAAAAAATGTCAAACATTAGTGTCACTGAAACTCTAAACAAATGATTGGAGATTTTTTTAAATATTGCTATTATCGCAAAAATCGTAGCGGCAGCAAAACATACACTAAAAACACTCAGGGTAGGCAACGGAAGGTTAACTGGATATGTCTATACCATCAAATCATAAAGCATAACGTGACATCATTTTCCCAGGCGTGTGTGACGAGGAGGAATATAAAAACGATATTCTCTATTCTCTTGATATCACACTGATTAAGGTATCAAAACTAGTATATTGAGTACATTTAAGGAAACATGAAATTATCGGATAATTAAAATTTCCAGAGCGTTGTTAGTTGAAATTGATAAGAACTCATTAAGTAAGATTCTTAAGTTCAGTAGTTGTTAACGCTTATTGCAGTATTGATATATGGATTTGTATAAAATCTAGAACGCCTCAAACTTACGCAATGGTTGAGCTACGTCCTGTTGAAATGTCGCCTGCTGCACATATTCGATAAGTACACAGGTCTGTATTGTTTACTGATAGAGGGTTTCAAGATTCATTAGTTAAAGCCGCCATAAAACCTGGAAAGCACTCCTGAAATATCGACCCACAATGTGATGTAAATATCACAATGTAAATATCTGTCTTCGAAGTAAATCGTTGAGGATGTTTATCATTGCCTATGTGTCTATGCTTATACTGGGACCAAACGTCTTGCAACACGCAAAACTATGAGTAGACCAGCATAAAAAGATGAATTAAACCGAGAAGGAACACATTATTCTGTGTTTTTTTTTTAAGAAACTGTTTTTTTTCCCCTGAGTGTTTTAGCAATTATTACATTTAAGCAAAAATTCCACCTTCCAAATGTAGTTATTTTCATTTCAAACATGCCCCAGAATATGAGTATGGGTAAAAATGTCTGCTTTAAATAACGTGACGAAAATATATATATATATATATATATATATATATATATATATATATATATATATATATATATATATATATATATATGGTATCGATAAGGCCGACGAATACAAAGCCTTTAGTATAAACATTCATGGTAAATTATGTCATGACTTTTTTATGTTTGATAATTTGAAGCCAAGATTGTAGGCGATGTACTAGATTGCCATCTATTTTAGTATTTGAATATATTATTGTGTATTTATATTAAATATATAAGATAAAATGTGATGTCAGTGTTATTTTCATATTTGCGTAATTTAGACGAAACTTTATTCATCGCACACGCGCGCGCACAAGCACCCCCTATATATATATATATATATATATATATATATATATATATATATATATACACACACAAATGAAGAGAAATAACAAACATATTTAGAATCCACAGTTCTTTAGGATTTACTTTTTTATTAAAAAAGTGCTCAGTACAAATAGAGCTTAATATTTTTACTTATTTTGTATTTAAACATATTTTACATTGCGACACGGAAATTTCTATACTTCGGGACTTGAATTATCCTGTCATCAGTCAATGGTCGGTAACACTTGATGGAAATTATTTACTTTTGAAAACAGAAAAGAATATGTTTTCTTATCCAATAGTTAAATAGGAGAGGGATGCAGATTTTAACATCTCATGGGTATGTCTCTTTTGACTAATCAAAATGCAGCTCAGAGCTAAGTGAGAAAAATTACAAATATGTATAGTTTAGATTTTTGTGGGCTGTTATTTATACATGTCTCGGGGAAGTGACATATTAAGACATGACCACATACTCCTCTTTAAGAATATCCACTCAAGCCATTAAGAAATAATCAGAGACACACACACACACACACACACACACACACACACACACACACATATATATATATATATATATATATCGCCAACAATAGTTTATTTCTTGTTTTTTGAAAATGTAATTCTGTATATTTTTTAATTATCTTAGAGGAGCTTGGTGTATGATTAAATTATTTTTTAAATACTTTTGAACCTAAAACACAATACTTATTTTATTCAATTGGTCTTAATACATAGCAATATGAAAATTTTAAAAAATCAAGGAAATAATTCAATACTAAATGTACCATTATATATATAATAAAATAATGGATATATAATAGTAATATATAATTTTTTTTTTTTATGAAATATCCACTATTTTCTAAAGTAAACATTGTGAATGCCTACATATTACAGTCAGTTAGCTATGCCGATTCAATAGATCATTATTTATAGGAAAATTAATAGTATGAAGTCTTTCAAGTAGACACAGGTGGCATGAGTTCTCGTTTTTTTTTATATTTTTCATTTTACTGTGGGGGGGGGTTATTGATTTCTTTTAAATACTAGAAATATTTAGATAGGGATGTTCGGTTACTATGCGTATTGTTATTAAAATGTTAAATATGTTGATACCATCTTAATATCAAAGTGTTTTTGTGTTTCAAAAATAAAATTTTTTAACATCTGGTTCTTGCAAGAGAAGAAATAGTGCACTGATAAACAATGCATTCAATATGACATTTATTTTCCAATGGACACACTATTGGTTTCTACTGGTACATAAATTAATTTCAAAATTACCGTTGTGGAAATACTACTATTTTTAGTTAGGTTCAAGTTATTATTTAAAACTTAATTTTCATGTGTTTTTTTTATATATTTTCTAGATTATAAGTAAAACTATTACGTAATTAAGCGTATTTTTCTCGAAAATTTAGCTTAGATGATTATTACTTGGAAGATAATTCTCAATAAAAGCTAGAAAATTTGAACTAATTTACAGCTAACCATTTGGTTAAACGGGTATAAAAATTGCAGTGTTTATGAAATACATTTCATTGAAAGAGTTACTACGAATTGATTATGGATGAGGTTATTTCTATTCTTTTTTTGTTTAGCAATAATGTCCCTTCTGTAATTAAGGCCAACATCCCTATATGATTCTATATATGCTGTACATATTTCATGGCGGACAGGAAGGTTGTATAGACGAGCTTATCCAACGAGTTCAGAAAAATCCCATTGTAATATGAAAATTCTCTCTATATTTAACTTTTCTGCGTTTGCTTTGACATGTCTTTTGATTAGTCACAAGAAACATACTCATAAGATTTTACATTCTGGCCCCCCTCCTAATAATCTCTTTTATGAGCAAACGTATTGATTTCTGTTTTCAAAAGTAAAACATTTTCATCAAAAGTTACCGAATATTTCCTGAAAATAAGGTCAGAAACAGAGAAATTCATTGTCGAAGTATATATATATATATATATATATATATATATATATATATATATATATATATATATGTAATGAATGAAAAAGAAAGAACAGTAAGATATATAATCCGGTGTTCTTATAGATATTTTTTTTTAGAAATAGTGCTCAATGTAAATTTACAGAGCATTAATATTATAAATTAATTGATTTAAATTAATTGATTTAATTGATAAAAAACATATTTAAAAAAATTTATAATAATTAATTTATATATATATATATATATATATATATATATATATATATATATATATATATATATATATATATATAATAAAAACAGACGATTTTATGTTTGCAAGTAATAGATTATTTATTAGCAGTTTTTAAAAGGACTGCAGATCATCAGACTTTACTTCCAAAAGCTTTTGGAAGTAAAATCTGATGAGCCGCAGTCCTTTTAAAAGAGCCGTGGTGAAATAATGTATTATATGCAACATTAATGTGGTCTGTTTTTATTTAAATTATTTGCTCTTTATTTACATTGAGCTCATCTTCCTTGGGTCTACATACGGTGTACCTAGTTTTTCATTATATATATATATATATATATATATATATATATATATATATATATATATATATATATATATATATATATAAGGGTAGTGGCTGAGTGATTGGTTAGGACATTCGCATTCAGACCATAAAAACATTGTTCGAATCAGACGATTGTCTGTTATTCAGGAAAGAGACTTCCCGAATTTATCGGACAGGATAGGTTCATTCCCAGCGAACGGCACATTTGGAAAGTTCCTGAAAACCATACCAATGTGTGACCCAGGACTTGTGGATGATATTGTGCAGACCGATCCATTTAGTGCCGTTGATAGCTGTGCTAGGACAAAGTCACAATCATCGTGCCCGAGGGCTTGATTGTGCTGGCCTTCCTTGAATTGTTGATCACTATAGATAACACCCCTGTTCCAAGAAACTGTAACTAAGTCTTGCTCAGCATAGTTGCAGTATAAAAGAACTGCTGGGCTCTTTGGGTGTTGAAGAAACAAAAACGCGTCTGAGAAAGCGCCTGCATTGGGGATTGATTAGCCTCGCTAGCAGATCTTATCGCCAGATTTAAGTGAGCATATATATATATATATATATATATATATATATATGGAATGCTATATTTATTGGGTAAATGTGCTAAGTTTGTGGGAGAGAGAGTTAATATAAAAAACGATGTTGTAAACGCCGCATCTTATATGATTAAGCGCAATCTAGTGACGATATCAATTTTAGCAATCTGTAGTATGTTGGAGTTGATTGAATTGTCCATTCGTATACACATTACGCGCGCACACACACACAAACATACACATCTGTGTGTGTGTGTGTTTATGTATATGAGATAAATATATATATATTTTTTACATATCAAGAATAGTATTGGGAAATTGTTTAGAATAGTATTGGGAAATTCTTTAACAAATTTGAAAAAGTTTACTTGTGAGGGGTTTTGTCCTGCAGGACTTCATCGGAGTAAATTTGTTATAATGCTAGGGCTGCAAATGCGCACGACAGAGGAGTGCTAGAAATGTCATACTTTTTTTGAGGATAGGAATGTATTTAGAGTCTATTTCGTTTTCTTTCCTTCACTGTTATAAAAGAAGATTGCCAGGAATGGTGAAACGTAAGAGCCAGCGCTCAAATTTAATATAGTTGTTTTTGCGAATAAGGGCCTCGCTTGAGATTTATGTTGTAATGAATTCCTTTCTCTTTTGATCACAGTAGTATTTGTATGTCAAAATTTGGGACGGTCTCTTTACGTTGGGCAACCAATTCTTTTGATGTATTATTTTGTAAAATGTCCCATTTGAGTTCATATTATATTTTATTTAGATTCCATGACAATTTCCAATGCATTTTTTGTGACAATTGATACAAGTGATGGAGTAAACACTTCATTCTGGTTTTACCTTATTGATTTGTTTAGTATTGGCTAAGTCTTTTATCGCTTTGGATATAGTAGTAACTACATTTTTGTTGACTTCAGGTAAATGTTTTTCGATTGTGGATGGAATAGAATCAGTAGGCAGGACAATATACATTTTGATTTATTGTTTTTTTTTTCAGTAAAAAGCGTGTTTTTCTTGTTCTTGAATATTTTATAAGACTTTTTGTTTAGCATTGAATATAAAATAGTTAGCGTACTGGAACATTAAGAAAGTGTTTTCAATATATTTCTCGTCTTCATGTAAATAATCCGAGATGGATGTTCTAAGTGCTCTTAGGTATTTGTTTGCGTAATTTTGGTAAATATATATTTTAAAATGAGATGTCAGTGTTATTTTCACCTTCGTGTAATTTAGACGACAATTTATCCAGAGAGAGAGAGAGATAGAGACAGACAGACAGACAGAAAGAAAGAGAGAGAGAGAGAAAGAGACAGTGAGATTGATATATAGATATTGATATAAATAAATGTAAATGTATTCTTTTACAACATATGTATAAATTTTAAATTGAAGGAAAATATATTTACAATACGCAATAAAAACTCATGTTTTTCTAGGATTTTAATTATTACTAACTATTAGAAAAAACGTTTCAACCAATTTAACTTCTTGACCCTATAATATATACGTATCCATCACTCTTAAGAAAAAAATCTCGGAGCCAACAACAAATGAACAGTATTATTTTCCTTATTTGGCTTCATATCGGCAGTTGGTGGCAATATGTGTCATTTTTCTTTCTTTCTAATTCCGTTTATATAATTTTTCTTCTTTTTTCATTCAAGAGCGTGTTAATATAAGAAAAGTCGATGATGCCAAGACCGCCTGTTACATTCTTAAGCGCAATCATTTGACGATATTCGTTTTAGCAATAAATAGAATGATGCAGTTGGCCATAATGTTCATTCATATACGCAGACACAGACACACAGACACACACACAAACACACACACACATATATATATATATGTGTGTGTAATTATATATATATATATGTGTGTGTTTGTATGTCTGGGTATATATATATATATATATATATATATATATATATATATATATATATATATATATATATATATATATATATATCAAGAATAATATTGTGGAAATTGTTTGACAAATTTAAAACCCATACTTTAAAGAAAGACAAAAAATTCTTCTCATTAGTATAACCCACACCTAGAGAAGGACTTTATCAATGGAAAATATGTGTCTTTTTTGTTTTCATTTAAATTGGTCAATGGAAAATGTCATGATGCCATGTCTAACCTTAGGTCTTTGGGCGGGGCCCAAAAAGAAATGTGTACACACCAGAAATCAAAGGAAATAATAATAATAATAATGATAATAATAATAATGAAAGATTGCAGTAGATTAGAGCCTGTCTATATTTCTGAGATGAAGTATTATGCACAATATTTACATTAGTCGGACTATTGTCCTCATCTTTGTCGCCATATTTGTCACAACGTTTCGGCCGTTGTACGCTCCGGCCTTCTTCAGGTGGTTGGAATTTAAAACTGAACCCTTTATTTCGATCACTGGGGTAGACAGTGAACAGTCTACCCGAGTGATCGAAATGGCACAGTGGATAAAGGCGTTGGTTAGGTCCAGTGACAGATCCAAAGAAGGTGAGTTCAATACCTCGTTAAGCCAGTGGAGAACTTTCAGAGGGAAAATTAGCAGGAGATAACTGATAACTGACATCCATCAAACATGGCACGTGGAACTAGAACAGTCTACCCCAGTGAGCGAAATAAAGGGTTCAGTTCGAAATTCCAACCACCTGAAGAAGGCCGGAGCGTACAACGCCCGAAACGTTGTGACAAATATGGCGACAAAGACGAGGAAAACAGTCCGACTAATGTAATTATTGTGCAGTAGATTAATTGAAAGGATTCCTGGAAGTCCATCCCTCTAGGAGATACAAAAATTGTTCTGACAAGTACAGCCCACACTTTACGAACGGCTTTATGAAAGTAATATCTTTTTTTTTTTAAACGAGTGGAAAGTGTCATGATGTCATTTCTAACCTTAGCTTTCTGGGCGGGATCCTGAAAGAAATGTGTAATCGCCAGAAATCAAAGAAAATCAATAAAAATAATAATAATAAAATTCGTCATAGTAGAATTGGCCAATAATTGCCCTAGAAAATATGCAACATTTATTGGAAGAAACCTCCAAGAAACTGGTACAGACATCACCCAAGACGGAATACAGAGGTAGGTTTTTTAATCAGTTTTATGGGATAAGCAGAGGGACAGAACATTCAAAGCTAATCACCCAGGCATCTTGATCAAATACAAACAGAAAAGAACCTTCCTCCTTATTGACATGGTGGTCTCGGCAGATTGTAATATATCATTTAATATTTTCAAATAATTATCATAAGACAAGGGGAAATCTGGTAAATGTTGTCCATGATGGCATCATCATTCCAGTTGTAGTTGGTATTCTGGGATTGAATCAAAGTTGTTCCGATAGAAACATTGAATTAATTCCTTGTAACCCATACCTTAAAGAAATACAAAACAGTTTACTCACAAATATAGCACAGACATTACTAAGAGTTTTATCCATGTGAAATATGTGTGATTTTTATGTTTTTCTTTTTGTAATAATTATCATTAGAAGCCATTTCATAACTTAGGTCACTGGTTGGGAACCTCAAGATAATATGTACTTAATAATAATAATAATAATAATAATAATAATAATAATAATAATCTTTTGGAAAATGTTATAACATGATATGAAAAATCGACTCATGATTATGAAGAGGTATAGACAGAGGTTTTATGCAAATAGATAACAGAAATATGTGTAGGAGAGCTAACTAACTTTTAAAACATTTTTCCGTGCTAAAAGAATTAAGAGTTGGTGGGGGACCATGATCGTCCATGACCAGAAGAGACGTTAACATAAAATAAATAACTTCCCATAGGTCAACAGCCAAATTTCATCATTATTGTATTTAATGTATTCTTCTGATTTATAAAATCTAATGGATTTTTTATTATCGGGTAATATTTATATAGGGAAATTCTGATTTGTATGTTATTACTAATTGCGTTTATATAATTCTCTGAATCACTAAACATTTTAATTATCTAGTTAAGATTTATTTTTCACAAAAATATTCCATTAACCATATTTGGTACCTCCAAGAATTGTACCTATTTCTTTACATTTGTCCGATAGTCGGCACCCGTTCTTTCCGATTTCCAACCATCAACATTATCATCGTATTCATAATCAGTAGTAGACTCTGTTACTGATGTCATGGCATTGCAAGAACAGTCCTGACGTATTTTACTATGCCTGTGGTTCTTTTGCCATCAAAGTTTATCAACGTGTCATCACAAATGAAATCAATTAGATCTTGCAGTTTCAATTCAAATGTCCTATCGTGTATCGGTATATGCGTTGATCGCTATGCCTCAGCTTGTTCCACTGGACTTAGGGATTGAGTTAATAAAACAGAAAAGAACAATGGCGTTTGCGATAATTATCATGTGGAGAGAACCAAAGTAAATTTTCAAGGAATTTTTTTTCTGGATTTTTAATATATGCGTATTTACAGTTAAGACCAAGCATAAGATTGTGTATTCCAAAATAAAATCGGCAAAAAGGCTAATCTCAATCAAAGATTATGCTATTCATTTTCCAGAAACACTGGAAAATTGCATTTAAATTTATGTGGAAGGTGACTGTATGAGCAAACTACTAGTTTTTCGGAAGCGGATGCAGTTATTGCCTTGAAAATGATGACGAGACATCAAGGAGAGTCGAACAATATAGTTAAAGGCTTGATATTGTCAAACATAAAGCTTCATATTTAGCATCTTGTCTCAAAGAAAAGTCTCTTCTTATTACGATGTTTCTATTACACATTTCAGAAAGAGAAATAAAGTTCTTAGTTCTTTCTTCTCTGCGGCTGGAACATTACGTATCTGTAATATCATTGATGATATATTTCATGGTTTGTTCATGCTGATTCATCGATTCATTTAACTGAATTCTCAAGGCAGTTCTACTACATAGAAGCGATAATAACCAATTTCTTCCCAAAGTACATCAAGTGCACATGACGGAGTGTTATGAGAGCATTACTCCTTGTTGGCATAAATTACTCAAAACAAAACTGGAATTCATGTGGAGATTGTAATGTTGATGGAAAGTCAGGATCTACGAAATATTACTGCTTTTATGTCTTTGGGATACTCGTGAATAGTCAATCACTACATGCAATCAGAGTGGATCAAGTGAGAATCATATGAGCCTGAGTATCTGACGTAGAGATTGAGCTTTTTAGTAAAGCCCGAATATGTTATTTTCCCCCCACACTTAACATAATTCTTGATCACATGAAATAATATATTAAGCAGCTTGTCAGGAAGAGCTCATATGCCTTTTAATATGTGAAGGCCAAGTCACAAAAAGTCACCGAGACAAAACTGAAGGAAGATTTATCGGTAGGTCCGCAGAATAAATAATTTCTCAAAGACAATGACGTAATCAAAACCCTGGATGTGATTGAAATTAAAGTCTTCCGATACTTTAAGGGTTTTTATTTAAATATCCATGGTAACACGAGATTTTGTGATTTTTGAAATGGAGTAAAATGAATACTAGCGTTTTCTTCAGCAAAGGGCTCTCAAATATCACTGAAAATTAGTTTCCGTTTAAACTGGATCTTTTTGTATATAAGCTTTGATAAGTGTCTGACGAGCAATGGTGTTATGTGACTGCGTGTTCTTAGGGCATTGATCTTTTGTACATTTAATGATTCAAGGAAAAACAACGAAACTCCAATCCTGGATCAGCAAGTATATATTGAATATATAACATACAAATCAAACATGCAATGAAATATATAGATTAAGGGAAAATAAATTGCTCCAATTTTACTGTATTTCTGGTTTGCGATTGAATGTTCGAAAGATGTTCTCTTGAGAGAGAATGTCCTGGAATCTATGTTAAATGCAGTCTGCTGTTAGAAAAGGTAACACAAGAATAAAATTGATCAGAAAGTGTGTCGTGTTAGCAAAATCAACAGAGTCCTGGTTGAATGGACTTGGCTGAGTCACAGAGAGATATGTATATATGTATTACAAACTTATGTCTGTGTGTGTGTTTGAAATGTGAGTAAAGTTAGAGGTCTGTGTTGATAGACGAAATTTTCTGGACTCTACTGGCGACTTGCGAAAAAGTCGGTAAGTGTTGCTGGCAATGTTCTTTAACATCTGACCGCACGGTTAAGACGAGAGCTCTTGAAGACTATATCTTAGCAGCAAGGAAAACGATGAGCGAAGAGAAAGAGAGAGACTTATTCGTGTTTTGTTTATGTAAGGTTGTGTCTCACGTGACAGACTCCAAGGCTTGTGCACGGGAAAATTATTTATCGCATGCAGGCGATTAGATAGGTCGGAAATAGCCAATCAGCAAGATAGTTTTTAGGAGATTAGCCAATGAATACTTGCCGTATGAACTGTATATATGTGTGTGTGTGATAGCGATGATGATCGCTACAATGGTATCGTTTTTATCAACACAACATTAAGGGAGCAACGTTACCGTCGTTTAGGGAATCAAGGAATGCAAGCTGGCTATTGTTGGATGTTATACAAGTAGGACTCTAATTATAAACCTCAGAGAAAATCTATATCCCAAATATTTTAATTTGTAATTTAACAGGCATTATTTAAGATTTAATTTACACACAATAATTTTGATTTTATACAATGAACACGAAAATTTCGTATCTTGTATTTATTCTATCTTATACGTTCGTGAATTGCGGGCCGAAATATGGAAACTGCAGGTAATATAAAAATATCAATAATTGACTATGAAAAGCAATCTGATGATGACAAAATGTTTCGTTTTTTGACAGTAATAAAAGAACGGAATGTGTATATCGATTCCAACAAATTACTGGGATAACATCCGCGTCAGATAAATTTTAATTTCTTCTGAATATCCGAATTTATGACAGCGTATTTTATTTCATATTTACTTCGGTAGTTTCTCTCCCACATGGATATGTTCTGAAGATCTGTTAACATCATCCATGCTCTGGTAATAATGTAACTCATCTGATATAAATGTATTCTTAAGAACATCTTGCATGTCCCTATCACGAAGAATCGTGAACAGTTCAGTGAAGAGTAAAATATTAGTTAGCCGACAGTCTTTCATTTCCAACGTCTACACATCTCATCATAGATTTATGCTGTGAGCAAGCTTTCTATATTTTCACTTGAATAATTCACTGTTAGATACGAAGTCAATGCAGTACATGACGATACGCAGGCAGCGTTTAAGAAAGCGTTTATCTCGGTATAGGTGATGCCCCTGGTTTAACTCACTTTCTGTAGATTGTGATCAAAGAGATAGCTTTTTACCTTTTACGTTTTTCCTAAAGGCTTATCACTGAACGGAGTGTGGTCAACTTGATAACTTTATGGACATCTGCTCTCGTGGTTTTCGCATGATTCAAATTTTACCAGACATGTTTCTAATGACATAGGTTTTGATTTGGCCATTCAGTTATTTATCATTTTTACGAAATCCTTGCTGAATGTCATGACGTACTCCAGAGCTGTATGAAGATAGACAGTTTATTTAGTTCGGTTTGATGCATTTCGACAATACTCGTTCACATAATATAATTAATTTGAATTAAAGTGTAGTCAGTTTAATGTGACACCAATTTATTTAAAAATGTATATATGAAATAAAAGATGTGCACTAGAAATGCATTCATTTGGGTATTTTCTTTTTATTTATCTATTTCATTAAAAGTCTTTGATAAAAATAACTATCTTAAAATATTGTTATAGTAAGCATACGGTCAGGATATTTTCCATCTCAATTGAACAGGAGTAACTGCCTGTTCATTTATAATTGTATAATGTCAGTTGCCATCATTGTTGTTGTTGTTTTTATTTCAGCATCTTATTTTTTAAGGAAAACATTTGCTTTTCAAAAGATATATGTTCAAAACATCAATTAAGAAAATAAATAACAAACATATTAAATAGTAGTTACTGTGCCGTCAAGGATGAAAAAGAAATTTCAAATTGGCCAATAGAAAAGAAATACAATAAGAAATTGTGACATTTAGACAACCAGTCTTCAACGGAGAAAAAGGGCGAAATCTATTTGAAAAAATAAAATTATTTCTTACAGATCAAGATTTCTTTTAGAAATAAACCGGACGTTATTCGAAAACATGAGACAGAAAGTTGTATCGTGGCTCTAATTTGCAATATATATATATATATATATATATATATATATATATATATATATATATATATATATATATATATCACACCAGAACAAAGACAATAATCCACATAAACATATGTCCGGAAATCCTTGGCTCCTGAGTTAAGTTTAAGTTTAAAGTCTGTTTAAGGTAGATGGCGGTATTTCCATATGTACTATGTTACATTTGTTATTCGTGTATCTTTGTATCTGCATATCTTCAACGTTTAACCTGTCTGGTTGGGAATTAATTGTGGAATAACCCGTTTAACTATGGCAGGATTTTCCTGTCGGGAGCAGGGTGATATGATACTTTACATAATGCAGCGAAAATGATAAAGGATTCGAGGTTGCACGGCTGTATCACATTGATTTTCAGACCGATGGGAGCCAAGTCATCTAAACATTGCTAATGCTTATCTTCGCCTTACTTAGATAGAATGCGTGGCACCACAATCTATGGATCGCGGAAGACCAATTCTACAGGCAGTCGGCGACGATCCAGCGTCTGCACACGTCAAGAGGCCCTAGCTTGTCGTACATCACATAGTACAAAAAGAGGAGTATTTTTGTCGTTGGTTTATTGCACAAACTGCCGAGTCATTGTCTATCTCTTCTGTCTTGATTACGGATGTGTCAACGTTTGGAATAACAAATTGAAATACACAGTATTTGTGGGCGGCTCCTACAAGTCATGGTGCAATACAAACAAAAACTTTAAGAGTATTTTTTGGGCTTGAATTGTAGGTGATTGCGTGGACTGCCCATATGTTCTCCGAACACGTCTTTTAGGAGCTGCCTTGCAGGGTGATTTTACATTTGAACCACTGATAATAATAAGAAGTATGCGGTACATACATGATGGGGCATCAAGCCATTTTAGTCACATTCTTATCAATGTACCTAGAAAGATGGATACGTTTAGGAGGACCGTTTCCATGGCCTGCACTTTACCACGCATTCAATCATTTTGATTTTTATCCGCGTCGACGCATAAAATATTTGGTTTATGCAACAGTTCGATAACCTGTAGGAGTATTTGAAAGTGTCCGCCAGACAATGATCCGACGGGTGCATGCATGTGTGCAACTAATCGGAGGACAGTTTACAACATTTGTTCAGAGTTGCTGTGTTGAGTAACAAGGATGTCAGTTAAGACGTATGTCATTCTACTTGTCATACTCCTTGTCATGGTGTCAGAAACACGCCCCAGGTTTTTAAAAAAGTATTTTCCGATTGTATATTGGATTGAAAATTTTATAAGTTTTACGTAAACTTAAAATCTAATAATTTAAAACTAAAGATTTGCGGACATATGCTTATACTGACTTTTCTCCATTTTTGTTGTGAGGAGCACGCCCCAAAATTTTTGAAAGTATGTTTGATACACTCTCTCTCTCTTCCGCTCTCTCCTCTCTTCTCTCTCTCTCTCTCTCTATATATATATATATATATATAATATATAAAGAGAGAGTGAGCTATATATATATATATAGAGAGAGAGAGAGAGAGAAAGAGAGAGAGAGAGCGAGCGAGAAATGATAATTATGAGTATAGCTATTATTTCACTGATCTTTAAAACTCGATATCAAGATTCATGTGAATATAGCATTTTTCTTAATTCATAGTTTCATTGGTGGATATATGGCTTCATCTATGCATGTTTGTATGCAGTCAGTGGAATATTTATGTCCACTACAGACGATATGCGTTAGAAAATTACGTTCATATATCTTAACCTATTTCTGTCCAAATTTCTGCGGTAAGTTGTTATCATTATTCAAATTATTTAAATTCAGACTAATATCCTTATCTTTGTCCAGGCTATCGAATCCGCCATTTAATTCACATGTTTACTGTTTTCACCTCTCATTCCTTGTGCCAAGAATCGTTTGTTTTTTTCAGTTTTCATTGCTGATCACTTCCTCCTCTCTCACCTTTCATTGAATAACAATGTGTACAGTTTAGACTATGGCGAGTAGAGACTTTTAATATGTCACAAAATTAAGGAAAATGGATTCAATCCACTGTATTCTTTTGATCGTTTGAGAGTTTGTTCTTCCTGCCTGTCTACTGCTGCTCCAATGATAATGCTGCTATTATGCTTGATATCTTTTCCATTAGATTATCTGTTCCTATGTCTGTTGCTAATGCTGAATTCTTCGTGTTTGGTTTGGGTCTCGACGGCATCGTTTTGGTTTCTTTCTTAGTAATTACTTATATATTGCATTGGGATTTCTATGCTACTGTGAATTCCGTCATAGCCTAATTCTTTCAAATATTTGATTTTCGAATGTTTTTCTTTCTCTCGACTTCAAAAGGGACTGCTGACAGAAAACAAAACTTTTATCTCCATTCATGATCACACATTTCTGACTTCATTATCTCATATATTTTCATTATTCCCGCAGTTTTACATTATGGGTCAGTTTGTGTCATCTTTGTAACTCTTTTCGAAGCAGAATGAATGGAATATACACAACCTTTTTCATGTTCCTCTCTTTGTTAGGCTCGACACGGCAGAGATTTCTTCATCACGCTAAGCTGCTTATGAATGTAGTCCGGAGTTTGCATAGACCACAGGACTACAGAATATTTTCCGATGAGGCTTGCGCTAAGAGGATCAAATGGCGACAGCTATTTTATTCTTGGCAATCCTGCTTCTCTTTATAGAGGATGATTTTATGCTTTTAGAATAGATTTCTCCTACTGCTATATATCTGGGATACCATTTATGAATTTTGTACGTTTGTAATGAACGAACTTCATTGACCTATTTTGTGTTCAAGATATTGTTATATCCAGGAAGTGTAGGTGATTTTTTTTTATTATTCCATTTGAAAATCGATTGAGAGGTTATTCTGCAGACAAGGTTGTTCAATATTCCTTGTGATGTCAGAGTGTAAATAAGTCGTTTCAGTTTCTCACCCATATGTCTGATGTTAGTGTTGTCGTTCAATGTCATTTCCTCGAATTATTGCTTGTATATGATCACCATCACTGCGGATATCACTGAAAGCATAGCCAACCATCTGGCATATATCAGACCTTAGAAGGATTTTGTCTTTACAGAGAATATCAACATTAAAATTTCAATATATTTCGTAGCACAGTAAGGGAGTAATTTGTAGGAACTTTATTGAAGAGGCTCTCAAAGTGCAAGCTGAGCACTGAACTGATTTTGGTGGAATCACTTCCAATTGATTCCACGTTGTTTCTGTAGTATTAATATGTAAGGAGGAATTCATCTTAGTGGTCCGACTATATCTACCGTGATTCTGTTGACCTGTCGACCACTGCAGCTATCTTAACAAAATACCAGGATTTATATTGTGCAGGCTGTGCATATGTAGCAGCTCAGAATAACGTACATTAATTCAGTGGGATGAAAAGAGTATCCACGAAATTTCATAAGAGAAAATATATGATTATCAACAATAGAAACTTTTCAAGATGTCAGGTATTCGTTGGAGATGTCAAAATCAAACATGGTCAGGAATAGAAATATGTGACAAATTCTTTGAAATATAAAACAATTACCGTCCAAAATTAAATGTAAAATATACTAAGGAAGGAGTAAATTTTCTTAGAAACAAAGAAGGGAGTGCTGAACTATACTGAATTATCAATCCCTGTATATGACAGGAAAAGCTGTCAAATTTCCACATTGATTTAAGGAGACATGGTGAAACAGAATGTTTGTTATAGCGTAGAATAGTTTTAATAATATGGACGAATTATATAAGTAACGAGAGAGTTTTAAGGAAAATTGAAAAGAATGAAAATTACATATAGAATCAGAAATAAATATTTTAATATCTTTGGACACTTAATGAAGAAAGAATATTAGGAAAATTGATATTCACAGGACATAATGGAGACAAAGGTTCAGGTGAAAAAGGAATAACTTAACTAAGGATTTCTTTGAAAATTGAATAAATAACAACGGGGAAGGATATAACAAAGACACACGTATCATTTTGCTACGACTGTAGGAAGTTGATAAGGACCAATATTAATCACGCCCTGAAGAGATACCGTACACATAAAAAGACAAAAATCAGTCCTTGTTTTTATTCGGGGCCTCTGATAAATTACTCTCAATTTTTAAACGTTTTCCCCGTATTTTGATGGATTTTCTTGTGGACAACTTCTGGTGGCGTCAGAGCACTTCTTATGAATTTAGTGTTCTGGCCTAAAACTTTCCTTGTCGTCTGAAGCTACATATTTGTCCTTGTCGTCTGAAGCTACATATGTTCGTAAACTTTTAGTATATTTAAACCATTCAGTGATTGACTTGCCTTTGTGGTCGGCGCGAAAGCTCTCCACAAAACCTGCTCGAAGATTGTATTCTGACGTTATTTCGATTATGATGCACCTCCTGTGTCAATAGCCATTACTAATTTTTAATGCCCCCCCTCGAAAACTCGCTACGCTGAGACGTCACTGGGTTTTCGCCAAGTAAAAAACAAAAATCCGGATTTGTCTGCGACATACTCCATATTAATATAGGTAGACGTGTGTTGTACGTGTGTGTAAATTATACTTATATATAGAGCTATGTAATAAGCTCTTTTATACAATACGATTTTGAAAGAAGTTATCATTGTCTCTACGTCTCTCTCTCTCTCTGTATCCTTATCTATCTATCTATCTATCTATCTATCTATCTATCTATCTCTCTCTCTCTCTCTATATATATATATATATATATATATATATATATATATATATATATATAATTGTATATATATATATAATTGTGTATATATATATATTTATATATAAAAGTGAACATAGAACATGTTTCATGCTATATGCAATCGTCAGGCCTGACGATTGCATATAGCATGAAACAGACTGTCGCCTCTAAGTGTTGACTTCTATGTTCACTTTTATATTTACACACGCTCTATCTCTGATATTGAGCACTTTATTCCATAAATATAGCACACCTTAAGACTATATTTCTTTATATATATATATATATATATATATATATATATATATATATATATATATATATATATATATATATATATATATATATATATATATATATATATATATATATATATATATATATATATATATATATATATATATATATATATATATATATATATATATATATATATATATATATATATACTTATTTCCTGTTTAATTGAGCAATTCCCAAATACGATTGCATTTTTTGGTCTAGACCCTTGATTGGTTGTCTTTAGTTTGGTGTATTTCTTTTGTAGTTTAATATATATTTTTAATATATATTTTTTTTTTCAAATTGATTTCTTCCAGCGTCACAGCACCCCATACAAGTATCGTTTTCCTTTTTTTACTATATTTTCCTAATTTAAATATTTGCTCAAGAGTGAATATGACAAATACGACTGTAATTCGAAGTCGGCTCAGCAAATTCTGATTCCGTACCGGTATCCATCAAACGTGCACACTCCTTTCTTTGTTGGTAAATACAATAATCAATTAGATTTTCTTTCGTTTTATTGGCCACAATTTTACTTACTATTCAGTAGGAAATATACATTTGATCTGGCGCATAAAACTTTGTATTTTTTTAATTTTATTTTTTAATTTTATTTCGCTACATTTTATTGCTCTTCTAATTTCAAAGTATAAACTCAATGTGCCGTTTAAATGTCCATTGAAATTAATCCATTTTAGTGATGAGAATTAAATCCCAAACAAGAGAAAAAATAATAATAATAATAATAATAATAATAATAATAATAATAATGTGAAGTTAAATGAAGAACTCTTGAAATATGCTGTGCGCAGTATACATTTTAAGATAGAGTATATAAAGATTATTATAACTGAGCAAGTAATTTTAAGGGAGTAGTCAGTTCTGCATGAGAGAGAGAGAGAGAGAGAGAGACAAACATATTAACAGACAGACAGACAGACAAAGAAGTATAATGCTGAACCCTCATGGAAATTAATGACTTCAATAAATGTTACCCAGTGTCTGATAATTGCATTTCAAATGTAATATCTTACAGAAAATTTTGTGAAAAACATGTCGACCATATTTGTGTATTATTCAAATGAGAGGTTTTTTTTTTGTTTTTCTTTTTTCAAGAACACTGACCTTGTCTCTAAGCATTATAAGAAGCTGGAAATATATTGAGAAATGAGCATGTTGAACTTTTGTTAAAACTTCTATTTATTGAACGTATCATAACAATAACTATAAAGGTTATAAATAATAATAATAATATATCTCAATTATCACAGAGGTGGTAGGCTTCTCTACCATCGATCTTGGAGACCACTATTAAAATGAATTAGAATAATGACAAGTACACATCGCTTCAGACGTCTCCATTTCTTGGCTCTGCAAATATTACGTATGACATATGTTTCAGGTTGTACTACGATATGAACAAAATTATAATACAGCATCACCGGTTGAAAATGAAAAAAACCCTCCTGATTGGTTTGGTTTGGGGTTTGTTTTACGGCATATCAACCTCAACGGGTTATTTAATGCCGACATTTTTTTTATTGCTGTTAATATGGTTTTCTTCAAAAATTTATTTCTGGGAATATTTTTCCTTCAAGAAATCTGTAGCTGGTCATATTTTTTCCAAAGAATGTATAGCTGTTTCTATGGCTTGTACTTTTTTTATTTTTTAAAGTATTGCTGATAATAAATTTTCCTTCAAAATATATAGCTGATAATAATTTTTTATTACAAAGTATTTCTGGTATTAAAACATATTTTTTACAAAAGTTTGGTAGTTAACTATTTGCCTATAGCTGGCACCGTAACAGGTGCTACCATAGGGGGTCAAGGTGGACCTGGGGACGCCAGAAATTAAGAGGTGGTTCCTGCTTTCAAAAACTTCCTGATCAGAGGCCTTGTTGTTGGACGTAGTTTATCGTCATACCCAGGACGAAAAAAAAAACGTTCTGAAAATTAGGCGATAATACTACTACTACTACTACTACTACTAATAATAATAATAATAATAATAATGATAATAATAATAAACTGACTAATAATAAAGTAAAAATGAATATACCCAGGGATATGTATAGTAGTGACATATGTGAACTCGAACACAGGCAAGAATCACAAAACACTGTGATATCGTATGAGCATGAAGCGGATATAATCACCCAAATTAACGATGTAAATCTCCTCTGGGACACGCTAATTCGAACTGATACGGAAATAAAAGCCAACAGACTTGGTATTATCATAAAAAAAACAAGAAACTCAGGAAATGTATGTTTATTGATATAGCAGTAAATTTGAGAAAAAAAACTTACATAAAAATTACAAGGACCTGGAGATCGAGATTAACAGGATCTGTTGAATGCATAATCAATAGTAATCGGAACTCTGGTCCTCGTGTTAAAAAAGGAATGGACTATTTTACTAACAGTATCTCAGGTACCATCACCATAAGAGTTACCCAGAAATTCGCATATCCAGGAACATCCTATGTAATAAGAAATGTGCTATCTATTTAATTGAAAATTTTATAAGGCCTTAGGACCATAGTTTGGACCAGGCTCTACAGAATACAAGACAGGAAACATAATATATACAGGGAATAATAATAATAATAATAATAATAATAATAATAATAAATATCATACATAATAATGTGGATCCAAAATGCAGGTTTGACAAATACCAAGAAACAATAGACCATCTAATCTCAGGATGTTCTATACTTGCCCCAAAATGAATAAAAATCGTCACGATAGAGTGGGGCAATACTTACACTGGACAATGTGCAAACACTTGGAAAATTGTAAGCAAACACTGGTATGAACATCGGCCAGCGCCGGTTACAGAAATAGAAGATGTCACCATTCTATGGGATTATACCATCCACACAGACAGAAAAATTGAAGCAAATAGGCCGGACATTATTGTCAAAAAACCAGAAAGAAAAAACTTGCCTACTAATTGATATGGCTTGTCCAGCGGATTGTAACATAGCAAACCAAGGAATTTGAAAACTATCAAAATACAAAGACCTGGAAATTGAAATAGAAAAATGTGGAAATTGAAAACAAGAATAATACCAGTGGTAATAGGTGCACTTGGAATTATAAAAAATGGAACAAAACAACACATTGAAAGAATCCTGAAACCCCAGCTTAAGAGACATACAGAAAATTGTCTTATTAAGTACAGCACACACACTAAGGAGAACTTTGTCTATGTAACGCTAGCAACTTCATCGGAGATAAAAAAAAAAAAAAAAAAAAAAAAAAAAAAAATTAAATTAACATGAAATGTGGCCATAACAACACACCACGACCTGCCTTAGGTCTTTCCGCAGACTTGGTAGGTAGTGTGTCCATAGCAGAAATAATAATAATAATAATAATAATAATAATAATAATAACAACAGCATGCAAAATGAAGGAGAAAATAAGAAAATAATACTACACGGGAGTCCGTCTTGTATTGCTTACCAATTAGAATTAAAAAAAAATCAGAATATCTGCCATAAACTCTTTGACTGTCTCCGTGGTGTAATACAGTTTCAACATCCTTAACTGGACTATAGGTGACTTTAAGCGAATGGACATCAAAACGTGATAGCTTCTCACTGGCCCTCGCATGCATCATCCCAAGGCTTATGTTTTTTCTCTGTATGTCCCCAGACCGGAAGGAGGGAGAGAATTATTTCAACTGGGACTCTCAGTAGTTTCTGTAGTTTCCAGGTATTTTGAATGCCGACTGTTGCAGTTAAAATCTACAAAATTTGGACAGAAGATACGTGCAAACTACAGGTGACTGGATAATGGTCTTTGTCAAGTAACATGAAAGAAGAAAGAACATACATTCATTAATAAATGAAGACAACTAGCTCAAAATGGTATATCAAGTTTGTGAATAAATCCAAGGTAAGAAATTATACACATAATGCAGCCGTAAAAAGCTTAAAGAAAAAAAATGCAAATGTAATCTACCAGATACAGAAACAATTCCGGATAAACCTCTTTCTGGACAATATTCTGCCTGAACCAAACAAGCTGATGTAGTCAAAACGCGTACCCATGTGTGGCTATGTATTGCAGGGTTTAAAGCTGAAATCGAAGGTATTATTCTTGCTATATAGGATCAATACTTGCCAAATACACATTACCATGCACACATACTGAAAAATTATGTTTGGTCAAAATCTGTGATAAATACCCAGAAAACATTGGACATCTTATATGAAGCTGAACGGTATTGACAGCCACTTAATATAAAACCCGAGATGAGAGAATGGGTCAAGATCTGCATTGGAAAATCTGCAACATTTACGGATAAGAAACTGCAAAAAAATTGGTATAAACACCTCTCAGACACGGTTACCTGTGAGAAATTTATAACAATTTACGATCCACACTGACAGAAAAATCAAAGCTAATCGCCCAGTCTTCGTAATCTTAGAAGCAAAAACAAAGTGTTTTCTTATCGACATGGCTGTCCATGCAACCTCTAACATATCTGCGAAGATTTTCATAAACTATCAAAATATAAGGACTTCGAAATCGAAATCTCTAAAGTGTAGCACATAAGAACAACAACAAGATCAGTTGTACTTGGAGCACACGGATTGATTAGAAAAGTTTCCAGTAGACTCATTGAAAGAATTCCTCGTAGCCCGAAAATTAAAAGAATACAAAAAAATTGTACTCACAAGTACAGCTCACAACTTAGAAATCGCTTTACTTATGTAAAATTTGTGTAATCTTATGGATTTTTTCTCTAAAAAGCCCAGTGGCAAATGTAATGTACAATATCTCATCTTAGCTCGCTAGTTGGGACCCGGAAAGGAATGATCATTCACCAGAAATTAAAGAAAATAAAACAGAAATAATAATATTATTAATAAGAATAGTAATCAGGAAAATATTGATTGTTTGATTCCAAATTTTATCAATCCTTTTCATGTTATTTAAAGCTAGAAAATATTTTTAGATTGTATGAAGTTTGGCTGAGATATAAGACTTCCTAATTAACGCAGATCTTGTATGATAAGTGTGGATTCCTCCATTTCCTAAGTTTAAGTTAATATAACGAACCCATAGAAAATTGAAGCTTGGCTCAACGCTTAATAACGAGTCATTAACTATTACAGCACATGCTCATGAAAACTGAGAACACCTGGTATTCACAAGCAGTCACTCATCTAAATAATGACAAAGCTTGACGATGCTTAACACATTTTTTATAATATATCATGTATTTTAACAAACATATAAAATCTAATAGCCAAAACCTTGTCCATAAATGTTTCAAATAATGGATGTTTCATCAGTTAAAAATATTTGGGTTGAAGAAGATGAAAATATCAGTAAATATAAGGATATTGCAATTTAAAACGTGTTGCATCCTTACAAAGACACTTATGATTGTATTATTGGAGAATTTAGTATGCACAGAGAAATTAGTAAGAAGAACATTAACAAATATCATGGTAGCCAATGTAACTCTAATGTCTCATCTATTCAGGAATACATAAGTAATGTAAAATAAGTATAAATGTTCATTATCATTTTATATCATAAATTTTGGAAACAGATTACATTGAGCACTGGTTGGAGTGTTTTCATGTAATATATATATATATATATATATATATATATATATATGCATGTTTCATTAAAAACGACAGACAAGGTACTACGGTTGAGCTTTTTATTTAATTTTTCTTGTGTTCTGACAAGAGCTTTCTTTTCTGGACAATGGGTGTGTAAGAACTGTCCGAATGTTCTATATTCCCGAGCGCTTTCGGCTATACCTTTAGCCATTATCAAGGATGGTTCGATTATCAGCTTAGTAGAGTGTGTGCGTTCTGTGTATGTATCAGTGTGTGGTAGAGATGTTTTTATTTTCCGAATACGGTTAGCACATTGTGGCTTTGTTCATAGTTAAT
>CAHIKZ030000299.1:1652500-1865000 GCA_903632075.3 Acanthosepion pharaonis
CTCAGCGGTTGTGAGTGTCATCTTCAAATGAAACAGAGTTGGTTATTTTGCTACCAATGTATATAAATTGTTTTACATATTTCAGCAATTTCCATCTGTTGTAATAGATTGGGCATAGGTAAGATGGTTGTAGACGCATAACATGTTTGGGTTTTTGACATTTTATCTTTGGCTGATGAAACACCTCGAAACCTTTGATCTACTTGTCAATGCAAGAGATTTACTGGCAAAGAAAAACCAGTGAACGAGTTGATTCAATTCTTAACTCGATGTTGCAATAAATTACGCATCATCATCAAAATAGTAGGTCACACTTAATGCTACATCTAGCAAATATTCTTAATTTGAAAGATACAGTGTCCAAAACTTCCAACGTCAGAATATCTACATTGAAACACCACACAATATTACATGGCGTAATTTATTAAATACATAGCAATCGTTTTTATCATAATTCGCAGGAATATTTCCGTAAATTTCCATTCCGAACAAATATTCATTTCTTTATGAATGGAGGATATTACATTCATATTTTCTCATACATGTTGCGATACATAAATTGTCTCCTAAGTTTAACAGTTATACTTACCAAAATTACACAAAAAATACTAAATTCATTCTATAATATCGCTATTGGTTTCACCAAAGACCCAGGATGACTTCTGAATCACTGCAAATCTTCTAGACGGTACCCTCGTTTAATTTTGGAAATGCTGCCATAATCCTTGCCTTCAGGTCATTTTTGTTGTTACAAAGAATTTTGTTGCTCTCTCGCTCAACTTCGCATATTTACATATTAATCAATGGAGTTAAGGTCTGGGGAGTTAGGTGTCCAGATGTAAGAGGTGATGTGGTCGCAGAACTTGTCTGACTGCCGTGACAGTGTTCTCCTACTTGTGTGGCATGGTACAGAGTTTAGTTGCTAGAGACAGTTTCTTTCTGTAGCCACCATCTTAACCTGGGAACTGCTACCTCCTCAAGTCCCTAGATATAGAACTCTATGTTCAGTCTGAGGCCATCACCAACCAATTGCGGAGATCTATTCTTATCAGAACGATCAGAGTGAGTTATTTGAGCTGCTGTTGCTTCACAATCAACATTAGATTTATCCAACCCTTCTCGAATCCTCTGCACTGATATACAAGCACTCTGAAATAATCGTATATGAAGGTCCGGCCAAGCAGAACATGCCGTTTACAAATTTCTGGCAGCATGAATTGCGTCATGTTGCTCTTTTTTTCACAGACGGTGTCCAACTGACCCTACTATACTGTCTAGTCGAAAAATAAAACTAAAAAAACACAACGTGCATTCGCGAAAATAAAACTTAAGTATAGCGACAATTTATACATCGGACTCTCTATAGACCGAGCTTTTGACAAAATTGACAGTGCCAGTTGATCTTTTGCAGGTACAATCTCTTTAATCATTCATCGTATAATTACAACACATATGTATAAGTACCGTAACTTGAAGGTTGAAAATTTTGCATGATGATAAACGACCCCAAACTCAATAAAAATCAAAGTTTTATTGTTAAAATCTTTGCGTTATTATAAATAGGAAAAACCAAATTTCCTCGATATTAATTAAACGTTCAGGACTTATTCACAAATGAATTAAATTATTTTGAAATGAATATGGAATTTTTCCTGAAAAATAGTCTTGTTTTTACATATGATGACCCCTCATAATTATTCCCATGAAATTTCATAAAATATCGTCCAGTCTCATAATTTGTTGTATTAGTTAAAAGCAGAAATGTTGGGAGAATTGAAATTATCACTTTTATATTTTCATATGACTAATTATTTCGCGAAAATCTCCTCCGAATGGGGAAATAAAACTGAAGTTATTTAATCGGAAAACGTTTTAAATTTGGTTTATAAATAAAATTAATTTAGAAAAATATTGTCTTTAGAAAAGAAATTCGATGAAAAATGAATATTTACAATTGATTTCATTTTTGCAATTTATAATTACAATAATATATAATACGATTAATCTTTTAAATTTCAGCGTTTCTTCAATCCGATTAGTAATATTGTCTTCGGTAATATATTTACAAATCAAATATTCACAGTCTCAATAAAAATCATTTGAACCTAATATTTTAAAACATTTTTATTCTTTTTTATATATATCAAATATTACAGATGTAACATGCCCCTGTTTGAAAAGACGGTCGACAGTACACGAAAAAATCGGAAAATAATTGCGATTAGAGTAACTTTGAATTCAACATTCCTAAACTTGGATTAAGCAGAATATTTTGCAACATTTATTAAGATTACAGAGTGCATTACAGTTGCATGAAAACTCCGCTCACCTGTCACATCCTTAAAAACAGTAAAAGTGTTGACAGATCATATCACTTGCTAAGTGATCTACGAGTGATTAGCAACGATTATAAGTGCGTATATTAAAGAATGTGCCTAAAATCCGACGTTGAATGCACAATTCGGAGTTTCATGCTATTCGAAATCTTCACGTACATATTTGGAGTGATACCGTTTGTTTAATATTTATTTATGGATATATATATATATATATATATATATATATATATATATATATATCAAAGTATATAATTGGTATATACGGAATGAATTCCAATAACCAACATTTACTATTCTTAAAAGAGTGCTCAATACAAAGTAGAGCAGATATAATTATGTTTTTATAAAAAATTATAACATAAGTATGTTATAAAATCACTACAAAAATAGCCATTTTGTTTCAACACACTCTGTGTCTTATCAAGTGATCTTGATAAGACAGAGAGAAATAAAATGGCTATTTTTGTAGTGATTTTATAACATACTTATGTTATAATTTTTTTTTATAATAAATATATATATATATATATATATATATATATATATATATATATATATATATATATATATATATATATTATAATGCAACTATACCGTAAAGGACATACTTATATATTTGTACAGGGCCATTGCGCACAAATACCCGGTTACGGTGACATGTAATATAATGTTAAACCAACGATCGACATCTTCGAAATATGTCGTTTACTAAAATCCATATCCAAGGAATGCGTTAAATATTACATAAAATTGCCAGACACTGAGATCTCTTCGGCAAGAAGACTATTGATAAGATCACTGAAAAAGATTTAGCTGTTTTCATTCAGGATGTTGATATATTATCAGTTTTTTTTCTGCTTAAAATGTGTTTTTTATCCATTTAGGGTGTCTATCCTTTCCTGATTTTTTGAAGTGATATTATCATTTCGTAACATTGTTTCCTGCATTAATTTATCTTCCATGCATCAAATACATTCCTGGTTAAATCCATGAAAAACAAATTGACAAGTAAATCAAATTATTGGCAGGTTTTGAAGGTCATTGAATATGAATAATGTTAATTTTCCAGAAGCGAATAATAGATTGTTAAATGTAGATAGATTTGAAATTCACCAAATGGGATTCTTAAATTCAGGTAAGGAAATCATTAGAATTTAAATGCTCTCTCTGTCTGTCTGTCTGTCTCTCACTCTCACTGTCTCTCACTCGTTATGGAGGATATATATATATATATATATATATATATATATATATATATATATATATATGCGTGTGTGTATATGTGTGCGCGAGCGTGTGTGTGTGTGCATACACACAGACAAACACACGTGCATATATACGCATGTGTAATATTATATATATATTTATACAGTGCTGTTCGATACAAGTGCTTCACATGATATATTTACTTAAAAAATTTTTCGCCTGTTTTTTTGTGGTCAAACTAATTTTTAATCTTACTAATTTAAACACTCCTTCTCGACCATCTAGTAAAAAATGTTTACTCATCCTAAGGTATTCTATTGATAATTATAATTTTCGATATATATGAGATTTAGCGAAAAACTCTGTGCAAAAAAAGTGACTCACTTATTTCCTGCAACTAGTAATCAATATAGAAGCATAACCGAAAAGCTTTAAATCAAGAATAATAGAGGTATAATTTATTTATAATAAGTAATATAGTTCGAACTATCTAATAATCTATGGGTCTTCCTTTATTTTGAATAAACTTTTCAACTCTTTTTGGCATTGACTTGATTAGGTTCTGGCAAATCTCATCTCCATGCATTGCATTCCATTTGAATATGAAATTCACAATCAAATCGTCTTTTTTGCTCAACTGCTTTCTCGAGAGCCTGTACTTTATAATGCTCCATAAGTTTTCTATGGCATTGAGGTCAGGAGAATGGGGCGGCCATGTCATAACACTCACCGGCTTCTCATCAAAGTATTCCTTCATCAATTTTGATTTGTGACCGGGAGCATTACCTGCATAAAAATGAGCTTGGTGGGGTCGATTTGCACCCTTTCAGCAGAAGGGATCAGACAAAACTCTAATATTTTCTTGTACTGCTCCCTCCTGAGGGTATTTTCAATAGGTTTTAAGAAACCAGTTCCATGAATAGAAAAGCATCCCCAGAACTTTATACTGAACGGATGTTTGACAGTACTTACTGCTAAATTCAAAGAACTTTCAAAGCTTCTTCTTCGGATATTAGATCGCTTATCGTTTGAATTTAGCGCAACTTTCGTTACATCAGAGAAGAGAAAATTCTTCCAGTCTTCTACGGCGAAATGTTTGTAATAGTGAGCCCATTCAAGTCTCTTGGCTTTGTTTGCTTTGCTTATTAACAGCTTAAACCATAGTGTAAAAGATTTGTAGCCTTGTTTTAACAGCCAGCGACGGACTTTTGAAGAGGCAATACTAACACTCAGCTCTTCGCTTAGACTGGCTGCAATTTCTTGGCTAGTTTAGTCATATACTTCGCAACTTCTCTCTTGATTACCCTGCCAGTTCTACCATCAATTTTTTTCTTTCGTTCCCTTGTTTCCTTCCTTGGAGCAGGAGTGGCATCATTATGTGCTCTAAGTTGCCTTTAACGGTTCTGAGTAGCTATTTCAAGCTGTTTTTATGCTGTATGAGTCTTTCTGGAATTTAATTTAAGCTGTTCTAGAATTCTCTAGAATATTGTTCTGAGTGTATTTTAAAATGGTTTCAATATTTAGTCAAAAGCTCCTTAAATTTATCAGTTTAATCATTATAATGCGATATCTGAGTCACTTTTTTTGTTTTTTTCCTGAATCTCATTTATATTCAAATTTATAATTATCAATAGAATAGCTTAGGGTGAATAAACTTTTTTTCCTAGGTGGTCGGGAAGGGGTCTTTATTTTAGTAAGATCGAAAATTATTTTAACCCCAAAAGCTACAGCAAAAAAATATTTTTATTAAAAAAAATAAAGTGAGTCACGTTTATCGAACAGCATATATATATATATATATATATATATATATATATATATATATATATATACACGTTTCATTAAATAATATAGACAAGTGTTGTCTATTTATTTTATGTAAATTTTTTTTCGTAACATCTGATAAATTTAATAACATTATCGTTGAACGAAGAAAGAAATTCACAATATTGATCCATATTTTTTAATATAATCTAAGCTTTCGGCTTACTTAAGCCATCATCAAAGATGTCAGTTACAACATATTAAACAATATACGGACACGACAGTGATGATAGTCTGTCATTGTTTACATAGATGATTTCTAAGCAACGATAAACACGCGCATATAAGACGCTAGAAGCGAAAATCGCACCGCATCTCATGATGTCACACATGGCCACACATTTAAGAATATATTGATCATAATAACAATATATATATACAACGTGATGATGTCTCCATGGGTTCAGTACTGGGCCCGACATTTAGCAATTTCTACATGTCGAACCTCGAAAATAAGTTATTTACAGATTTTTAAAAAACCTCAATCTACCTAAGATACGTTAATGATATTCTTATGTTAGTTAAAAATACAGATGAAATAATTCAACTTCAAAAACGGTTCCGAAATAATTATGTCCTTAAATTCACATATGAACTCAATACTAATAATAAAATCCCCTTCTTTGACATATTGATAAAGACAAATATTAACAAATTTACTATTTCGCCATACAAAAAACCTAAAGCATAAATTCATGTGCACTTAACTACAAGAGCGAATGCCCATATTACTACAAAATAGCAATTTTAAAGAATCTAATACATCGTATTTTATACAAATAAAAAATATATATATATATATATATATATATATATATATATATATATATATATTTTTTATTTGTATAGAAATAATTTTGTATTTGTATAGAAATCCATCTTTAATATGATTTTCATTGAAAACGAATAGCAAGGTGTTGTATTTTAAAGATTTATTACAAGTAATTTTTCTTCATACTAAACATTACTTTCCTGGACATGAATTATGCAAAAAGCTCTACATGTATTCTGAAGATGTGAGCGCTTTCGACTATTCCTTAAGCTAGAATCAAGTATTATATTGTTTAACTGAAAGTTATTCATGTGTAAAACATGGGGATAGGTAGATTTTGAATTTCCGTCAGGTAGATTTGTCTGGCTCTTTAGGTTTACTTTATATATATATATATATATATATATATATATATATATATATATATATATATATATATATATATATATATAATATTGATTCATCCACTAAAATAAAATATAACAGCAAAATGAAATATCGTGGGTACAGCTGCTGATCTCACCGTTTATTTTGTTAAATATAACAGGATGAAAACAAGATCTTGAGATTAATGATAAAAACACTGCAAGGGTTTCAGCTCAATAAGTATTAGTTTTCTTTATTATGTATTTTCCTTATTTCATGCATGTTATATCATTTTATGTAACATTGTACGAAGTTCTTCCTTGTAGTTTTGAACTACGTCATCATCTCTTACGAGGCGTCATATCACTCGAAGGCCAATGATATACTGAAAACTAAAATGAGTTACCAGTTCTAGAATTGCTAGCAATGCGCAATGTATCTTTTAAACAAACACACTCAGAAACACAAACCCATACATATATATATATGTACATGTTAAATGTTTTGCAGAATTTTCAGTAGCCGTTTTAGTCTATGGCAGGTAGTAGTACTCATTTGAATTTTTTTAGCATATATTGGATCACACCTTGTAATATGATTATTTTACGACACAAAACTTTCCAAACTTACATGTGAGGCAGTGTGGAACGTCTTTGAATGGTTAGCTAATCTTGTTTCTTCGATAAGAGATGAAACAAAAAGTTGCTCGCGTTTTATCAAGATAATTCCTGTAGTCTCCTATCATTCTCACCGAATAATTTATGACTGAAGCCAATTTCATATCTGTAATTTCGCGAGAACATTTCAGTTTCAGTTACGTGTGTTTCTTCATTTGACTAAAATATATATATATATATATATATATATATATATATATATATATATGTGTGTGTGTGTGTGTGTGTGTGTGTGTGTGTGCGTGTGTGTGTGTGTGTATAAAACTTAAAAAGAAAAAATTAAAACCAGAGATAAAAAAATATGTCCTCCTGTATTTATATTAAATATTCCTTTTGGGTTCTTTTTAGAGGTAAGAAAAGATCCTCTTTTTATTTCATTTAATCCCCAACCGATATATTTCCAAGACACTTGATTTTCCCCTCCTCCAACTTCTCCACAACTTCTAATAAACCTTACGCCATGCGCTTATTCGTTTATTTATTTTTTAAATATAGTGTTCATATTTTTTTTTAAATAAAGCCTAAAAAATCAATTAACCGATATCGCCTGAATATACCGATGTGTCGAAACTAAGGTAATGAAATCACCTGATTTCCTAATTTTCTTAACTTACTTTTCCCTGATTTTATTCGATAAATAGGACAAAAAATAAACGGACCAAGATTTCTCCTCCGTTTAATTCATCTGATCACATATAATCTACTTGAAGCCAATGTTTTATCAGGGATAGAAATAAGTACCTTGGATTAATTGGTGAAGGTTACAAAAAAAAAGGAAATTTAATTTTCTACCAAAGAACATCAGAGTAATATCTTAATAAATTATCGGTTGTAGAATTTGAGTTGGTCATTGCACAATGTAATCCACACTGAACTAGGGCAATGTATGTTTTACGTTTATTTAGGAAACGTTTTTAGTTTCTGCCAACTGTAACGTTAACGCATGAGCTAGATTAATTGAACCCGATAGATCGGGGTTTGAGCTACTTATTCATATAGCACAAAATAATATATCGTATATGCTATAATTCACGCAAGAGAAAGTTCAGGCGGCACTCAAGTTTGAGGGTTACAGTCATAATGTTAATGATGAATATGTTGTGAGATATAAAAGAAAGTGGAAGTACAAGAAATGGAATTATAGAAAAAAATAGTACGACTACCCGTTGAAAGGAATATATTAAAATTTTGCTTAACCTAAAAGCACTCTTCCGGAAATAATATCCAGAATTTGGCAATTCTTGGGGGTTATCTGGGAGAAACGTTCTCCATACATTTCGAATAAGAGGAAGTGTGATGTTTCTCTATTGATGAGCCATGTCGTTTCCAGTCTGTAACCTTTGAGCGTGTCGAACAAATAATGGAGTGAACCTGTAAATATCACAAGATTAATGTTTCAAAACTATTAATCAGAGAAGTAAGAATAAGCCTGCGGTTCTCATCCATCTTTTCCATATACTGAGTAATCGTTTATCTAAGGTTCAACTTAGTGTAAAAAGCATGCTTCTACGGTCAATGCGTGCCTTTATAAGAAAAGTTATTTGTTGAACTCAACAATAATATAGCCAGCAACACGTTCCACAGACTTTCTTTTAAAATTCTTGGTTTAATTTCAATAAATAACGACCTCTATTCAAAATATGCCAGCTACCCTTGTGTCATGAGACCGCGGAAACATGTTAATTTTATTTCAATAAGAATTATCACAGAAGAATCAATCCTAGATACTTCACAATCTTAGACGTGTATAGAGAATCAATTACTGTTTATATTTCATCTTCGTCTCAATTTTGGTGGATGCACTGTGTTATATATGCCGGGCGATATTGCCTATGATTGTTTGTTCGCATGTAACCAGCGCAATTGTCGCAGCAGTTAGCGCTGATTTGATGACTCTGAAACATTACAAGTCCACCAATCAATAGATCGATAATGACCTCTCACTCTCAGATCATTCTATGTAAATTTTATGAAAGACCTTGGAGAATCCCCGGTGTAAAGATTAAATAGTGAATCATCTGAATTGCCTACAAGGGAACAAGTGTCTCTTCACTGCATCATTGCAAACTGGAATGTGATATTTTCATCAGTATTTGCAAAGATTCAATTTAAATAAATCCTTAATATTCATCAATATTCAATAATAATAATAATAATAATAATAATAATAATAATTATTATTATTATTATTATTATTATTAAAAAATTATTGTTGTTGTTGTTACTGTTGTTGTTTAATTTTACAATACGAATCAAGCTGAAGTAGACAAGGCGCGTACATGTCAGTTGTTACGTAGTGTAGGGTTCAAAGCTGAAAACGAAGTTTTTATTCTTACTATAGAGGATCAATGTTTGCTAACTAGAAATTACCAAGGACACATACTGAAAAATTGGGTTAGACCGAAATGCAGGTTTTGTATTAAATATCCAGAAACAATTGACTATCTTGTATCAGAGTGCACAGTGTTAGAAGCCACTGAATATAAATATCTACACAGGAAAATATGCAAGTTTTGCGCGAAAGAACCTTCAATAAAGTGGTATGAATATTACTCAGTTATCGGACTTGTGATAAGTTTATGGGATTTTAAAAAACGCAGTACAATCAAAGCTAATCGCCCAGACGTCGGCCACAAAAACAGAATGTGCTTTCTTATTTACTTAGCAGTCCCTGTAGAATTTAATTTCCTTTGAAGTTCATCAAAAATCCATCAAAATACAACAATCTTGAATTGGAAATATATTGAATATTGAGTATAAAAGTTTATTTTTCTGCCGTAGCTGAGCATTTAATAACAATTATCGATGTTCTCTATCCTATACCTAAGTGAGGTTTTGGCTTCATTGTAGGCTCACAATGAATTTCACCTTAGGACATTAAAGTTAATTTATATCATTTTTTTAGCTATATCTCTCAAAGCAGACACAATTGTCTTGTAGGCTTGAGTATCATCAGCTTTTAATGTTTACATATTCAGCAAATGGATTCTGGTCATTATCGCTGTTAATTTTAGTCGCTAGGCACATCTCTCGACCTATAGATAGATCTGATGAGAGTGGAAGTGTAGATCAATTACTGTGTGCTTTTTTTTAATGTTGTTAATTCATTTACCTATTTATATTACCAACATACGTTAATGTAAGATTCTGTACTTTTCTTTCATCTTCTTTTTATATGTTCGTTTTGATCACAATTATGAAATTGCCTGCGTTTTTAAAATATTTAAATAGGGAGAAATCTAACTGCAGTTGTCCTAACTTAAGATAATAAAATGGCAACATCTATTAATTAGCCAAATTACATATCCCATATCATACTTGGTGATTTGTGACACCGACCACCATTGTTCCATACTGGAGGCTTTGTACTATATATCCAATTACTTATCGTTTCAAAAAGGTTACACAAATATTAATTTTCTGTATTGCCTCAAACACATACATAATAATCCTGTTTCTTATTTCTTCCCACAACCCAAACTAAAATATATTATGTGTGTTATATTCTGTTAATATCATTCTTAATATTCTGTAAACAATTAGCTTGTCCCCAAGAGTCTTCAGTTAAAACAGCTTCATAATGTTTGTTACTATCATAATGTCTACCTTAATATAGTAGTTGTAATTGAATTATTTCTGTTTTGTGGATTGATATGTCAGATACAAGATGTAAATATACCAGTGTAACTAACAAATAATTGTTTTCCACTACTCCTTAAGGCAATAGGTAGCCCATGCATTTTATGTATGCCATTTCGCTTGTAACTTAATTCACCACATTTCTACAAATTTACCATTTTTCCACATATTACTCTTCAAGTATCCTTAGCTTGACACATTGGATGCAAATTGTATAAATCTGTCCGATCATTGTATTCATTTTTTTTTATGAACCATGGACGCACTATTAGTGGATTAATATTGAATATATCCGGAAGACGTTGGTTAAAACCGAAAACAAACTGATTTGAAGAAAATGTGAACTTGTTAATAAGCACATTGCGAAGAGAAGGTCTCCAGGCTAGTGCGAACTGCTAATAACACCTAGTATCTGTAATAATAACGTTTACTTAATTATCAATTTCCGACATACCATTGCTCCAAGGTTGTTCTTCTGCTGCTGTTATTAAAATAAAAATCCCCTAGATTTCGAATTTTACTCTTGTTAATTCCACAAGAATTATGTAATTTCGCAGAGTTCCTCAAAAAAATAATGATAGTCGGAGCCAATTTATTATCAATCTTAGCTCATTTTAATTCTTGTAACTTTTTTTAAGCTACCAGAATTAAAATTAAAAAGTAATAACGTAGTATATGTCCATATTCAAAACAGAGAGCAAATTGACAACTCTATCTATCTATCTATCTCTGTGTATATATATATATATATATATATATATGCGAAAAAGGAATATATCTCTCTCTCTCTCTCTATATATATATATATATATATATATATATATATATATATGCTGCGAAAAAGGAATACCGCTATCTCTCTCTCTCTCTCTCTCTCTCTATATATATATATATATATATATATATATATATATATATATATATATATATATATATATATCGAAAAAGGAATAGGTTGTCTTTCACTGTTTTAAGTCTTATACTTACTAAAGGAAGTTTTATGTCGCAGAAAAATGTCTGCATTTTGCTGCACTTATACAAGGAATTGAAAATACATATGCAGCAATCATACAGGACATCATTGACTTTGCATTATTTCACCATACTAAAAATATGTGGAAGCTGAATGCGACCATTCTGATCACGTCTTGTGATTGCATAGTCCAAAGGATTGCAGACTCCAGAGATACAAAATATCATGCATTAATTAATTTTGTGATGTCTGAATACACTTAGTATTACAATTTCTATTCAGGTTTGTGCTTCACTTAAATCTATATACATTTTTTTGGCGGACTCTCTATATTCAAGTTATTTCATCTAACACTGACAACCATTTATTGATTTATTATTATTATTATTATTATTATTATTATTATTATTATTATTATTATTATAATGTTCGTATGTGTGTATAAGTGTAAGGGTATTTATTTTTGACGAATACATATTTATTTCGTATTAATTTAAATTCATAATGTCTTTCTTTAAATAAATTTTAAAAAAATGTAGTTGGAGTGTGTCTACTATTTCCTTTTTCAATGTTTTATTTCCATGAAGATATTTAGTGTTATCCATATTCAAAGAGTAACAAAGTCCGCCGTAGATGATTCATTTCCCTATCTGACATTTTGTTCTTAAAGGAATTAACAAGGAATTTATTTGATGTATGAAATATAACGTCATTCAGGAAATAACGTCAAGAAATTATTAAATCAATTAATAAAGTAAGGAAAGGTGAGGACCATTGGCAAATGAAGTCAACCAAATTAGATTAAAAAGCAAATTTCAAAACAGAAATATAATCGAATCTATTCAGAAATCTCATAAATCATATTCACAATTTTTACAGTAATTTTATCATTCGGGTTCTTGCCTTAAATTTTAACCCCATAAAATGTCTTTTCGAAAGTGTACATACATCAACTACCTCTCATCAATAATTAAAACTTATATATTTATACATAACACATTTTTCATGACAAAAATACACTCAATCACGCACTCACAATTATACATACCTGCATATATATATATATATATATATATATATATATATATATTGGTATATATATAATGAATTCGGAATAATTCCAACAATTAACAATTCAAAGAGTACTCAATACAAAGTAGCTATTCTAGCTTTTGTAACAATGTTTCCCCCTGATGTAGGATCGTTAATTAATCTGAAACTTTTAAAACCATTTATTTTATCTTCAAAATCATCACTTGATAAGACACCGAGGTTGTTGAAACAAAATGGCTATTTTTGTAGTGATTTCATAACATACTTATGTCATATTTTTTTTTTAATAAATAATATATATATATATATATATATATATATATATATATATATATATATATATATATATATGTTAAGGGGAAAATAGAAGACGATCATTTTTTGGCTATAATATGGATTTATTTTTTAAAATATGCCTTATACATTATGTTCTTTATCTTGGCAACACGTGTATCAGGTCTTGTGACCATCGTCAGGCTAAGAATGATTATTTCCACATATTATTTAGAGGAATTATTTCTTTTCGTATTTAGAAAAAAAATATGAACATTTTTGGTGACATTTTTAGTGACGGATTTCATTGAACTTGGGTTTTTTGAAGTTGCCAAGACTACACATGCGCACGAAACGGGAGAACGATGTAGTTAATTTTTTTAAAAGAATATTTTAGAAAGAATATATTACAAAGAATATTTTTTTAATCCTGCCAAGTTCAGCTGTGTGCTTTCTGTTATTCTTTTTCTCTACTTTTTTCCTGATTTATACCATATTGTGACAACAGGAAATCTACAAAAAAATGTTGATCTACTTTAAGAGCCTGGACGCAAATTTTATCTTGGCTGAAATAGCTATTAGGGCACATTCCAGACATTTTCCTGTATTACCAAATTTTCGTGCTTTACCAAATTTTGATTTATATAGGAATTTCGAATGCATTTTTCTATTTCGCATATATAAATGAGTACAAAATAAACCTACATTTTGTTGGGGAGAAAATATTCAGAAGAAATTTATTATTCATTACTAACGAGACAATCGTTATCTATAGGTTCTTATCCACATAATCTACAACTAATACCACCTACTCTTAAATTCATATACTTTATTCACTATTCTTATCCGTTCAGTCGTTCTCTTGCTGTTTATGGGGTGAACGGTATTTTTTCCGAAATACTGAAAACTTGTGTCTGATTGATAACAGAGAAGGATAGGATAATAATACTGTCAGCGGTCATAAATATTCTTTGGATTGGTAGTGTAATGTTTTTATGTTTCCTAACCAGCTTGCGTAAATATTTAGCTGAAAAGGCCATCAATACATAAAGTTACTGTGAGCTACAAATGAGAAGAATTGTGGAGAGGAATGATCGCCCACGTTCTGAACGAACAGGACACATAGAAATCAAATACATATATGGAAAATGAAAAAGTGTTCAAGTAATAAAGACCTATGCGTAGAAATAAAATCTACTTCAAGTAATATTAAATTATGAAAATTTTAAACCAAAACAACGAAACTAGTCCAGTTTAATTGCATCAGTTTTCCGTCGAACGAAAAACTATATTTCACGCGAAGTTGTTTATTTCATTCTAACTTCAGTTTTGCCAACGAACTTTATTTAATTATTGTTATTCTGTGTGTATTTTTGTATACTTTGTTTTAATTTTCTGAACGATTCAGCCATTTTACCCTTCGTTATTACTCAGGTTTTTGTAAATCCTTGAAAATTCCAAGGGATGGCAATTTATTTAATCCACCTGGTTTAATTGCCTAAGCCCATACTAAGGAATAACTAGTACCTTTGATCATCGTTCATTTAGAGAATTAAACCTTTGGTTCATCAAGTTAGTGTATAGTCCGAACTCAGACTTATTTGAAATAGTGTAACTAAATAGTAGCTAGAAAAATTAAGAAGTTGAGATATCGCTAGTCATGGACAGAGCAGCTGGAGATATTCAACCAGCGAAAATGAAATAATGGTTTCATTTCGATGTTCCCTAAACGTTACCCGGATCGACAGACACCTGAAGAAAGATAGAAGACAAAATGGCCGAAACGCTATGATATTAAACGAATGTGAATGATATTAATTCATTTTTACACTATATAACACCTCATCCCGAGCGAACTCTAAATTTGCAACTATTGAGATGAGTTGAATCTCTCTCAAGGTGAATTGAGCGCCTGTTGAGACTCCAACCCAGACATCAAGTGAATCTCGTAGATACGATCTATCTTTAAAGAGACTGGAAATATGACCGGTTCTAGTACCGCTCTCGTAAGTACCTGGCTTCTCCTGCTTTCCAATACCTTTACAAAAATGGAAATGATAAAATATATGGAACGCTGCCGAAAATTGAACACTGCTAAAAATGGAGACACTGCTGAAATATATACAGGCAAAAGCTGTATATTATTCCTTTTAGAGTGTCGATCGTATTCTAAATAATCTACGCGGTTAGTAAATTATTTTCCAGTGTACGACTCCTTTCTCATATCTGAAAAGTCGCAACTGACTTCCACTGCTCTGAAGCTAATTCCTTAGAAACATGTATTCCACCAGTTCACGGTTAAGACCCGACATGTTACGGACATTATAGCGAACCACCCTCGTTTCCTTCGCATCCCATTCGAAAGATGCAACCTCCAGTGGAGTAGTTTCCTTGCCCCATATGCTGCTTTGGTAGACCGACTCTCAAGAAAACGCTTCCCTGTTTTTGACAACCTGAACCTGTTCAAGTGTAGAGTTAACCGTTGCCTTCTACACATATCTTCCTAATGAAACTCTTATTCTGTAACTCTCTAGGCTATGGAACCTTGTACAGGGCGAACAACATTTTCAAAAATAAAAATTAATATATTCAAACAAAGTATTTTTTGTTGTTCATGTTATTTAGCAGAATATTAGCCAGTATGCATTATTTAATGCCGAAATCTAAATATTTTGAACGAAGTTGTATGCTTCAAAACACAGATAAAATTTATTGTTGGTCATTTTGCTATAAAATGTATTAGTGGTAATTATACTATAAATAGTTTTTTTTTTACGGTAATTTTTTTTAATATAAAATATATTGCTGGTATTTTAACTAAAACATCTACTTTCATACATTCTTAGTGTTTTGTTTTGCCTGGGCGTTAAATATATATCCATAACTAGGAACATAATCCGTACTACACTTCAGGATCAGGGTGGATCAGCGAACACCAGCAGTCAAGAGATTGTTCCTCGCTCCTCAAAATCTCAAATATCCCGATTAGTCATTGATGCCGGATGCAGTTTATGGTCATATCCAAGACTAAATAATATATGACAGTAAAATATCCATTATTAAAATTCAAAACAGTGTTACGATCCCAGCTTTTTGATGCGATGTTTAATGTATATAATTTGGAGAGGCCTTTTCTAAGTTAGAAAGAATATTTTGATATTTTAACTGGAGATTTTATGAGATTTAAAATACTTACAAAAAATTACTAATTTAAAAGAAAAATAGATGATAATGTGAATAGAATATTCAGAAATGATGATTTCTTCCGTCTTTTAAACTCAAGACAGCCTGATACTTCAATATGTTTATGCGCTCAAATAAAAATATAAAATACCGAATTAACCTTTGCAGACGGACTGCGTTGAACTCTTTTGACAATCATTCAATACCACGTGATAACATGTATGAGATAACAATGGATCCATAAAAAAGGCGATAGTGTCAAAAGAAAGAAGTTTCAAGCAACTTTTGAATATCTTAAAATATTTTTTCCTTTATGACGTCTCAAAATTGGACAATAGTTACAATAAGGAATATAGAGGTACTACAATTGAAGAATGTATGACTGGAGTAAACATGATATTATTTTTTATTAAAAATACAATGCATTTTAAAGATATATTGAAAGGTTTAATATGTATTTGATCTTGGATTTCATTAAGAAATTTGCAAGGAATATAAGGTGCCATATCTTTGAATGGCAAATAATACTCTTTCATTATGTGTGGGTGTATATGAGTAATCGACATAGTGAAAGAGCGTTGTAAAATAGACATCGGTACGGCAGGAGATAGCACCAATTTAAAAGACTAATCCCGTGATTAGTGTCTGGAGAATATGTGTAAAATATCTCATCAAAAGCGACAAATTTAATAATACATTACGTAGGAAAAGAGATACTAAAGAATATACCAGAAAGTGAATAAATGTTCAAGAATCGAAGAACCGTTTCTCAGACAGTCACCACGGTTTTAGTTTATGCAGTAGAACTGCAGATGTACTGAGGCAAATTAACGGGAAAAAGTCTATCATAATTTAGATAAAACCGATGAATCAAGGGCTGAAGTATTAGACATCTCGAAAATATTTGATAGGGTTTTCTCCACAAAGTGAAATAATTCATCAGATAATTCCCTCTCTGCTTTCCATCAGCATGTCTGATGATAACCTCCTGGAAAGTGACATGTTGCGCCTTCTTGAGCTAACTTTCTCAGCTGATATAAAGTGGAAAGTCTTTACTGAATCCATTGCTAGGTCAGCTGCTAAGAAATAAATTGTTTTACAAAATTATACGTCTAACGTTCGTTTCTGCCGCATATGGTCTAGTGCCGCTATTATTTACTTTGATTTCCGTAATAAGATCCAATGAAGAATCAGTTATATTATTGGTCTTGATTTCGCAGCTCGGCTTCAGTCACTTTCCCGCCGCCGTAAACTCTCTCTCTCTCTCTCTCTCTCTCTCTCTGAATCTTTTCTATAAAAATTTCATGTTAATTTTTCGGATGAGCTATTCGCTATGTTACCTAGACTTTATGAATTTAAGTGAATTACTAGACTAGAGTCAAGTTATCATCAATTTACAGTTGTGTTGTCTAGATGTAGCCCGTGAGTTGAATGCTGCCAGATTATTTTCTCGCCTCTGGAACTGCCTGCGGACTCCATTTTTTCAGCCATCATAAATCAGCAAATATTTAAATAAAATATCAATCTCTCTCTACTGTCCTCCTGATTACTATTTTCTCTTTAAACTCATTATTAATGCTTCTGTTGTATTAATTCGTTTTATTAATTCTTCTACGCTCTGTAACCTCTTGAATTTTTGTGGCTTTACTGACTTGCCTGGGGTAACCCGGAGGAAAAGTGAAATGAAGAAATATGCATTTTAATTTCGAAATTGTATATTTCGGAGGCAATTTTTCTTGCATATGTGTATTATTGAATATAACGACAAGGAAATATTCATACATTTTGAATCAGTTTTTGTTGAATTTTCAATATGTTTTCTCTTAAGAGGTCAATGAAAACGTAAAAATGTTTATATCAATTCCTGTTCAAGTTGCATTTGTTTAATATCTTTGTTATATTCCAGAGGATCGTTAATATTGTATTTATTTGTTTGTATATTCTCAGATATGCTGTCTAGAAGTCGTAGTAATATTTTGCTGTGTTATAAAAAGTATAATTAATTCCCTGTCAGTATACCTTCGGACCACACTAAAAATGGTTAGGCTGTTTTCAATGCAATTAATATTCTCAGATTGTTTCCATTGTCTTTAAATATAATTTACATTTCGATGTTTATTTTGAATGCATGCAGCGTACACTCTCATTCTTAAAAAAAATCATGTTATAGTAATCGACATTTCAAGATGATGGAGATTTTTTTCATGAATCAGTTTTAGCCCAGCTTGGAAAGATTTGTCCTTTTCCAGAAAACTTGATAGAGAAAGCGAGTGAAAGAGCGATAAAATGATAGGTAGGGAAGTTGGGGGTCTGCGTTTTATGTTTAAACCGCAACCAACCAAGACAGCGTAGAAATTCAGTAGCATAGAAAAGATACATTATTGAAATCCCCACATTAACCTCAGTTATTAAATGATATTATAAATAAATTATGGTTAAGGGAAAGCATTCAAATATAATTTTCCAATATCCAGGCCTTTGAACCGTTTTGTTTATTCAATAAGAGGCACATTTTTTTCGTCGATAATGCTTTTTTATCATAATATTAAAAAGAACTTTCCAAGAAAATTGTGAATTTAATAGATAAAAAAAGAAGAAGCAGCTTGTACTGAATAACCTGTTATTGATCACCTAAAATATATAAGTAAAATATCTTGCAATTTGTGGTATGTTAGAAAAAAATGCATGACATATTACATGGTCTTCTCATCAACATTTGTTGATACCTTAAGCAACGTTAATGAAATGACGTTGAATGTACTATTATGAGGTGAAAATCCAATACTTAATTAATACAGACAACATTTCAATTTCATCAAAAAATACACGTCATTGATAAATAATTGAGGGGAGTATTTCGAAAAAATGGAACGATAAATCATCTGATTAGATAATTAAACAAATTTCATATATTTCCATATACAGGGTGAAATCGGTAAATTATCGCCATTTAACATTTTTTATTTCGTGTAATGTTCGTTATTTTGTTTTTGACGACTTCCCGCTATAGTAGGGTCAGTTTGGCTCTACTTGTGAGAAAAAGAACACTATGACGCAATTCACTTCACCAGAAATTTGGAAACGATATGATGTACTGCTTGGCATTCGCGCTGGAATCTCCAATACGAACATTTAAGAGTGTTTGGGTTTCAAATTGAGGACGGTGATTAGGAAAGAGTTGGGTGAGTCTAATGGTGATTACGAAGGCACGGTATCTCGGAAAACTCATTCTGATCGTTCTGTTAAGGCAGGAACTCCAGGATTTGTTGGTAATGGCCACAGACTCAACAGGGGTTCCTACATCAAGTGATTTAAGGATGTAGTGCTGCCCTGTGTGAAGACGTTGGCCGCTGGAAAAAACCTATGTCTGGTAAAAGGACTCTGCACCATAGAACACAAGCAGAAGAATCCATTCGTCGCTGTCAAATAATTTCTTCGACCACATACTTCCTTATATATGACCATATAACTCCGCAGACTTTAAGCTCATTGATTATTCAGTGTGAGGCTCAGTTGGGTGAGAAACTAACAAAACTCCTTGAAGCATCTAAGATTAACCGAAGACAAGGTTTATGGCAGCATACCCCAACATAAAAAAGGAAATGTTCAAGAAGAGATGCAGGTGATTCCGATGTCCACTGGAGGCGGTGCTTAAAGTCAATGACGATTTTATTGAGTAAATGTACTGTTCAGTATTTCAATTTCTTTTGTGTAAGGTTAATAAATACTATCAGGCATTGTTCGCTCGCTATCGCTTCGCAAAGTAAAATATATTCATTACATGAAATCTTTCAAACAAAAATTTTAAATGAACTTTTCACTGATATATTAGCTTGTTATAGTCAAGTAAAATTTTATAAATATATGCCAACTTGTTTCCTGGCCAAGTAAAATGCAAATTTCAAAGACTTTCTGCACTATATAAGACGATATTCATAAACGGAACTATTTTTGATATGATTATCAAAACAATCCTCGAATAAAAGAACAATAATGAAGGTCAGTTAATTAATGAAATAAACGTTTTAAAATCAATATGCAAATTAATTAAACCTGAAGGGTCATTGTGGGCTTTTGAATGAGTTCTGAATCATTGAACTCATACCAGTGCAAGCGGAGGTGTTGCTTGGATACACACGGGTACAAACACAGACAGACATGCATACACATACAAATACACTGTAGTTTTTATATATTAGATATCTGGTAAATTAAATGTCAGTTCTTATTTTCAGTTTTGCGTTATTTAGACGACAATGCATCCATCACAACCTGAATATGTCCAGATAATAGAGATAAACATAATTAAAATAGAATCCACTGTACATTTTACAAGAAATTTTTTTGAACTTATCCAAATATAAAAATGACATTATTTTCGAACCTAAAATATTTTGATAATGTCAATTATTCATTAATTCGGGAAAAGTTAGCTGATTCATTAGGTGTTGCGATTCGACAGAGAAAAATCTGCATTTTTCCACTCGGCAAAGATACTTTTGTTAACCATTTTTAAAAGATAGTGTTATTTTTTTTGTGTTATGATGCTGTCTTTATTCATTTTTGCATCTCCTTCTCATGTCTTGAAGAGGCCTTTAAGCAAGAGTTGGGAAGCTTTCATGGCTATTTTCCATATTTCACTTCAAATATTGCTTTACATATGTAATATGTTTTTCTTTGTTTGTATTTTCATTTTTTTCATTGTAGATTGTCTTTCAATATAAAGGAAAGTGTAGTTTTATACAACTTACACATTCCGCAGTCATCATGTTATTATATGTCCAATCTTTGGTCAATAGATTTCTTTCTTTAACACAATGCAATATTAAAACTTTCATTCGCATTTTATATCACATTTTTTTTCATATATATATATATATATATATATATATATATATATATATATATATATATATATATAAAAGAAATAAATAATAGATGATAGATAGATGTGTGTGTGTGCGTGCGTGTGTGAATGTGTGTGTGTATTGTGATTGTGCGTGCGTGCGTACGTGTGTGTCTGAGTAAAGGAGCGCCTGTGTGTGTGTGTTTGTATATTTCTCATCGAGTACATAGAAATCTCATTTAAAAACGCAGTTTATATAACTTTGATGTCTATATTTACAATCAATCCGTCAGATATTGAACTCTATTCTTCCGTGTAAACAGCAAAATCTTATATACAGCAAATAGATATTGATATCCGCCCAATATCTTGCGGCTTTTTAATAGAAAATTCATTATTTGTTATCGATACACATTCTTATATCAATAGCCGTATATAAACAAATAGCTGCAAATTTTATCCCAACTATCGATTTATGAACAAAATTTCCGGATATTTACTAAGAATGTGATACCTGGGACAATGGTATTGGTGACACATGATCTGATAGCAAAAATTAATAAGCCCATGCCTTAAAGAAATAACCAAAAATGTGAACTCGTATGAACAACCCTCAGATTACGATATAATTTTATCTATGTAAAATATCTGTTATTTTATTTTTTATTTTTTTTATTTTAATTAAAAATGGAAAATGTCATGAAACTATTTCTGACCTGACGTCACAGTCTGAGACCAGGAAGGCAAAATAGTCTACAACAGAAATGAAGGAGAAATAAAATAATAATAATAATAATAATAATAATAATAATAATAATAATAATATACACAATGCACACTGACAGAACAATCAAAGCTAACCACCCAGATATTGTTATTAAAGACCACAAACAAAAACAGTGCCTCCTTATTGATATGGCAATCCCTCCTGACTGCAATGTGTTTTTGAAGATATCCAAAAAGTTGTCAAAATACAAGGACCTTGAAATAGAAATCTTGAAAATGTGGCAAGTTGGAGCCCTAGGACTGGTTGGAAAAGATTGTAGTAGACTAATTAAAGGGATTCCTGGAAGTTCATGCCTCAAGGAGATACAAAAAATTGTTCTGACAAGTACAGCCCACACTTTACGAAGGGCTTTATGTAATGTACCCGGAAAGAAATGTACAAACGCCAGAAATCAAAGAAAAGAAAAACAACATATATATATATATATATATATATATATATATAATATGTGAAAATATATAGAAAATAGGAAGGAACTGGTTAGGTAAATAGTCCAAAGTTCCTTAGTATTTTTGTTATTACAAAAATTATTTTTGTTGCTCGATACAAAAAGACATAAATATAATTATTTATTTAAAATATGATTCCAAATCGCTACATAAGAGGTCTCATGTTTCAAAACAAAAAAAAACTTCAATATAATCCTTAAATTGAGTTGAAATTAGGATTCCATCTTCAAGCGAGTTTTGTTTGGAAAAGAAATGTACAAACGCCAGAAATCAAAGAAAAAAAATATATATATATATATATATATATATATATATATATATATATAAAGAGCGTTTGTTGAAATGTTCTCAGTTCGACCAAAATTACATGAATCTTACCAATGAACAATTTTCAATTTTATATGTGATCATGTTCAAGCTGAGAAATATATATCCAATAATTATTCACAGACCAAATTTTATGTGAATAGGAACAAGTTCTTCAGAGCTTTCCCACCTTAAACTGTTCAAACTCCGTCAGACAATTGCAATTAACATGTTAAAAGAAAGAAAATGGTCAAGATAACAACATTTATAAAACAATAAATAAAACATGAAATAATTCCACTGAAGAGCAATTACGCAGAATATTATTTGTCACCAAAGGGCATCGGAACAAACGAAATTAATGAAAGATTGGAATCCACTAAGTTTTATATATATATATATATATATATATATATATATATATATATATATATATATATGAATATTTCACCGCTGGCAAGGCGGTAGTGTGACTAGTAAGCATGGAGTTACACAGAATGAAAGTTAAATGGGTATAGTGGGAATTACGTAAAAAGAAAAAAGTTGAACGGGGATGAAGTCATCAGATGAACATTGTCGTTGCATTTAAATTTTTTATATTTGTAGTTATCGGGAAACAAGTAAGTTGAAAAGTGTATCACAGTCGGAAAGTGAGAGAAGAGAAGCTGTTTGAGTAGAATTGGTGTATTCATTAAACTATTTCAACAGTACAGGGTGGTACCTGGGTGTAACATATTGACACGCTTAAATTCATTTAATCGGTGCACCAGAGAAAATAACACATCAGAGAAATTAATATGAAAATATTTCTAGAAAGGTTTTATATATACTACATAGACAGATAGATAGATAAATAGAAAAATTCCTTAAAGATGACTAACTGCGATTAAGCTTTTTATTTTATTTTTCGATTCTTCATACAAATATTTTATTTTTTGGGGTAAACTGTGAAAAAACCTTCGAAAAGTGTTGCATTTCCAAACACTGTCATCATATTGTGGTCGTTTTCAAAGGTGATCTCATTGAGTGTTGGCATTTTCTTTTTTATTGTTAGGCTTCTTTTAATTTCAATTCTTTTTTTTTTTTACTGATGTATAATGTTATTATGATCCCCTGCTCCGTTAGAAATTATTTAAAGCCGCACAAAAACCTACCAGGCTCCATTCGAAACAATTTAGAGGAAAATACACACAAAATAAAAATCCCTATCACTCTAGATACGTACATAATACAGCCTATATATTCAGTTAATAATAAAATCTCCCTTCATAATGGCTAACCGCATAGGCGAAAGCACTCGGAAATTCAAAGCTTTTGGACAGTTTTTACACACTTTATATCCATAAAAGATAACACTTGTACGAACACAAGAAAAATTATATAATAATCTTAATCGCAGTAACTTGTCTATCGCCTTTAGCGTAACACACGGACACTCACATACATATGTATATATATATATATATATATATATATATATATATATATATAACGTCATCCACAGACAGTCTGTTTCGTAGCTCATCAGTGTGGCTAGACATAAGCTAGGATCGAAACCCGACTGAATTGGTGTTAGTCGGAGATTCTAAACATTAAGCCGTCGGCGCACGTTAGGGATGAATGTGGATTTTTTTTAGCGTATTTATTTTTAGAAACACGCCCATTGACCGACAGTGACTCAATTCGCTTTTGCGAAGAGTCTCGCTATATAGCTATAATAGTCACTGTTTACCAACCCACACCTCGTCCCCAGAGAGCTCAACTGAAATTGATATTTCAGGAGCCAATATATATATATATATATATATATATATATATATATATATATATATATATATATATATATATATCATATGATAGCTTAGCTTACCATACCATACCAGACAACGGTTTCACATAGATAGATAGATAGATAGATATATATATAGATAGATAGATAGATAGATTTTTCTTTTGCAAGTCAACCGATGGTATAGCTGTGACACATAACAGTTAATTGTACATGATGCGTAATTGAAATTAATAAGGTAGATCTAAATATCTCCAGTCCACACTAATTGCATTAACTCTGTGCATTTAACTGAAGAAATCAGAAAGGCTTCCTCTAACCGATAGCGCGCCATTTTTCTCATTATTTATCTTGTTAGGTATTGTACTGTGTAATTAATCATGAGTGTGCAATCAAATAATGAACGAGAATACGCATTGAGCTTCTCTAACAATTGATCAATTTCATGGCTGATGAGAAACGTTTCCAACAAGCGATGATCCCTTAACGAAATTTTGTTGTTTTTGTTTTCTCGCTTTATTCAGATGATCTTAACCTGGCCATTGAAAAGATATTGGCTGCCATTTGTTTATGCCCCTCATTATAGGTTAACGTATTTTTGTCGTTGTTTACTCATTGCCTTTTTTTCATTTATTATTAAAAATCTACCATATACTATCATATTTTACAGTGAGACTCACGCTCTACAAAGTCCGGAAGCCATTCTACAAAGAATATTACAGATGAGAAGCACTGTATATTTCGTCCGATTCACTCTCCCCCTATTGTTTTGAACAGGTTTAAAGTTTTCTCAAACGTTTCCTGTTTAGAATTGGGTTTTCGGTTCCTTCTATAGTCTAATTCCGCACTACACATTTAATGACTCCGACTAAACTCTGAAATATCGCTCACTAATTAAAACTTATCGACTTCCAATCTAGGGTTAGCCGTTGTTTTTCTTACACGGCCCTCTTCATTTTTCTTACGATAATGCAACACCTCATAGTAACCCTCTATCTTGATTGAACCTTTGGCTTCGTATCGGGTGAAAATTAGTATAAAAATATGCAGATAAGTGAGGATTATAATAGTTAAATCTAGACTTGGACAGCTTCGGATTCTAATGATCGGAAAAACGTCCTATTCGGAATTGGTTCCATAGTACAGTGGTTCCTAGGAAGAAGTTGCTCGAGGGGAAATTACTTCTCACAAATGGTATAAAGAAGAAATGGTGATGGTTCGCTACAATGTTCATACACTGGTAGGTGCTTGAATTGAATGTTCGAACTGATGCCATTAAATGATGTAGTTCGTCTCGGCACTTTTCAATGAAGATGTGAAAGGCTTCCGACATCTCGTCTAGGAGAGAGTTGTTACAGGTTGAAAAATAATATGTCACAAAAAGAACGCGGGGAAGCTTTTGAACTTAGTCGAGATTGGAAGGTGAGAACCGTGATGCTACTGCCGAAATATGACAGCAGGATTCCATTTTACAGCTTTTACAAATTTATAGAATAACACGGGGTGTCAGGTACTTACTGGAACGGTAGAGGGAATCTACAACTATTCCTGCATATTTATTGATAGATCGTATATATGAATTCCACATAATGTCTGATTCGGTTTTGAGGCCCTGTAGACACTCAAGTCACGGGGATTCCCATCATAACTAAGTAGTACAGGTCGGATCGGCGATGGTGGAATGTACTTAATCTGGGATTTTAGAGTTAGCTCGGCGGAGAGATCAACTACCAATCTCTGGTCATCTAGACTTTTGCTCTGATCAAAATAAAATTGTGTGATCCATTATTTAACACGATTAAAATCAAATCAATCAAATCAGTGTATGTATATAAATAAGAATTCGATAAATGATCTAATAAATGATAGGATATGCTTCCTAATTCTTCTTTATCCTGTCATATATATATATATATATATATATATATATATATATATATATATATATATATATATATATATATATATATATAAAGACATGTCCCTATTGCATAATTTCGATAAGTTTCGTCTATTTATTTTCAGTAAGATCATGTCATAGTCACGGCCAAGCTTCTTTGTATCGTTATTAATACGAAAGAGAAAATTGCTATATTGATACATATTCATTTAATCCGAGTTCTTTCGACATTAGCACAATGTCATCTTCAGGGTGTTGTTTTCTTCCTAAAACAACTTCCTTTTGTGTGTTCATCTGAAAGTTGAGATATGTTTTACTGTAAAGTGGCAAAAGGTAAGGTTATGTATTGCATCATTCAAAATTAATGTTGTATACGTCAGGCAAGATAAATAAGTTTTGCCATATTTCTTTTCAATTTTATCTAGAATCACACATTTTTATTTCGAAAAGACCACAACCTGAGATGATTAAAGATTGGCAGTTGATCTTTCCTCTGCGCTGTCATATTTGGGAAGGGGCTTCCTCGACCTCATGACTGATCATCTATTGATTCATTTTTTTTGGTAGTCAGGTATTATACGTTTTGAAGGTGAGAATAACTGGCCGGTCCCTTGAGAGTGCTTCACATTGTATCCAGATCGCAGCTCAAATGAAATCGTGTAGGATTTGGTCAAGATCTTAAATAAAGTCCGGTGCCAAAAGTTGCTCGTAGCGCCAGGTGTGGAGACAATAACTTCTTAGCCACCAAAGCAGTTTTACCTCCCCTGGCTGTCAAGTGAAGGCAGTATATCACACGTGTGTTCACATGATGTGGGCAGAAAATTTGTTGCAAAGGTAATGTTAGTTATTTCATATTCTTCGAACGATTCAGTAGTTGAATATTACATTATTTTTCTTTTAATTGCATGTGATATCAATTTTAGTAATTGCCCTTAAGGAATTTCCTGGTGTGATGCAGTCTCTCTTGTTTGGTACAACAATTTGCATTTCAGTAGCACTGTACAAATTTCAAAGAAGTATAGTTCTCGTTAAGATATACAGGCTTCATTCGCTTGGAACCGCTTTTAGACCTTAACTAGCAGCATAGCCCGACGTTGCCCGGGCTTGATTAAAAATCCTACGACTCATACAGCAATCGCTAACAATTGACTTAAAATATTTTTGCCCTTCCTTGCCTTTAAAGGAGTGCCCTTTGCCGTGCTGATGTTGCTACGTGCCTTACTTCTTGCCTATCTCACACTGCGAATTTTTTCTAAGCTCTATACTAAACATTAAATCTCTTACGAAAAAAGAACTAAACAAAATCAACACGATCAGCTTTAAAAAAGGACTCGTAACTGGAAAAACCGAATGAAAAAAGAATACTTTTTTACACCCAACCCAGTTCTGCGGAATCAGATCAACGTTGAGTTTAAGCAAGCGAATGAGCCAATTGGAGTAAAGTGCCATGCAGATTTAAATTTTTCCCTCTTTTGACGAATGCAGCTATCGATTTTTTTGCATGCTAGCCTGCTAGTTAACATTCGTGTAAGTCAGCCGTTGGCTCTCACGCTGGACAATAGAATATTCCTGCCCATTCGTGGCAGCCAGCTATAGGCTCTCAATCTGGCCAGTAGAAAATGGTCGCAAACTACATGAAAACTGCCGTAGAAGCATGAAAAAATCGATTATTTCCACTATTGATGGAAGTTGGAAAATGCAATGTCCGTCTTGGTCTATACGGTAACTTGTAGCATGTACATGTCAATTTTGGTGCAAATCCGTCGAAAAATGCGTCCGTGCATTCGTTACATACACACACACACACACATCCTGCCTTTTATAGATAGGGATATAAGAAACGGTTGAATAAACTTAAAGTTTAGATATTTTTTAAGGTGTTTGACGGAATCCGTACTGTTGTGGATTCCGGGTTGAAATCCACTACCAATAAATAACAAACACCAGGAATGAATATATATAAATAATATATTAACGTAATAATACAAACTGGTAAAGCAGGTTAGTAGTTCAAGGAATACGTGTTAGTAGAATATATATATATATATATATATATATATATATATATATATATATATAGTCTTTGGTATTGAAGTATTGCTGTATGACTTCTAACTGAGACTACGTGCTCGCTCACGGTGACTCCTACAACTCTGTTACCTCACCCTCACTCTTCCGGTTGCCTACAACTTTTTACTCTCTCACTTTGGACTCGACTCGGTTTTGCTTTCGACTCCTCTGTCTTCACGTAGCCGTAGTATATGTATACACTGGGTGAGTCCATTAGTATAAAAAGGGGTGGACCTCTCAACACATACGAGGTTAAGTAGAAGCATAACTCGAGGTTTAATTTAAAATTTGGGCTTTGTGAAGTTGTACAAATTTACCTACAGCATCGCCTACTCTAATTACAAATTTCTCATCTGCGGTAATTATATATGAGATGTTGTTGGAAATCTTTATTAATCCTACTTTCTGAGATTTTATGATGGTCAGGTGGCCATCGCTGCCTTTGCGAAAATAAATGATATGACTATATTAAAATTAGTAACCAAACTATATCCTATTCTTGACATCATTTGAAATTTCCAGTTGTTGTTTTAAGATTAGCGCAAAATCAAATTAAAAAAAAAATCAACGAAAACGTAGCCTTTTGACATTTTGAATTTACTGTGTTCACGTCTGAAACAACTGTTATGTGCTCTTTTACAGAGATTAATCTCAAGTGACATGAAATCGAGTCGAGACCCGTGATTCTTGCATCTGTGTCTATAAAAAAATCTCAATTACCAGTATTCTAATTTTCTACAAGGCTAGTAATACATTTAAAATTGACGTTTAAGTAAGTAAAAACTGCACCCTTATTAATGTTATATACTGAAGATTTTCCCATAATAAATCATAATGCAGTTTTTGTGATATCATAGTTCATACTATTTGAACTCAGAAAATGCCTCATGCGAAAAAGATGAAAATGGTTACTTCTTGAAAACAATATTCTTTAGACTAATGACAGTTACATTTTACTAGTGGCATTTATTAAATCCAGTTGAGTTCATTCTTCCACTTATTCATTTGTCGTGGAGGTCGTTTTTCAATGTAAGCAATATGCAACATTATTTCACTTTCCAAAAAATCAGTCAGTAAATCTGTTGGGGATGTGCAGAATTTATTAATTATAATTGAGAGAACCAGAAGGAATTTGTGTAGGTTGCGTGCCTTTCTGCAGCCACAAACAAATAAATAAACATATATTAAATACGATTAAGAACAAGACATATTCAATTTAGAAACCAATAAAACATTTATATACAATTCAAAATAATATACAAGCAAGATATTGGGTATATGTTATTATGGCAAAGTGTGTGGGATATTTTATGTTTCAGTATGTCTCTCTTAGTATTCGTTTGTTCATTTACAGTTCTTTTAGATTTGTGTTGATATTAAAATTGTCAATATTAAGTGTCTTTTTGGTAGGAATTCTTAAGGAGTGATCTACCTTTGACTGTAATATTTTTAAAGTTGTTCGCACGTTGATGTTTACTTAATAGGTAGTGAATATAATTCACTTTGGATAAGCAAGGTTTGTGATTCGATGTCCACAGAGTTGGTTGAGTTTAAATTGCAAGTGAGTCAGCGTTGATGTACCTTTGCGCGGTAAAAATCGTGATTTCGAGTGACGCGGAGTATGTCGGCAATTTCTCTGTGGGTGTTCGTCTCTGACTGCTAGGGTCAGTCGGCGTTTTCTTTTATAAGTTCTGAAAGTCCGAAATTGGCTCACAGGAGTTTTGGCGCAATTTCGTTTTGCACGTGAAACTTTCCGATTATTGTGTCGTTAACCAATGAGATCGGTTGATTCGCCTAGTACGGTTTTTATTGGTTGAAGTTTTCCGTACGTAGGCGTAAGATATAGATTGTTTTGTTACTATGGGTGATAGGTAGGAAAAAGACAAGTCTACAAATCTACTGATGTCAACCGCGTTCGGATGGATTCTCAAAGCGATTTAACTGAAAAAAAAAATGATTCGTTCGATCTGAAGGAGGCCTATAAAAATCTTGTCTGTAGATCAAAATTCTATATTAATTATTATGAATTACACATTTAATGTTTATAGTAGGTTGTTCAGTAAAACAGGTTTTGTATTTGATAAAATTAAAACAAAGCAGATAGTCTTGAAAACTCAATTGAAGTGCACATCTAGATTATATAATCTCATCATGAATATATATATATATATATATATATATATATATATATATATATATATATATATATATATAAGTCAGTTTATTTATATACGGGATCATATTATTGATTTTTTAATTTTCTTTAGCACAACGTTTCGACGGATGTGACTTCCTGCATTCTTCAGGTGACTGTAGATAAGTGTAACTTTCGGGAATTTTGAACTGATCACTTTATTTTATCTACGGGAGTAAATTTTCTTACTTATGCAGTATTAATTTTATATTACTATTAATATCTCGTACAGTTCTTTCAACACTGCTCAGTTATTGACCACATTCTTTCTTCCGAGGCTATGTTTATACTAATCTGCCCTTAGATTAAACTCCTAATTAGTATGCCACCAAAATCACATTAGTTTAAATGTTAATAATGTAAATAATCATGACTGTTTATTCGAGTAAACCAGACTGAAATTAAGTAATGTACTTTCCTTACATATCCTGAATTTTTCCAATAATAATTAGAAAACACAATTTTCCTAATCTTAAGCGCTTACATTCCTAAATAATTCAATATTAGACACTTGGCAGCTATTAATCGGATGTATAATTAAATGTAAAAAGATATTTTAATCGTTGGATCGATGAATATAGAGCGTTTCTACTTAAAACCATTGTCTAACTTCACGATAACACTAGACCGCACTCTTTTATGCAGACCCGGTAGAAGTTAATGGGGATTGTCTGGGAAGATTTGTTGCACTCTTCTTTGTCGGACGATCTTGTGACTTCAGATTTCCACCTGTCCAAATTTCTTTAAAATTCATTGAATGAACAGACCTTCCACTCTGAAGCCGATGTAAAAATTCACGCAGTTGAGTTTTTCGCCAGAAAATACAGATAATGCTTTCAGCAAGGAATAATGACACAAAATTGTAGAATTTACTAGAATGACACGGAAATTCCATCATTGAGTGAATAAATGTATTTGTGATTAAAACTTGTGTCTTATTTTCGCGTAAATTTATTTTGGTATTAAAAATAATACTAAAGTAATAATAATAATAATAATAATAATAATAATAATAATAATAAGTGGCTACGTAGTGCAGGGTTGAAAGCGGAAACTGAAGGTTTTATCCTTGCTGCGCAGGACCAATGCTTGCTAACTAGGAATTATCAAGCACATATACTAAAATATTGTGTCAGTCCAAAATGCAGATTCTGTGATAAATATCCAGAAACGATTGATCACCTTGTAGCAGGTTGTACGGTGTTGGCACCCACTGAATATAAAACCCGACATGACAGAGTGGGCCAATATCTGCACTGGAAAATCTGCAACCTCTACGGGAAGAAAACTGAAAGAAACTGGTATGAACACCACCCAGACCCGGTTACGGAGATAGGACCTGTTACAATTCTATGGGACTACACAATACACACTGACAGAACAATCAAGGCCAACCGCCCAGATATTGTTATTAAAGACCATAAACAAAAACGGTGCCTCCTTATTGATATGGCAGTCCCTGCCGACTGCAATGTATCTTTGAAGATATTCAAAAAGTTGTCAAAGTACAAGGACCTTGAAATAGAAATCGCGAAAATGTGGCATATGGGAACATCAACAATCCCTGTTGAAGTTGGAGCCCTAGGACTGGTTGGAAAAGATTCCAGTAGACTAATTGAAGGGATACCTGGAAGTCCATGCCTCAAGAAGATACAGAAAATTGTTCTGACAAGTACAGCCCACACCTTACGAAGGGCTTTATCTATGTAATCTTTTTCTTTTTTTTTTTTTTTTTTTTTTTTTGTCATTGGAAAGTGTCATGACGCCATTTCTAACCTTAGGTCCCTGGGCGGGACCCGGAAAGAAATGTGTAAACGCCAGAAATCAAAGAAAATAAAAATAATAATAATAATAATAATAATAATAATAATTATTATTATTATTATTATTATTATTATTATTATTATTAAACAAAATATTGACGTAACTTCTCCAGTATTTTTCAACAGTTAAGTGTTCGATTTAAGAAGAGATAAAAGAAAGATCACCATCTTTGACAATGTTAAATAATATTTCAACAGAATGTCTGTTTCTTTAAGTTATATATAAACATTTTTGACAATTTTTCAAATATAAAAAGATATAATTCTACAAAATTTTATACATTAATACATTTTTATAAGAGTGAAATTTTGATGAAACATTGGTTAACATTATCAAACACTGTTCTTTCTTTATCTTTTCTTAAATCGTATTCTTCTCTTAACTGTATTATTATTATTATTATTATTATTATTATTATTAGAAGAAGAAGAAGAAGAAGAAGAAGAAGAAGAAAACGAAGAATAACAAGCACAAGGCGACGTTTGTCTGAATAAAGTGTAGAAGACCGTTTTCGAAATAGAATAGAAATAGATATAATTGGGTTGGAAGCTTACTTCATTTGAAAAACTGAGAATAAGTTTATGTACGAACATTACAGATCCAATTAATATTCACCAATTTAAATCTCTCATATATAAAAAAAACATACTTTTCTTTATGACTTCCAGATATAAGCGGATCATCTTATCAAAACAAGAAATATATGAGCTTGTTAGATTTAAATAATACAAAATGAGGGAAGATTCATAGAGTTTTACTTATTGTAACTGAAATTCATAAAATAGAATAGACAGAAAATTATACAGATAATTGACATATTTTCCTCGTAAATGATTTTTGATTAATTTAATTTTTAAGTTTTATCGTTCATTTATAAAGTGCGAACATAGATAGGACTCTAGAAGATTACAGTGAAATCACCATTCTCGACGAGTCTCAACGGCGACAGTCTTTTTCATGTTCCAGTGACAAAGATCGAACGAGGACCAGTTATTTCAGTCTGAGTTGACCGCAGGCTCTAGCACGGGAAATGTGAATTTGAAGAATAGGAAACTGAATGTATGAAAGTCTGGAACATTTATTAAATCGTAAAAAAAATGATATACATAAAAATAAATATGAAGAAATTGAGTAAATATCCTACCGATCTTCCCGTAGCACCACTGCCAATATCAACCAAGGAAAGACCTCTGCTAATATTGAAGAATTCCTGCCAATTAACTAATAAATTAGATAAAAATAGATGCAAAATATATTTAAAATCAAGCAGTAGCAATACCAAAATAAGCTACGAGAAATATTAATGCTGCCAATAATACTAATACGCTTAAACTACTACTACTTCTACTACTAAAACTACTGCTACTACTACTACTACTACTACTAATAATAATAATAATAAGAAGAAGAAGAAGAAGAAGAAGAAGAAGAATTAATATGAATTTTCTGAAAATTGGACTTCAAATTCCGCAAAATGCATTGGTGAAGCATTATTTTCATCTCAATCTTAGTCTTTTAAAAATGATTTTAACAGCCAGGTGAAAAGATAAATTTGTTCAATACAGTATAGAAGGCATTAAATCATTTACTTACCGTCATATTTTGAACACTGCTGTGTCCATTCATGATAGATGAGCCCACGTGGCACAGCCTTCCATATTCGAGGCGTCATTTTCTTATCTGCGATGATAGTTTCTGGTTAATGATGTTACGTATGAAAAGTTTTATAACTTCTCTCAAAGATCTAATAAAAAAAAAAGTGTTTTTTCTAAAATTTTGTATGAAAATGCTTCACATATGTCTGCTGAAAATAGACCAGGGAGAACACACACGCACAGACAAATTCCATCCACACTTCTACAATTCATTAGTCATATTTCTACATAAATTTCAGAAAATTTGTAAGACATTGCGTCTTTTAATACATGAATTGCTTTTGGACTGAACCTGTAAACAATTTCTTGCAGTGGACTCCAGAAAAAAAGTGAGAAGGACACTCAAGTGCACCACGTCCTCGTATCCAACTCAACCTGTCTCTGTCAGTATCTATCCCTCTATCGCTCTTTGTATCTATTACTCTCTATCTCTCTCCATCTCTTATATCTCTCTATCTGTCTACATATGTATACATATATATATATATATATATATATATATATATATATATATATATATATATATATATATATGAAGGACATTGAAGTTTAAAAACAACGGCGACAGTCTTTTTCATGCTTCAAGGCTATCTTCAGGCCTAAAGTTTGCGTTCAAGAATGGAACAAACTGTTGCCACTGAGTGTTGACCTATATGCCCAGTTATGTTTTTATATACGCTTTATACCTGTTATTCAGTAATTTAACCAATATATATGTAGCCTACCTTAAAACTGAAATATATATATATATATATATATATATATATATATATATATATATATATATATAATTGTGTGTGCGTGCGTTTGCGATGGGTAAATTATAATTCGCGTATTGATTGAGATTTTATCAACTGCACAGTATAGATAACTTTGCCATAACTGCTGATGTTTGCTAATGGGTATTAGGAGCTAGATCGTAAGCATTATAGTAGAAAGTGAGTGAATCTTCAAATTCTTCTGAATAAGCGATTCGAATATTATCCAAATTAGAATAATTTAATAAATCATGTAAAATCTGTTAAATGTGTTTCAGAATTAAACGTAGGAATTGCATTTAAAATGTTTCCACTAAATATATAAAAAAACACGCACATCGCCTGTATGTGCCCAAGAGGAGGGAAAAATCGACTCTTAATTTTTTCTTTCTGCTTTTTCTACCCAGTCAAAATTGTATGTATATCTTTGAATCTTATCCTAAGATATTCTTCTGTACTTTTTCATTTTTTGTCTCTTTTCTTCCTTGTTTTGTTTTTAATTGCTGTTACTAAATCTTTTAATTCAGAAATTATTTCTTTCTAGTTGAAGCGAATTTAGTCTACACCTCTTTATTTTTTTTTAATTTTATTTTATTTTGACTAGTTTGTTTGAATATGAGGTCTTTTAAATATATATGCTAGCAACGGACATTTAACGCCACCTGTGTGTCACGGTCGTGGAGTTGTGTTGACTTCTTTTCTAAGTGGATGTTGCCAATTATCTAAGTTGAAACTCTATATTTTGTTTTTTACTGGGTGTATTTGTACGAGGAGTATGTAGGTTTGCCTATCGCCCGGACAGTACTCTTCCCCCTTCTCTTGAACAGGTATAGAGGCTCATCTTTTGTTCCTTGTTTAGGAAGGGGTTCCCGGGTCTTTTCCTTTTCCCTGTCCCCCGTAGTTGTACTGTTGTGAATCTTTTGTTATATGTACAGTCTATGGCAACATCTATTCATACTGATGGTAACGGGTTGACAGTTCACTGGTTTCTGTCGCAGACTAGTAGTTAGGAGCCATAACCATTGCGTAGCGACTTGAGTGGCTGTTATGTTCAGTCGTTGCTTAATATCGGAGCGCTTATAGTGCCATGTCGCGCATTGAAGGGCTGGCCTGCACGCACCTCCGGTGGGAAACCCTGAGGTTATATTATGTTGCACCAGCTCGTTTCTGTCCATGTCTAATAGGATGACCTGCTGCTGCTATTAATTCAGACTTTTTCATCAACAACATATACCAACATGACCATAAACCATCATAGGAATAAAACTAAACTAGCTCTAAATATATCAACTAAACATTTTAACATGTCTTTTTTCCAAAATCCGTGGCATTCGGACCAACTTCTGTAGTGGGAAATAGTCATTGTTGAGATGGCATGTGATATACTAGCTCTCTTCTCACTTCTATATTCAATAACTTAAGGATGCCCTTCTACACCACCGAGTCTTGTCCTGTCTCGCCGTTCTTGGCAACTCTAATCTCGGTCTACTCCTCTGCTAGCATAGATCATCCTACCAGCAGAAAATCTTTCGGAAATTTCTTTACCGAGGTCCACTGGAATGTGGTTTTTAATCTCTTCGTTTAATAATGTGCCTCTGAGGTATCCACTTGGGTAAAATCTGGAATCGAGGCTTTCATCCCCGCAAGAAAAATATAAAGTGAAATCGCGCATCCCCTTGAAACTCAGCTGCTTGCTAAGCTACTTTTGCCCATAGGAATCGCTACTTCAGTCTGTACCGACTGCTTGCAACAAATATCTCTTTGTCACTGCCCATAATGAATGTAACCGAGTGATCAATGAAGCAAATTTTGCTGAAAGAATGAAACAACGTATGCCCCTCGCAAGTTTAGTCCGAAAGATTATTGGCGGCTCTGCAAGAGAGTGCTGAACAACAGCAAACCAAAAACAACTCCTTCATTCAATCAATTTCTTGTCCTGATTTCCTTAGCTCTGAATTAAAGCTCAGTGCTTTGCTCGCAAATTCTCATCCAATTCAAGGCTCGACGCATCTGGTGTACCCAAAATCTGATTTTCACCCAATATCTGAGGCACTACTGACTGAGATGCACATAACCTCATCGAAGGTACTGGACATCATCATTATACTTCTATAAAGCTAATAATGAGACGGGATACTAGCCATTGTTCCAACGAAATATGCTCCTGAGTTGGCTCCTTCCCTCTCCAAACTATACTCATTACAGCCTCATCGACTCTTGCTTTTCAGCCTGTTGGAAGTCCTTTGTCTTTAAGAACTCTGAAGACCCTTCTACCCCTTCTAACTACCTTCCTATTAGTCTCCTACTAATCTTCTGTAATGTCTTTTAGGCTTTAATCAATGCCGAACTGGTTAACCAGCTTACATCCCATGATCTGCTCTCTGACAAGAAATATGTTTTCCGCTTTGCCCGGTTTACCAATGACGTGGTCATGGCCATAACTGAACTTGTATACCAAGCAATTCACAATAAGCGAGAAGCTTGACTCATGGCTCGAGATGTCTGTAAGGAGATTGATAGGGTTTGCCTGCCGGACTTCTTCGTAAGATTAAAGATTCTTCTCTATGCTGTAAGCTATCTCTTCTTCTTTATCGCTCTCCATCCTCTCAAGACTTGGAATAATCGATAGCATTTCTGACATCATATTCAAGGCACTCTATCTCTCCATTCGTTTGCTCACATATAAGTGTTTGGCGGTTTTAACGCCCATCATACCAAGGGGCTAAAAATGCTACTACTGATTTTGCAGGTATTCAATCACTTACTATTTCAGGTTCTCAATCCTTCACGCAGATAGTTGACTTCCTCACGCGGTTTGCCTACAAACTGAACGGTAAGGCCTCTCTTCTCGATTTATCATTTATCTCAATCCCCGAGGCTTGTAGCGCCACGCAGCTATGCCCTCTTAATAATCCGATCATGCTGTCGTGTCTGTCAACATCTCCTTCAACTCCACCCCCTGCAAAGAACCTGCTACTACTGGAACCTCGTTCTGCTATCAACGAGCTGACTGGGACTCGTTCCATGATTTCCTCCGCAATGTCTCCTGGGATGTTGTCTTTACGCTCCCCGTTCAAGAATGTGCTTCCGAGGTCCCTCCAGGATTAAAGCTGGAAATGACGCTTTAATCCCCTCAAGGAAATATAAGTTCAAATCGCGCTCCTCCCCTTGGTTCTCCGCTGCTTGATCAACTGCCATTTCCCATAGGAACCACATCTTCCACCTATATCGCAGTGACATGTCCGACTGCAAAAGACGTCTCTTTGCCTCCGACCCTTAATGAGTGTAAGCGTGTCCTCAACGAAGGTAAGTCACTATTTGCTGCTCTAATGAAGGAACGTATTGCATCTCGCACATTCGGCTCCCAGGATTATTGATGTCTCTGCAAGAATGTACTTAGCAATAGCAAACCCTCTATACGTCCTTTCCTCAACCAGTTTGAGGTCCTGACCTCATCTGCCGACAAGGGTGAATGCATTGCTCGAAAATTATTCAATTGAAGGCTCGACATTTCCCGATTTCCCTCTTAGAACCGAAGCCCTATTGAGCGGGTTACACCTAACCCCATCATTGGTATTGGCCATTATCTTTAATATAGACACCCAAAAGCCTAGTGGTGGGATACCAGGCATTGTCTTGAAGGAATGTGCCCCTGAACTGGCGTCGGCCCTCTCCAAATTATATAACTATTGCCTCAAGGAATCTTGTTTCCCAGACTGCTGGAAGCCCTCATCGATTGTTCCTGTCTTTAAACATTCTAATTATCCTTATGACCTTTCTAATTTACGTCCTATCAGTCTTCTACCCCTCTTCTACAAAGTCTTCGAAGATTTTATCAAGACCGAGGTGGTTAACCACCTTACATCCCATGATCTGCTCTCATACAAGAAATATGGTTTCCGCTTTGCCCGATCTACAGCTCATGTGCTTACGGCCATCACTGAAATTGTCTACCAAGCTCTTCAATATAACGGAGAAGCTCGTGCCTTGGCGCTAGACATCTCCAAAGCGTTTGATAGGGTTTGGCATGCCGGCCTTCTTCGCAAGCGCCAGGGTTACTGTATTACAGGTCGTTTTCTTTGACAATACAATCATTCCTGTCAAACCGTGAATTGAAGCTCGTTCTTCACGGATACTCCTGCCTCAAAAACAAATCCAGTTTCGCTGACAAAAATTAACCTGGACGTTCGTCTCGAAAAGGACACCCAATCGGTTGTGAACTGTGGCAGGAATTGGCTGGTTAACTTTAACACCTCAAAAACAAAACTGGTTTCTCTTAATCACCACAGAGATCCTTCCTTGCCCGCCATTAGAATGTCTGACTCTCAACTTCTCGAGGGCACTACTTTGCGGCTGCACGGTCTCACAGTTTCTGCTGTCCTGAGATGGAAAAAATACATTGAGTCAATTGCTTCGTCTATCAGAAGGAAACTTGCCTCCCTGTCCGCGCCAGGAAATTTTTCTCCCCGAAATCGATTTTTAAATTCTACAAATCAACCATTCGCCCTTGCATGGAATATTGCTGCCATATAGGGTCTGGAGGCTCTTCTGTTTGCTTCGGGGTTCTTGATAAGATCCATATACGGATATGAATGCAATTGGCCCTGAACTGGTATCTCGTCAGCAGTCGCTCTCTCACATACGTACCGTGGCCTCTCTCTGTCTTTTTTACAAATATTTTCATGGTAATTGCTCCGATCGGCAGCTTTCGCAGACTTCATGAATTCAAGCTTCCTACGTGTTTGGAATACCGCTGTCACCCTTTCACTGTTGAAACTGTTAAATGTAGCCATTTTTTCTACTCCAATAGTTTTATATCACACCTCACACCTGAGGAACTTACTCCAATTTTTCCTCTTTCCCTGATAGCTATAATCTACAACTATTCAAATGTAATGTCAATCGACATCTCCAGTTACCTTTATCTATCCACCATCCTTCTGCTCATCCTTTCTTCTATCACTCCTATCTTCTCTCGCTCCGAATCGTCTGTAACCCCTTGCGTGCTAATGGCTTCCAGGCTTGCATGCTTAATATATATATATATATATATATATATATATATATATATATATATATATATATATATATATATATGGCCTGGTGCCCCCACTGTAAGTTTCGATGTCCTTGATAAAATCCAGAGACGGATATGCAATGTGATAGGCCCTGATCTGGGATTACGTAAACAGTCACTTTCTCGCACTCATGCCGTTACTACTCTACGAATATTTCGACGGTTACTGCTTCGCTGGTTGCTAGATTGCATGAATTTCAGCGTTCTATTAGCCTAGAATCTAGGTTCCACCTTTTCAATGTCGAAATTCCTAAATGTAGTAATATCTTCTACTGCAAAATCTTCTTCTCTCACGCTTCGCGTCTGTGAAACTCCCTTCCTTTTACTGGCTTCCCTGACAGCTATAATCTCAAAATATTCAAGTGTAATGTCAATCGACATATTCTGATGCAATGATCTTGTTCCCCTTTACGCTTTCTCTCACCTTTTGTAACCCCTGCTTACTATTGGCACTTTCGCCTTGCTTGGTTGAAATACTGTAAAATACGCACCAAATATCTGTGTACTTTTGTGCGTATATATATATATATATATATATATATATATATATATATATATATATAGATAGATAGATAGATAGATAGATAGATAAACCTAGTGAGCCAGACAAACCTACACAGGTTTAACCTAAGCTGATCTTTCCCTGGCGATCCGTTTAGTTGAAACCTAGGTTGGTTTGTCCGTCTCACTAGGTTTTTCTAGCTCTGCTCTACGGTTGTATTGACCTCTTTTGTTAGTTGTTTACTAGTATCGTGGTTTTTTCTTTGGGTTTCAAACCTGTATCTGTGTGATTTCTTTCGACAGACTTTCATGTTTCTAGCTCTTTCTTTTTTTAAAACCTATTTTTCCCTCGAGATTGATATGATTATTGGCAAATCAAAAATATAGTTACCTATATTTGTATTTATATATATATATATATATATATATATATATATATATATATATATAATTTTACCATATATTTCATAAATAATCTTAATTTAAGTATTTGATACACACACACACACACACACACACACACACACACACACACACACACACACATATATATATATATATATATATATATATATATATATATATATATATATATATATATATATAGTTTTCATTTTCCCTGAATCCAATAATTGAATGTTCGTGTATATATTTTCCAAGTTACTCTATAAGTTAAATATCTTCAAAATGTTAAGAGTACGAATTGTAGTCTCCAAAAGTATAAATTAAATTTAATCAGCCCTGAGGGATATCAGTTCACCTCTTGCAAATTATTGACTCTACAGCCGTGATAATGTATCAAAATAAAAGTCTAGCTTTTCTTTGAATGATTTTAATCAAATACTTATATTCAATACTGTCCTATGTTCGACTGGTCAGATACCATTCGCGAGCTAATGAATCTTGATACATTGCAGGGACTTGATTGTAATAATTTGCCGGTGGCAACATATTGATGCATTTTCTAAAGATATATAAATAATTGCCCCGCTGTTTAGAGGTAGTTCAATTTTCACTCTTTATAATGGCTTCTAGTAGCCAACGCTTTAATTTGGAAAAGTCCAATAATATTTGCTCTAAGTTTTGCAAGAAATATATGCTCTTGGGAAAAAACGTTCTTCTACTGTATAAAACTAGGTTTACAAAATGCTATAAATTATAACAGATCTCTCTCTAAAGGCTACCTTTACAACTTGATCCAACTACAGTATGTTTGGGTTATCGGTGACTAAATCGATTCGGCTTATAGCCATATCACGTTGAAATATCGGTTCTCGTTAAGCAACGTCGAGTCTGGTCAGTACATAAATAATTGAGCCTTGAGAATATCATGTGCTGTAATCTTGGTTTTACGGGTGAATAACGGGTTGGAATTGGAAATCAAAGAGCCGAGCTCCATTTCCAGTCAAGTTCGTTATGTTTACTTGCGCGCAGGGGGCTTAGCGAAATGTATGAATTCACTTCTGCAGTTAACAGTATTTAGTTAATTATTAGGACTTTTATTAGTAAATGAATGTTATCTCCTGCCCACAAAAAATGCTACCAGTCTAAGAATACTTTCTGGCTTTATGTAATCTGCAAAAGTTAGACAAACTTCTAAAAGATTAATCTCTGAATCAACTAAAGCAATTCCTTCAAATGTATAATCTGAATAAGAGACTGGCGAGAGACAAACAGTAAGATTAAAAACAATGTTTGTCTGATATCATCTGAACTCTATTGCAGATTGAACGGCTCTGTGCCTTCGGGTGTACTGGGCCGAATAGCTCTGACAGTGATATCAGGTTTATCTCAGTGGAGAGCTTCCAAGACTTCAACGGTCAGGGCATAGTTTTGAAACACAGACATGTGGCTAAAACCTTGTTCGGAATTCAACTGCACGACAGCCTTTTTGACAACATCTGTTCATGGGATGAAAATATGGGTGGATTAATTAATGGTGATGTTAGTGATGATGATGATGATGATAAATAAATTAGAACTAGTTAAATTTTCTCATTATTCATACAAAGTGAAAAAAAAACATGATCCGTTATTCAAGATTTCACTATTTGAATTAATTTTATACACGGGATTACTTTTTATTACTCTCTTTATTATATATGTTTGATAAGTTATGTCACTAATTATTATTATTATTATTATTATTAATAATAATAATAATAATAATAATAATAATATATCAGTTGACTGTGCTAAAACTATGGCATTATATTACAAATATACCAGCTCAATATGTCTCATAAAATCCTGTCAGGAAAAGGGTATACCTGGGCCATGCATAACAGTTTAATGTTCGCGATGTCTAGAAATTTTTAAATCATAGTAGCGCAAAATCCTCATCGAGGACACTTTAGAGATAACTTCAATTCGTTTCAGCACATACAAGAAGATGGTTTGCGATCATATGCTTTCGTGTATATCATCACGTGACAGCCAAAATCACCATTGCAGTCTCATCAGTCAACGTGTCCTAGACACAGCCATTAATGATGCTCCATCACTAAACTCACTTATGAAGAGAGATACACAGTACGTCACTCTCAAGGGGACATGCCCGACTGATTATAACCAGCTATCTGACAGAAAACACTGTAGAAACTAACGAGAAAAAGAGTAAATTCTAACATCGTCATGTTATTGACTATGTTAGCATTTACTCATTTTTTCGTTAGTTCTGCAGTGTTTTCTGTCAGATAGCTTGCTATAATATAGGCTAATTTTCTGGAACTTAAGAACATTTAATAATATAGGCTAATTTTCTTGAATGTTAGAACATTTATCATCATTATTATTAGTTGCAGTTGTTGTGATCTTGTTAATTTTATTCGCGATTAAATATTACAATTAGTTTATGCATTAAAATATAAACGTATTTTAAAACAGCGCTAGGGATTTTGAATATTTCATACAGGGACCCCTCCAAAAGACTTGGAACGGCAAGACCAATTCTATTGTTTTTTTGATCACTGAAGTAACTGAGTTTGAAAATGATGAATTGATTATCCATGTTTCAATGCTATCAGATCTTTTTAGGCAAAGCGTCTTCATTTAAATCCCAAACGACATAACCTAGCTTCCATATAACCTTTTCTATAAATGAGTTAATGGTTATAGTTTTGAATAACTTTCCTCTATGGTAACAGGCACTTAAACGAAAATACTAGATTGTCAGTAAGGTCTCATTCTTTTACAGTTGAAATTCCAGTATGAAACCTTCACTACTATTCTAACAATTTCGGATTTCCCATTTCAAGCTTGTAGAACTGTCTTCCGCGTCAACATATGTCTTCAAAGATATAAAACCATTGTCAATCATTATTTCTGTCTTTTTAATTTCTAATTTTATTTTTCACTCACATTAGAAATTTTTTCCTTATCTGTTTTATTTATCGAATACTGCTTCATTTTTAGTTGCTTTATCGCCTTTCTTTGTGCAATATAAATAAATATGCATAGATGGGTGTAAGAGAGATGGATGTTTGTATATACAGCGAGATGATTAGGCTTATGAATATATATGTATAAAGTTTAATGGTGAGAGGTGAATCAAACCAGGAAACATTATTATTAAAAATTGAGAAAATATGTAAGTAAAGTTAAAAATAACATGTAGAGATTTTTAGTATAATAATCAGGAGTTCTATTAAAATACGGGCCCATGGTTTCAAACTCAGCATTTTAAAAGTATCACCCGAAGAGACTATGATCACGTATTTTAATTGACTTCCTTAATTTTAATATATATATATATATATATAGCTTTTACAATTTTTTTATATGTCAGTGCGCCTATTATATTTGTATTATCAACGAGCATTTTCGTATGGAGTTTTGTCGCCCCGTATATTTAAATGAATCCTAATTGAGCTCTGACCAGAGATAATTCGTAAAAAACGTAGTTTCTATGTAATTAGTAGTTTGCAGTTGACTTATTATTATTGACAATGATTCTAGCAGTTTTATTTTTCATGGGAGATAATTTTATTTTTCTGTGTATATCGGCTGGTGTTTTATATTTCTTTAAAATGCCATAAAGGTAAGATTCATCCTGTTTAAATAATCAGACATTTGATTATTGTAGAAAATATTAATGTTACTGTTTTTAAAGTATGTTCAGGTTTTCTATCAGTTAACTTAGAAAAATATTCTAATATGGAGATCTATGCGGTAATTTGGAAAACCGATATTGACCATCGTGTGTTTCACGATATATAGAAAAACGGGAGAGAGGATGGATTCTTTTGCGCTTTCATAAGGAATTTTTAATGACGGCTTTTTTTTTATATCTGAGAGAGCGTTGACGAGCAAGATTAAGGTGACAAGAGTTTCTACTTGTGAGTTTTTGCAGTTTTATATAACGAAATAGTGAAGGTATTGTCACTAATTCCATAAGAACATCCAGAAAGTTCTTAGTTAAAGTTGAGTATATATAATTTTTCCAATGTCACTTTGAGATTATTAATTTCGTTTTAGTTTTCAGGTAAATAAAAATATAATCTATATAGCGGAGATATATTTTCCATTTGGTAACTTTTTTTAATATCTTGTTTTCTATGTGGGAGCCGTAATGGTAAGGGAAACACAAAGAGAGAAGATTATCCAAAATTAATCCATTGGATTTGATTAATTGCAAAATTGCCATCATGGGCTTAGAAGGTACTTTAATTGTGCAAGCATGCAATAATTTTTTAAGTATATAAGGTTTGGTGAGTGGGATTGGGATGAAAGTATTGTATACATAGTTAAGTAATCTGTAGTTTCATCAATAAGATCGCACACGCACATATACACACACACACACATACACCCCCCCCACATATATATATATATATATATATATATATATATATATATATATATATATATATATATATATATATATATATGCACACATATGTGTGTGCTTATTTTAAATAATTACCATGTATTCATAATATGATGAGTATGTCTCGCGCTAAATAATGAATCTTCATTTCCCAAGTAACATATTGGTAATATATTTAAAATTAACACTATAACCAGAAATATTTATGTCATATTGTTTGTTATGAATACATTCTACCGGGTGTGCAGGAACGCCTCATCAGTTATATAATTGATTTGGGGTCACGACAAGTTTCGTTTTTTTTTTTTTTTTTTTTTTTGATTTTTTCAAAATAATACCTGTTCACCCAAGAGAACCTACCGGAATTTCCGGCAGGCGATCCAGCAGCAAATGTCCACCAAGCGTGCAACAACCAACATATAAACAAATGCAACGGCTGATGTTGAAATAGCAAGTGACTAATCAAAAACGACCTACATCACTTCGCTCTTAACCATGACGAGGGAAATGGAGATCAATCTGAATGTTTGTCTTTTCTCTCTTTGTTGTAACAGGCTTAAAACACACGCTCACAACGAACACTAGCAATCATAACATGTAATATCTACTTGTCAGCGTGTAAGTTTTTATATCCAATGAAAAGATATTTCCCTTAAAAAAAAAGTCGATAAAATAAACTGCCTTACACATTTGCTTGTAGAAGGAATTAGAAACGAGTTTTCTTCCCGGGCCTTTTAAAATAAACGACGCTCCTCTCAACCAGAGACAATGATCATCTTTTTGTATATTTCTATCATTTATCCATTCAAACTCAAACATCATCTCAACGCTTGGCGATTTCCATCACAGAGCTACAAAGATCCCAATTTTGATCCATAATCATTCTGAGAATATTTCCATACATAAATATAGAAATAGTGTGGAATAAATACAAAAGAATAAGTGAAACTATTTACATTATTCGGACTATGGTCCGCATCTTCTTGCCATTTGTATCACAACGTTTCGATCGTTGTACACTCTGGCCATCTTCAGGTGGATATGAATGTCGAACTGAACCCTTTATTTCGCTCATTGTGGAAGATTGTTGCAGTTCCGCGTGCCATTTCTAATGAGTGTCAGTTATCTCCTGTTAATTCTCCTCTCAAAATTCTCCACCACCTTAACAAAATATTGAACTCACACACTTTGTGTCCTGTCACTGGATCTAACTAACACCTTTATCCACTGTGTCATGTGTCCTGAAGAAGGCTGGAGCGTACAACGCCCGAAATGTTGTGATAAGCATAGCGACAAAGATGAGGACAATAGTTAGAATAATGTAAATATTGTACATAATACCTCATCTCAGAAATATAGACATTTAAATAATGATTGAATAAAGAGCAAGATTGGAAATCATTTTAAATTTTACTGTTTCTATGCAATTAAATTACATAGAAAATCACGTTAATTTCATAACGATGCTCCTAATCGTTCCTTACATTCACAGACGCATACACAGACGTTTGTATTTATGCATGTACACATATGTTAATGGAAAATATGTTTTTGAGCTGCTGAAAAATATTCCTTACAACGCTGAACACGTTCAAATAGTGTTTTCATTCCGTAAATGCACATCAAGTCAACGTTAATGAGCAAAATTATTTCCGCTCGGCGGAATGCAATCAGAAGCTTCTGTTTCATAACACTTTTCCTGACTGATGGTAATACTCCAAAATATCACTCAGCTGATATTTGAAAGAACAAATGCTTTCTTATCATTCTAGTCTTTTCTTTAAACCTTGTAGAAATTTCTTCCGTGCCACACGCCTGGACCTGCCATTGACTTGATAGCGAGCTAGCTAGATAGATAAATAGATGAACCTTTAAAATGCATTAACTTCGTTCCAGTGTCTATGAATGAGAAGGAAATATATATTGGATGTATGTCATTGTCAATACAATGGAAAACGCGTTAGTCGACCCGTTCGTTATTCAATCTGCATTCTTAGCTCTGAGCTAAACATTATCATTAATTAATTTAGTACTTTTCTGCTGTTTTATATATTTTATTTCTCTGACCTCAGACATTCCTGATTAGAAACTATTTCATTTCACCTTAATTAGTCGCTGTTCCAAGCCTAACACCAACAGATGCATCTTGCGTTTCTGGCTGATTTCCCATGATGCCTGACTCGCTCTGCAATTACCTGCTTTCATATACACATCTGAAATAAACAGAGATCCATCAACCGCATATACTAAATTCGTCTTTGACAATAAAGGATTGAAAAATTGGTCGATAACAGCTAATGTGTGGGTGTGTGTTTGTGTGTGTGTATGTGTGTACGTTTGATTTTTTGTTTGCAATTATGTGCATCTTACTGTGCTTTACTGTCGGTTTTTCCTTATAGATCTTTGGAATAATTCATATTTTCCTGATTTCAAAATGTCTGTGTTGCTTTCACACTTTCATTCATTCTGACACTCTGTTTGCCATGATATTTCTCTGTACATACACACTCACACGCAGGCGCGCAAACGAACACAAACACACGCTCAAACACACACACATATATATATATATATATATATATATATATATATATATATATATATATATATATATATTAGTTAAATCTCTGACACAGTCAAAAAATTTCGTGTGGCGCGGTTTGACATTTAGGACTAATTCGGAAATATGTAAGGTTTACATGACGCGACTACTCATACGGACGAAGGAATGGTGGCCCGAAATTTTAATTTAATATGTGCTTTGGATACAGTATAGATTTCTTTTACTTTAAATTTATTTATGCTTTTTATCCCTTTTATTAAATATTTCACATTTTGTTAATAGAAGCTTATATCTATAGACAAGTGAAATATTCTACGAACATAAAACGTGTCAGGAAAAAAAAAATTCCAATTTCTTATAGACATGTTATTTTTCCTTAAAAAATATGCTTGTTATATGAATATTTATATATAGTTATCCCATATATATATATATATATATATATATATATATATATATATATATATATATATATATATATATATATGTGTGTGTGTGTATATATATATACAATCTGTATTACAACATGGAATGCAGTAAAGACACTAAGGTATAAAGAATTACATGGTGTGGAATAATTAAGAAAAGAAAAATTAAGAAGCGTAGAAAAATAATCAGATGGACACTTGATATCAATTGACATTAAATTTAAATTTTTGCGAATTAAAATTAGTTCGAAACCTTCACAAGCAAAAAGCACGAGAAAAGAAACTTTTAGAACAGAAGTTAGGGTTACATCTTGCCAGCGCACCTGCAATTTAAGAAGATCTTGATGCAGGCCTAGTAATGCGCTCAAATTAAAAAGTCGACGTTCCATACCTGAGAGCTCATCCGAAGAATTACCATGAAGTAATTATAGAATTGAAACAGAAAACTACATTACATCAGTGAGAAAGTGACTGAAGACGAGCAGCCAGATCAGGGTCTGTAATATTCCTGAGTCTTCTTTGAATTTTATCAAGAAGCTCATTAGCACCTGACCATATTTGACAGAAATACACCTAAACATAGACGAACGGTATACTTATAGCTCTATAAGTTAGATTATTGAGAGTAAAAATTTTCTCGCAAGGCACAGTGAACATACTTACTTACCACCTGACATAGCAATGGGTTCAATATAGACTTTCCACTTCAGCTCATCTAAGAATGTTAGCTCGAGAAGGCAGAACAATTCAGCTTCCTGGAAATTAGCATCAGCCATGCTGATCGAAGGCAGAGAGGGGTCTATCAGATGATTAATGGAGCATGTTTATTTTTCGATGTTTTTGGACATCGGCTGCCTTCTTGATCTTATCGAAGTAATCAGGCAGGAGCAAATAATTGTGCTGTCAGCGTATATACCTAATGAATGGCTGATATCATGAGGAATTCCATTAATGAAAATTAAAAACATCGTAGGAACAAGTATGGAGAACAGGAGTATACACGCTTTCGTACTAAAAGATAAGTAGCCACTTAAGAAAATTTGATAGAAAAGAAGGGGTCAGTTCAAAAATGTGTTCGGAGAAGACCTATATACCACACCCTACCAAAAGCTTTCGAGATTTCTAATACTACAAGCCAGGATTCACCACTTTTTTCTAGAGCATGTTAGATTATTTCCGCTATTATCATTAGTACTTCACCATTTCACTTAGAGAATTGAAAGCCATTTTGCTTGTCTGAAAAAAAAGTTCCTGAGATGCGAGGTAATATACGAATTCGGCGTTGATTAGGGAATCAATATGACCGATATTTGGTAAGATCTAAAGGTTCAACTGTATTCTTAAAAACAGGAACAACTGATGACTTCAAGCTGCCTGGAAAGCAGGAGACTGTGATGCATTTATTATTCAGTTTTGAGAGAAGAGGTGCCAATTTGGAAGTACGCATCTTAATGTTTATTACAGGGATACCAGCGGGTCAACAAGCTGTGTGTGGATCTAGGTTAGAGATGCTAGCAGAAAGCACGGAAGGGATTTTATACATATTACTCAGATCTAATTGGGAAATAAGCAGAGATACTGAAGATAAATCAAGAGCAGACGTTAAGGAGAATTTACAGATAAAGCATTCAACTTTCTCTACAGAGGGTGTTAATAACAAATATCGTTGGAGAGTAGAGGAATAACGATATTACACTTATTTAATACTCTATTGCAGTAATCTATAGAAATAGATCCAAAGTTATTCTGTACCTCATTTTTCCCTGTGAACAGTGACCTAGCTCCTTCCAAGACTTGTTTATCTTTAATAGGAGTAGCCACGAATCGGAACCTGTTGTGACGCGAGCTCAGATGCTGGTATAGCCGGAAATATTGTATTGAGATATAGTGGTCGAGCATGATGGCTTGAACGATGGGGAGAATTTAAGTTTCGCCTGGTATTTCCGAGAAAGGATGAAAGCGTTCATTCCGGCTTTAACTGAAAAGAAACTTCAGTGATGAAGTTTTCAGTTGGGAATTTAAATATATCAGTTCCGTCACAAAGAATATCACTGAATGCATTCTAGTCGGTATGCTGGCAATGGAAACATATCTTATGTACAGGGAGAAAGAATATATCAATATACAGAGCTACCCAAGAAGCCAAAAAAGGGGCGCGTTATGAAGCTCGGCAAGCCCGAAGAGGAGAGAAGGTAAGAAATACATTAAGTAGTAAAGCATGTTGCTTGGTAATGCCAGGGAAACGAGTAGGTAAGTCCAGGAATTGAGAAAAAGATTGGATAATGGCAAAATATAATATCGGAAAACCATGTGTCATGGTGAGCATTGATGTTACCGAAGTCAAAGATGTTCGCAGATGGATAGAGAGAATGTGTATCTTCTATACTGTCAGCTATTATGTCTAACATACTGTAATCCTGGGAATATGGTTTACGATAAAGGAAAAAGAGATAGCTAACAGAGTTTAATAAAGAAAGACGGAAGCATATGAAAGAGTGATCTGGGTCCTCGAGAGACAATTTACTGGAATTCGGGAGATTATGACAAATGTAAACACTAAAGTCATGCTTGTGAATGCTGGAATCTTTTCGACAAAGATGCAAATAGCCTGAAACCAAGAATTCATTGGTGGCAATGGAAGAATTTAAATTGGTTTCACAAAAGGCAATGTTATCTGGCGACCGTTCTAGGATGAATGATTCTACGCTACAGAAGCTGGAACGGATAACAGGACTATTAGAGAAAGAAGCGTTGAGGAAGGGAGTTCTATTTTTGTTTTTTGTTTGTTTTTTACTGGTTTAGTTGTGTTTCTTTTTGTTGTCTTTAATATTAGATTCCTTTTGAGGGAAGGGAGAAAAATCCACATAATTATCACTATCTTTCTTCCGTGGCATAGAGTGGGTGAAAACAGAGCATAATGTGACCTCATGGTTACTCAGCGAAAATACATGCAGGGATATAGCGCCTAAAATACTCCCAGATTACGAGACTGTTGATCAGAGCAACATCTCTAAAGGCTATCAAAGATTTCGGGCTCCTAACGACCAGTCGGAAGCAGCAACTAGAAAACTGCCAAACCAGTACACTTACAATGGAAAGATAAAGCCAATGGTTAGTTCTATCACACGTGTGTAAAGCAGTTAACACCTTCTTGCCCTGGTAGAAGAAAGAAATAGAGAACCGGTAAACGATATCCTGAAGAGAGAACACGGGATAAATCTCCTGTTTAATAGACACCTAAGTGGGCCGGGCGATAGGTGACTTCTGTTAATCTGTAAATATAAAGAACATATAATACTAAAAAATGCATATTGGGTAAAATTAAAAAGGGGGAAGGTTAAACATATTTCACTTTTTACGAATCAATTTTTCAGCATTAATAAGCGACAGGAGGTAAGCACATTTTAATTTAAACAAGTTGAGGCAGGGGATGAAGTTTACTAATTAATAGCAATGGAGAAAATAAAATAAAAAGAAAGAAAATTTATTAATTAATAGCAATGGTCAAAAGAATATAAATAACAATGGAAATGTAAGGAGAAGTGAAAACGAAAAAACACAACAGAAAAATAAAATTTACAAGCAACAAGACGGTACAAGTTACTGTAACGAAACGTTTTATTTTTTCTAATATTCAAATTGAACATTTTTTTTTTTACGGACAGAGAAGATTTACTTTCAACGCTGCGTTGGTAAATTTACGGCGAGAGCGATATAAATTTGTTGATATTTATGGCCGAAAGCATAAGACGACCTCTCACTTAGGATGGGTGGTGATCGTATGGGTTTGTGGATAGTATGGGTTGTGAGGTATCTTTTATTTATATCTCTGTCTACCTCTCTTTAGTTAATTCGCTTCTGGGACAAAGAAATTCATGTCGTTCCGATTGACCAAAACAAGCGTTTATTCACAGAGGTATATAACTCCAAATTATATATATATATATATATATATATATATATATATATATATATATATATATATATATATATATATATATAATAAAACCCACAATTGAATGAAGCAAATTAAAATTCAGGTTTATAAACTTAAAAAGTTCCAATAACCACTTTCTTGGAAAAGCGTCAAGACAAATGTGTTCTGTGTACCATGCAGGAACGTATCGCATTAAAATGTAACAAGATTATATATATATATATATATATATATATATATATATATATATATATATATATATATATATATATATATATTGAAGCAAACCGAAAGAAGGGCCGTATATATGATTTTTCAGATGTGGTTATGCTCAGCATTCGTGTGTTTTCGTAGAAGGACGTGGAATCAGGAATAAGTTGTCAGTTTCGCAACGAGAGCCTTAGAAGTTGTTAGACAGAAGCCGGAGTAATCAATACTGAACTTGGCAGGTCGTGTCGGCTCTAGCAAAGGTGGCTTACCCTGACCCAGCCAATAGAGGAGACTCAGTGGTACAGGCACAGTTGGCTGAATATTTTAACGATGCGCAGCATAATCCTCTATGAAGAGAGAGTGTGGCTAGAGACTCCCCACAATCGTTGGTCGATGCGTTCGCTTCGGCTAGGAAAAAGGCGTTACTCACAAGAGTATGCCGATTGGTCCAAAAGAGAGAATTAAGTTTCGGCAAACCCAAGAGAGAGGGTAAATATGTGTAGGGTAGTGTCGAAGGTTACTCGTAAGGGCTAGGTGTCCTAATTTAAATGAAGATTAGCAAAGAGAATCAACCAATCATTTTGTGAAAGACGGTATATCCCTTCACCCGGAGTAAATGGGATTGTGTCTGGTCGAATTTGATACAGGACAACTGACTGCGATTAATGAATGCTTACTCTTAGATGCAGTGTATTGGGAAAGCCGAAGCGTTGCAAGTATGGTCGGAAAAGGACAAATCGCCTGTCTCGGAAGAATACTTTAAACAAATACGTGCCAACCCAGGAAGAAATATAATGTTGGGTGGTCCCGGTGATTTCTATTGCAAGGCTTTTATTGTATGAAAGTTTGCCAATACAAAATATCATGGCGGACGAGGTAAAAGTTATTAGTCCTGAATTGTACGCTAAGAAGAACATGTTTTGGCTGTGGAAAGGAGGGTCATGTGGTCGGAAAATGTCCGAAGGAAAGAAGATATAGGATGTTGGAAAGCTCCAGAGAAAGAACTGCGAAGCGAAGATGGTTCTCAGAAAAAAGAAAGCGTGAACACTACAGTAAGGAAAGAATAAGTCACTGGGATGCCAGATAACATTTTTGAGACATGCTTGACTCTATACTGCCAGGAAAAGGATAGTTTAATTGCAGGGGTAAGCAAAAAAATTCCAGTCTACCTCTTGCTCCACAGGCTACCTCTAACTAAGCAGAGGTGGCCTGTGATCGAGAAAGGGACATATGCGATTGTGCATTCCTTGCAAAAGCTTCATCATATTTTGACGGAGCAGATTTTGTTATTAAAACTGATCACAAGCGATTAAAATATATGTTTAACTCTATGGTAACATATCTATCAAGAAGAATACTTGTTCGGATCTATTATTACGAATTCCCAAAAGGTTACACCAAGAATCACTGATTGAGGAACCTGTGGTGGATGACAGGGTTAACAGGATATGTGTTATTATTTCTCATAAGAAGGAAGAAAGGTCATTATGGTGACGGTGAAGAAGAAGAAGAAGAAGAAGAAGAAGAAGAAGAAGAAGAAGAAGAAGAAGAAGAAGAAGGATGATGATGATGATGATGATGATGATGATAATAATAATAATAATAATAATAATAATAATAATAATAATAATAATAGTGCTTTGTGAAGATGCCATGGGAGATTAACCAAACAGCGAGAAACTGCTAAAGATGAAAGTAGCAATAGAGAAATTAATTTTACTGGAGCAAAGCCGAGAGGTTTGTTGCCCTTTGCGGGCGATCTACTCTACATCAGAAAGCGGTGAGAAACGGAGAGTGAATGTACCAATAATATATATATTAGAAGAATGTCATCAAAGTAGACTTCACTTGGAATTTGAAAACAAAAAAAAAACAAACAAAAAAAACGTATGAATTATGCGACATTATTACTGGCCTTGAATATACAAGGATTCACGCATGGCATATAATTGCCTGACTGACAATACATGGAAACACCATGCTATCCTTTTGAGAACGTCAGCATGTATGTGTCAGGCCCATATACCAAGACACCGCGAAGGATTATTTATATACCGAGATTTTTTGGACTGTCTAACAAATATTTACCAGGGTTGGGACACTAGCAGAATTGGTAAACCTTGATGGGAGAGAATGTTGGAATGTGGCGAGGAGAGAGTCTAAAGTTTTTGAACACTACACATATTACCACCTTCCCTTGTTATCCCCAAATTATTGCCAAGGTAGAGAGGTTCCTCGGGTTTTTGGGAGACATGTTAACGAAATAATCTGAAGGAGAGAATGAGAATTGAAATTTATTCTTGAATCAAGCTCAGGCAGCAGCCAGATTTTCAATTACTGAAACTATGATGTTTGGCAGAGATGTGATATTGCCGACTGACATCTTCCTGCAAACGTAACGGAAATACATGAATGAAGACCTTGATCGGATTATGAGCGAAAAAAAAAATATCTGTGTAAAAGCAAGAAATTGTATTCTCAGAGTACAAAAGAAACGGGATGAAAGGATTAACAAAAACAGATCTGAGGCGAAATTTTAGGTTGCTGATCTAGTGTTCCACAATTTCTATGTGAGTCAAAGTAAATCGGATCAATGATGGAGACGATACTACAGGATAGTTGAAAAAAACATGGCCGGTGGCGTTCAAGATTTGGGATCAATTGACAGATAAAGTGAAAAAAGCGCAAAGCAACGATGTAAAATCATCAACAACCGAGTAGTAACAGAAAAAGAATGGCCAGTACGACAGGTGGTCCTAGCTGGACCGATTAGTTATTTTCCGAGAAGATAATTCTGAAATGATTGGTAAACGCATATTTCGAGGGACAAATCGCAATGCTGTTGATAGCCAAAAACAAGGAAGGATCAGACGAATGGTATGAAATAGACGAGATTCCCCTCATAAAACTGAAAAGTAATCTGGAGGCAAGTACTAATAAGATCGATGAAGAATTATCACTGAAAGGAAAAGTGAGAAATCCAGCAAGCTATAAGGAATATGATGGGTGTACAAAAAATCTTCAAGTGAGATGGTGATTTAAGAATCATTCCATGAATGGAAAAACACGCAGAAATGATGTCAGAAACAGTAAAGGCTATACCTAAGGTAAGAGTAAAGAATCATTATTAGATGTGAGCGCTTGTATGACATATATACGTATCAGAGGAGAAGAGATTAAAGCCATTGAGATTGGGAATCATTCAAGAAATTAAAATAAACATGTGCTGCCCTTGTAAGATGCCTGCAAGGAGGATACTGCTGTTGTTCTGGCTTATTGCCCTAGTCTATGAATACTCAGAAGGCAATATTCAAGAAAACCAGCTCAATTACTATGACCCGATATAGGTAGATGTTAGCTTTCTTGATCGATATCCGAGTCTATAAGATGTTATTGGAGAAGTTAGAGTATGAGACAACCCGAGCGAGAAACGTCAGAGACGATCTAACGGGGTCACTGAAACTGTTGTTTATGATAAGCCAGCAAAACAGAATGAGGCGATGTTTAATTATTTGCAGAAAGTGGACTTGCTGCGAAAAAGAGAGAAACGAGAATTAATACATTTATTGGGGGGGAGACAATCCATGTCACTTTTGTCACGATTACAGAAAGCGAGCCGAAAAAATAAAGAGATTGAAAATGTTAGGAAAACCAGAAGTCAAAGAAAAGCTAAAGCAGGTTTTCCAGAAAAGTATGCCGATATTAATATTGTGGGAACAGGGTCTGTAACCAACCGAACCAATTTTCGTATTGGGTAATAGGCAATGAAACAATCTTGGAATGAACAACACTAACTGCTCGATTAAACAGGTTTCTCAATCATTATTGTTGTCACTGGAGCACATCTGAACCCAGTTGGATCTGTTGTCAGATGAGCATTTATAGACGACTATGGTGAATCCAGCGCATTTGATATATATTTTGCTAAATATTCAGTCATAGTTACCTAACATCTTAGACTACCGGCAAATCCAGTAAAAGGGTTATGGCATCATTTTGAGTGCCTGGGCTGAAGTAAACATATTAATAAGGATAAAATAGTAGCCTTATTGTATCTACAGTTATTGGATAGAGAAATGGCTTTGAAGTGTTCACATGCAGCTGCTCATTCACACGAGAAAGGGGCAAAATATTCAATTGAATTTCTGATTGAACCTTGCTATACACATAGTCCCGATTCCAAGTCGCCGCTTTCAGATCTTTTTGTGTTAATAGATTCCAAATATAACCGATTGTTATTATTATATTCACCTTCATTAAATCGTCTATACTTACGCGAAAACAGGATTATTTAAGTCAGCCCAGGTGTCAACAAGAACTTTACCGCAGCTTACTGACTAAAGAAAGGAAGACAACGTTCACCGTCAGTAAGAATCATAAAACCTTAAAAACCATGACTGGACGATCGACAACTTATAATGGCACCAATATCCAAACCTGATCGGAAGCTATATAACTTTCCTTATTCCAAAGCTGTGAAAATATTGAGGTGTTGCACACAAGAGGGATCGAACTGAGGTACTGCACATCGACTTAAAGCTGACCAGACCAACGTAGCCTAGGACACGAGTACGGGAAGAGTTGGAGTTATACTGTTCTATTAAAACCAACATTATATATATATATATATATATATATATATATAGGGCAAGCTTTTCTCGCGAGAACAATTACGACTTAGTCAGTTCGATCCTCACTGGATTCCCCCTACTTTCGGCCCAATCATATATATATATATATATATATATATATATATATATATATATATATATATATATATATATATAGATGTTTGCATATATTGTGCTTTTTTGTTTAAATTATATCTATTGGATCTATGGAAAGAAAATATCAATAAAAGCCAATGAAAATAGAAAACTTTCATTACCAATGCGTTTCGTCAACTCTTGGTTTTTATCAAGGCATATTTAAGGATTATATTCTGCAGCATACATAAGTAAATATATGGTTAAGTTTTCAAAAAATTTAAATTTGAGAAATTTTAGTCATTGTCGATTTTCCCACAATTTCCTGTCCTTTCCAGTGCTTAAGAAATTTTACCATTTTTGTTCCAACATCTATTTACACATGTGCCTTAAGTACGTTTTCTTTTTTTTCCTCTGTCTCAACTACTCATTGCTCATTATGTGCACATGAAATTTTAACTTTATCCTCTTGAAGTTGTTTATCACTGTTCTTTTTTTTCCAATTTTCTAAGACTTCGTCATTGATCAGTAGTATTCTCATCATCCTTCTGCAGAAGCACATTTCTGTTGCTTCATTTTTTTTCTTTTTCATTATTGCTTCTTTTATCCAGTATCCGCTGTCATATAGGATCAAATAAACCCGACTTTAGTCACAACAGTTCAATATTCATTTCTTTGTTTCTAACGACATTTTCTCGTTTCTCAATAATTTACTTAGCTTTCGCAAGGCATCTTCCGCTATCGCAGTTCTCCTTCGCATTTCTGTAAATTCTTAAACATTCGGTATGGAAGAGGTTACAGCGTGTGAAATTTAACTGAATCCGCCTTCGTATTTTCTCTTCAATCTTTAATTACATAGCTGAAGCTCGATAACAGATATGCCAGCAATCTTCAATATATGGTGGAGGATAGACATACAATTTTTTTTAGATAGATCCTGGCGAGAGAAAAAGCTCTAGCTCGATTCCGTGAACCAATATTCATAGTAACAGACCTAGCAATTAATGCAATATAGTTTTTTCATTTCATATCTATAGAAACGTTAGCTGTAGAAGGCATGATGAGTCATCCTCCCCGTGGTTAGAATCAGACATATTATTAGAAATTAAAAAGAAATGAAATTAAACGAATTATATTCAAAGATTTATTAAGTGCGGGATTGAACTACATGACAAACGTTCGTCTTCTATTTCCATATATAACTGTATGTATGAACGTTATCTTGGAATGGTATCCCCTACTTTTTATCCTCGTTGAGAATCTCTCTATTTATAATTGAACATTGACTTATTGCCAGAAGAAACTGATAATCGTTTACAAAGTGAATTAAGAAACTGTCCGAACGGAGTTGGGGAAGATTATATGTATTAATGTTTCATCAGAGACTTTCTTTCTTTCTATATGGTATTTTTGTTCCTTTCATTCAAGAAACTATCGCCCAGGTACTTAAGTGACTATAAATTCGTTAATACCGTAAGCGAGAAGCCCGATTTTTGAAGAATTTTATCATTCTCTCCAGTCTAGTATCGAAGACATTTTTTTGGCTTTAGATAAAATAAGACCACGTAATCTATAAAGAGAGCTTTACTTTCTTGCTAAAATATTTCTTAGTCCGACTGATAAATAAATAGACACCTGCTCACTCACTTCGGTATTTACAACGTGGCGCAAAAGTCATGCGACTATTGACAAATTGTCGAATACTTATACTTATATTTGATATGTTTTTTTCCCGTTTAATCTAATTACAACAAAACCTCTCCATGTAACAGCAGCAATAGCTTATCTTAAATCCTGATAATATTGCTGAATTTATGAACCAAAATCGTGTCTCTCTCTGTCTTTCTGTCACTCTGTCTCTGTCTATGCCTCTCTATCTCTGTCTGTCTGTCTATCTCTCTGTCTGTCTCTCTCTCCTCTCTCTCTCTCTCTTTTACATATATATATATATATATATATATATATATATATATATATATATATATATAGAAATTTTGAAAAACAAAACAAAATCCATAAATGTAATTAAAATGAAAGAATTGTCGACGTCATTTTAATTACATTTATGGATTTTTGTTTTGTTTTTCAAAATTTCTACATTCTGTCGGATTTTATCCATTTACACTTGCTTATATATATATATATATGTTAAGAAATGGACAAGGTCCGACAATTTATTTATTAAAGACATTTTTATTTATGTTTAACGTTGTTATTTTATAGATACAAGTATTTAAGCAAATGCTCTGTTTAAGATAAACAGTATTAAATAACATTTAACGGCTGAATGTCCGAGAAATGACGTCATTTGTTTACATTCGATACGCCAGAGCAGTTATGAATGTACGAGATTCATGGAAGATTGTAGTTTATAACAGTAAATTCGACCTTGTCTACCATAAGGTTCATGGTGGCCGAGACGGTTAAGGCATGTCAGTGTATATGACAGTTCCGTATAGGATGCAGGTTCGAATCCTGTCTATGAACGAATATTTTCTATGAAAATTTCTCGGACATTCAGGCCGGTAAATGTTATTTAATACTGTTTATCTTAAACAGAGCATTTGCTTAAATACTTGTATCTATAAAATAACAACGTTAAACATAAATAAAAATGTCTTTAATAAATATATATATATTACTTAACTTTAAATCATCAATTTTATCCCGACATCGATTTTTTTCTTTTTGGTACACTCTTCAATTTTTGTGGTTTAAAATAAACATAAAATATGAATCTCGTATACACTTTAACTGGAATTTTTATACAAGAGAGACTGACTCCATCAACAAATCCACCATTATCATGCAGACATTTCTCCTCGGAACGAAACTGTTCACTAACATGTTTGTTTCTTTCGATTCTATAATTCGCTTTCCAACAACATATATCCTTCGTTTCCTTTTTTTTAATCGTCCCACCCACAAGAATAGCAGCAATGCTACTAGTACGCGGGGAATTATGGGAAGTGAAAGTTTAAAATAGAAAACTGACAATTTGAAGGATTGGGGAAAGAACAAAAGATGAAAGAGATTCAAGGGACAGATGATAGATGTTGACGTTACATTTATATTTTTGAACATTAGAGTTATCGGGTAAGCAAAGAAATGGAACGAATTTCTACAGATCGAAAGTGCGAGAATAGAAAATGTTGGTGCAGAAGTTGTGGACGTATTTACCTGTTTCAAGAGTAAAAGGTTGGGACCTAACTGCCAATCTAGTAGCACGCTGAAATTCCTGTATTCGGGGCACCAGACTAGTTGCCATGAAAATACTTGTAGAATGACAGAGGGAAATGTTACGTCGGTGAGAATGTGACTGAAAAGGAGATGCCAGGTAAGGATCGTTTACATTACAGATCGTCATTGCATTTTGCAACTAATCCCACAAACCAAGAGTACAAGACAGGATATGGCAACAATATTCAATGAATAGACGAGTGGTAAATTTGTAAATATATAAAAATGATTATGAAAATAAAATTTTTCCAAGACATCACATTAATACAATTTCCTTGCAGTAGATGCAGCAACTGATTCAACATAGTCACTCTATTTCATGCCAGTGGAAAACGTGAGGCCAAGGGCCAACAAGGTGAAGTATGTTTCTCGCCTGGAGTTTATGCAGATTGCAGACAGAAATGTTTGTCTGTGATGGTTAAATGAAAGAAGTATTATTTTGGAGGCGTTAAAAATCATAAGTCATTTCCTTCGAAATATAGCCATTGATTGTAGGTTTTCAAAAACAGCTAATAAGTTTGCTTTATCCGATATGATGGAATTGCTATTGAAACAGGATTAAATGCAAGTGTCATCTTTGTAAATACCTGTTGGTAACTGGTGACATCGAGGAGATCGTTGACGAAGATCAGAAAGTGTGTAGGATCCAGGATAGAATCTTGCGGTATCGTAGCTTTCGTACGAGAAGGATCTGGAAACGTTCAAAACGCTATTCGTTTCACAATTTCGTAGGAGTGATTGGATTAAAACTAATATTTGTCTCGTGACACTGTAGTGTCGATGTTTGTGCAGAAGACTGGCATGTCAAACGCTGCCGAAATCCTCCATGATATCTAGATTTACATCCGCGCTTCGTCGTTCTTATCTAGATCTTGATATACATATTCAGTGGTGACCGTTTGCACATCAGCGGTAGACCTGGAGAAACGGAAGCCATATTGTTGTCCGAGAAGAGGTCTTCAGAAGTAAGATGCTTAACAGCTTCAGCGTTGATTAGAGCCTCGAATATTTTGTCCAAAATCAGTTAGAGACTGATTGTGTGACAATTTGAGAGATCTGAATTATCACCAGACTTATTAAAAACAAGAACAACGGTGTAAAGCACAAAACATCGAAGTAATATTTACATAGTTGTTGTAGCGAACTTGAGCCAGCTCAGCAGCACATTTCTTTATGACGACGACAGGGTTCCCGTCACATCCGCATGTCTTGTAGGATTCTTATTTGAAAACGGTGACTGAATCCCGTGACGTGGTTATGCGTATATCATTCCGTAGAGGCTCCATTCTAGTTAGGGATCAAGCATGGGTACTTCAAATTAGTTAAGTGTCGAGTTGGAAAAGAACGTCCGCATATAACTGTAGATATCAGAACTTCAAATTGACTGAAGAGAGAATGGAGGGAGGATTTGCTTTTTTTGCAGACCACACTTGCAGAGCCGCCAATATTCTATAGAATCCTATTTATGCGAGGTAATATGTTGTTTCAATCTATCAGAAAACAGTAACTTTGCTATATTGAGGAGAAGCACGCGCACATTACGTGCAGTGACAAAGAGGTGTCTGTTACAATACGCACTGACGCTCTGGTACAAGAAGGAGATATTTCAGAGGGCTATATCGGCCGAGTATGCAGGTGAGAACTAATTATTGCTGGAATGAAAGCATCGATCTCATTGTTCAACCAAGAGGAGACTTTTGGAACATTTTTGGATAGAACGATTAAAAAATTGGAAATTGGCACAAACGGCAGCATAGTGTGGCCTTGGAGTTCTCTGCCGGAAGCTTTTGAACGGACATATTTCCATACGCGTCATCACACAGCAAATCACTTATATTATGCGACTGTCAATCAGAGCATCCTCTCTAGTTACATAAGAGTTCGGGCTCTTAACTAAAAGACGGGAAACAGCGACCAGAGAAGTTCCAACTCAGTACCCTCAGTATGAAGTAACGGAACAAGCATTCGTTCAAATCACCAAAAATTCATAACAGTGACTAATATTAAGCTTTCAGGAAAGAAAATGAACCGCGGACCCGTTCCTAAACAGGAAACATGAGATGAGCTTCTATTGCTGTTCAAGAGAGTGAGAAGGAGTATGGCCAACCGATGAATATAATCAAGCCAACCTGAGGATCTGAGTGGTGAAACTGCGATAGTTGGCAATATTCCTATATTTTTTATCAGATTTTGTTCAATATTGGTCTACGGACTTTCTAAAGTCGACTTGGTTTCGTCGATTTGTGGGTAGACTCTATACGTAGTTGATTTAAGAAGATATACCACACAGCCAAACAGATACACAGACACACACACAGAAAATAACAGAAAAACAAAAACTCAATCACAGATACGCCCACACATACGTGTGCTGGTCTACTTGCGTATTCGAACAAGTTTTGTGCATTTTTTAACGTGTTTTCTCTATATATGTGTGTGTATGTGTTTGCGTGTGTGTGTGAGAGAGAATTAATCTCTGTGTGTTAATGTGAGCATATTTCAAACTGGATTTTTCAAATAATGTAAATTTGCCTTTTCTTTTTGGCGCCTTTCCTGATTTTTTTTCACCTTTAGTCCTTTTTTTTTCTACAGCCCTTGTCATTATTTGCCAATTCGATTTGAGATCACAGATAAATATATTTTTTCTAAGATAGAAAAATATACTTACACCAGTATTTGAAAAAGTGCATTAGCCTGAAAAAAAAAGCAACACAGAAGTCAATAAAGCAGACATCTTATTAGAAATGTCAGCAGAATCTCTCTTTAAAAATCGATTCACATTGAAAAATACGTGGACATACTCTTATGCAGACGTACGGATATAGACACATGCTCAATTGAAGTTTTATCCTTATGAGTATGAAGACTTGTATGAGCCTCTGAATTTCACATGTACTTAATTATTGCTGTTTGCAAATATTCCCAGAGTGAAGATGCAACAACTGATTATATTTATAAAATATCATTCCCTTTAGGAATAAGCGCAAATCGCAGAGACTAGCCATAAAATGTATTTTTAATTAACATTTGATTTTCATATAAATAAATGCGCCTGGGTTCTTTAACCTTTGTTTAAGTAATGTAAAATAAAGAAAAGATATAATCATTTTTCAATCGAAAAAAACGCATATATATCTAACTCTCTCTTCCTGTTTATATTTATCGCTTCAGACACGCATATACACACATAGAATTTTTTTTAACTATTTATACATTAGAAGCCACGATGCATTTAACGTGTTGTAGTGGCTATCAGGCTTGTCTCGCTAGATAAATTTCTATTGCGCAGCGATCTCTATATTCACTGAGTGTTCCACTTTAGTCCACGTTTTGAAGATGATTTTGTTCACCCTAAATTTCAAAATCTTCGAAAAAACTCCTACAGAAGTTAGCCACGGAGAAAGTGAGAAAAAGGGACTAAGCATAAACTACAAGAAAACCGAATGTATGGTCATCAGTAAAAGGATAAGCCCGATATGATATTTGCCGGTCGGGAACATTAGAATCAAGCAGACGCAGAAGTTTAAATATCTGGGTAGCGTTTTAATAGAAAACGGTAAATGCGACACTGAGATCCGTAAACGTATGGCCATATACGCATTTGCAAAGATCGGCAGACTATTGCGAGAGAGGAGGATTTCTTTGGTAACCATGAAAAGAATACTAAGCCGTTAAGTGATAACTGTCCTCTTTACGTAAGCGAATGTTGGACGATTTCCTCAAAGAAGAGACTCGAGGAGACAGAGATGTGGTTCTACGGAAGGATGCTAATGATATCATGGACTGAGCGTATGAGCAAGGATGAGGTATTTACAGATAGCAAACAAGGAGGATGCTTGTACTTAACACCAGGAAGCGGCAATTGAAGTTTTTGTGACATATAATGAGGAAGGACGGTTTGTAGAATTTGATACTCACGGGTCGAATAGAAGGAAAGAGTGAAAAAACAACGCATGACAAACATAGCGGCCTTAAGCAAGTAAATGACAGAACGTGGTTTGGGGGAGGTAGCAGAGGGAATGAAATTGTTGAGAGCTGCATGGGATAGAAGGAGGTGGAGAGCCTTGATCGCTTACGTCCTAAAAGGACATGGCATATAAAAAGAAAGAATGAATTTTGGGTATGTGTAACAATTTCGGCACATCTCTGCCATGCTTATTAAAACGTTACGTTATCCATTAATAGATTTTTCATGCTATATGATATGAGAAATATGTGGTGGTTTATTTTCGGGGCTCTGGGTACATAGACTTATATTTCATCTTCATTAAAAATAATGTGTCCCCGTGTAAACAAGCCGTTAATAAGTAAATAATCAATAATGTTGCTTTTATATATATATATATATATATATATATATATATATATATATATATATATATATATATATATTGAACAATAAAAAATATTAAAAATTAAAATCTTTAGACACACTGGGTTGTAGATTAATATTCTTTCGTTTTTTTTTATTATTATTTCATTTAGATTCCTCAAATAGTTAAGACCAAAATGGCCATCATCGGGAGGAGAAATATTTCTGCGTGCTGGTAGCAGTAAACTACAGAAATGATATTTAGCACACCCCCCCCCCCACACGAGGGTTACATATGACACAAGGCCGGGTTTAACTTGGGATTTCCGAGCCCGTAGGCTCAGCCAAAAATATTCCCTCTTTGAACACGCATAAACGGGTCCAGTGGCAGTCAACCACCCCGAACGAGACTCTGCCCTACGGCAGAGCCTCGTCCGGGTTCCTCTCCGCTCGAAAGCAGAGAGACTGTTGGCCCCGGAGCCATACCCGGGAGCCAAATTTTTTTTTATTATTATTTCATTTAGATTCCTCGACTAGTTTCGACCAAAATGGCCATCATCGAGAGGAGAAAAATTTCGGCATGCTGGTGGCAGTAAACTACAGAAATGAATGTTTTGCTGGAGAAAATGAACTTTTGTCTGTAGTCTTCATTTGTTTTTTTTATTTTTTTTATCTTTTTAACATGAATCTTTTAACAATCCTTGTGTTGGTCAAACAGTCTCTTTTAAGTTGTTATTTTAGATAAGAGCTGGATAGATACATGTTGCTCTAAATTCTCTGGTCAGTTTGACGGTTTTATTGGACCTGTTTGTGTGTGTGTTATTTGGTTCTTAGGGAATGAGTGAGTATGATATGTGTAAGCGTGTGTACTGCTATGGGTGTGTGTTATCATTTGGCTCATTAGGTAGTGGTGAGTATGACGTGGGTGTGTGTATAAGTGTATAAGTATATATATAGTGAGAGATTGAGAGAGAGCGAGAGAGAATTATTTATATTGTTCTCATCTTTATTCCCATACTCACCACTGTTCGCTAGTTGTACGCTTCCGCCTTCATCAGGTCATAGAATTTCGTACTGAACACTTTATTTCGCCCACTGGGATTGATTGTTCTAATCCCATGTGCTCTACCTCACCATGGTGTCTGGACCACACCCCTTTAACTCAATTCTCCAAGGTTTTGTTCCTCACTGCAGTAGTCGAAGTTTGGAGTCAAAACTTTTCGGGCCAAATCACTAGATCCAATCAACACTTTTAACCACTGGGCCAAGTCATAATTATTTTTTAGCTTCTCAAATATATTTGATATCATTTTAGCTTATCAGATATATTTTATACATAAGTGATTGATAAATAATAGCAATTTAATTCATTAAAGAGGGTAAAATTTAATCACATTCAGTTTTATTTTGATATTTGCCATTTTTGCAATGCTTAGTTTCCCCTCATCAGATAGCTATGCAATATATTGTAAATTAAGTTTCGCTGATGTTGATATCAATATATTTAAGAAGACATTTTCAATGTGGCCTTCATTACATAGTATTTTCCTCGTCAAAGCAATTTGAAGCGATCAAAAAGTAATAATGTTGTAGTAAGGTCAGATGAATAGGTGGGAACAAACAAACACAGCTCCATCTTTCCTGTGATATTTTGCTTTGTGCAAACCTTGTGTAGTCGAGGAAGAGATCAACAGCGCACATTTTAGACAAATTTATATTGACATATTGCAGATGCTGCTGATAAAAATATGCGTTTCGTAACTTATTGATTTTTAAAATATTTCAAGGTATAACGCTCCGATAATTACACAGTATATCATTTTTATTCTATGGTTCTTTAAAGTTTGAGGCTTTTTGTGTATATCTATCATTATCAAGCCACTCAAATTTACTTATGTTTACAATAGTCGTATGTGGCATAAGACAAAACCATTACCACTTGTCAAGTATTGACGTAAGATAAATAGTTAACATTGTACATTCATTAAAACTGGTTCAAACAAAGAAATTGATTACGAATCAACCCATACACACACCCATATATATATATATATATATATATATATATATATATATATATATATATATATATATATATATATATATATATATATATATATATATATATATATATATATATATATATATGTGTGTGTGTGTGTGTGTATTCAAATGGGTAAATATGCGTAGATTCGTGAACGATTATATTATTGTTTTGTATTTTTGTCTTTTTTCATTTACCTTTAGTCTCATTATTAGAAACGTGTTTATTTTCTTATCTGTTTCCATTTATTATTTTTATTTATTTAATTATTCATTCATTAACCCTATTTATTTATTTACTTATGTATATATTCGTATATATGTGACTTTTATTTCATTTTATTTTACGTTATCTTATCTTAATTTATATTATTTTAATTTCATTGATGTTTTAATATTTATTATTTCTTTAATTTTAATTTATCAGGGCATATTTTGTCAGTGATTTCACTATTTTATTTGGTTTAGTAATATTAATATTAATAATATTTTTTAATTACTTTATATTCATGGAAAAATAGAGCTACGGCCACTTGATGTCAAAATGTTTATTAATCTTTATAATTGCAGTTTCTCTCTCTAAATCAGAATTTATAGTTCTTATTTCAAACTTATTTTCATATCTTAAATGTTAATCTGGGCGTAATTTCTATTTCAAAATTAAACTACAATTTATTTAATTATTTTAACAACAGTAATAACCCACCCGAATTATACAGTATCTCGTGTTAACCAGTAATATTATAAAAGGAAGTTAACGTAAAATAAGCATTTCACCCCAAGCAGGGTGGGAGTGCCACAAATATGCATGGAGGTTATAGAGTATGAGAGTAAGAGTAAAGAGCGGTGTTTGAGGAAAGGATTAAGAGACGGACGGGGATGAAGATTAAGGCATCAGAAGATGTTCATTGGCATTACAGTTGAATATTTGAAGATTATATCTATCAAAGAAGCAAATAAGAGGACAAGATGTCCATTGAGGGGAAGTGTAAGTGAAGAAGCTCTTTGTGATAGGAAAGCCTGTTACATTTAATTCTTTCGAAAGTGAAAGGGTTCGACCGAGATTCCAATCTAGTAGCACGCTTAAATTCATGAAGTTGGGGTACTAGTTAAAGTACCTCGTCAGAGCAGATGCCATAAAATTATTTGTAGAAAAGACAGAGGGAATCCACATCATGACTGTGAGAAAGTGACTGGAATCGATATGCCAGGTTAGGGCCTATCAGTTTGCAGATACCGTCTTTGGATTTTGTCAAGAACCTCTTGATGATCAGCAGGGACACCATGGCATATTTGGCAACATATACATACATACATATATATATATATATATAACCTGCTCTTCTAACGTCTACATCTTATTTCCGTAAAAAGAGATTATTCATTAACACTTTGTTTGATTCAATACTGAGACATGGTTTACGCTTATAAATGCTGGGATTATTCACAAGTTTCGGCGCATTCACCATTTTCGACAAGTTCGTTTATAATTTTCCACTTTACATCAAACGACATAACATCAACACCAAAACAAACACAGCAATGGGCTTATATTAAAATTCATATAAATTCTTCTTATTTTTCTCCTTTTGAAATTTCCCCCCTGTATATGAGCGCTCATGGTTCTCCACAAAGTCCTTTCATTTGTATCTCTAAATAAATTGTTTTTTTTTTCATACCTCTCATAAACAAATGTATTGCCATACAGGTGTACTATGTCGTTAAATAGTTTATGCGCTGTATGCTAAATTTTGCTACTTGGATATACGCTAATCCAGTTTATCTCTGGATATTGACAAAACAAGTGATAATCATCCACTCATTAACAATAGTAAATCTAGAATTTTTTGCTCAGTATGTACCGGAGGAACACACACACACACACACACAATAACACACCCACACACAATAACACACACAATAACACACACACACACACACCACACACACGCAGAGGAAGATACAGAAAGAGTGGTTTAAGAGAAAGAGCAGCAGCGTATGTATAAAGACATTTTTAAAACGAACAATCTGTCTTTTTTTAATTTTAATTTTAATCGCAAAGTAACGGAATAAATTGAAAATTTCCAATAAGTAAAATACTTTTCTATATTTCAAACCAAATTTAAATTTATTGGAATATTGTGCTGAATAGCTAAATTCGCACTTAATGAACTTTTTTAAGCAGTGAATAATTCTCTTTAATATAACAACATTTCACAAATAAAATATACTTTTCTGATTAATTTGTTTTATTTTTATTTCACCTTAACTGATGAAAATTTAATTAATCTGAATTAACAAATATTACTCTCGTTTCATTTTAGATGTTTCAGAAAAAAATCTATTTTTAGCACGGTGCTGGGTGTTTGTACGACGTTATGACAAATCTGTTGTTTTCTTGATTTACGTAAACGGTAAATAATTATTTTAATTCGTGTTCGGCATTGTTGTACTACCCAGTAATCTTTAAAATATAAATATATAAAATAAATATAAAACATATTTTAAGCCTTCTAATATTTTATTGAATTTTAGATATTTTGGCTCACATACACAAGGCTTGTTGATGGAATGTAACAGAATTACCACCAATTTTAAATTTATTTTACTTTTCTCTCCTTTTGCCTATTTACAGAAAATAACAGTTTATACACAAACAAAAATATTTTTAATATATGGACGTCACTGAATTGCAAGACACTTTTCCATTAATGAATATTAAGTATAATATTTATTTAATAAAATTATCACTTAACATCTGCAAATTATTACATAATTCTAATATTAAATGTTTATAAATTATTCTAACGTAGTTACATTAAAGATAGCAGCAGAAAAAGCTCTAAATAAACTTTATTTCCGCAACTGCTCTCGAATATAAAATCACGTGAACCCTGAGGTAACCATCTTACCGTTTTTTCTCTCTTACGAACTGATGACGTAATCTTTACACTACAGAAGCTACAAGGAATGTGAATGCTTCTCATGAATCACATCAACAAATTATATTCCCAGTATAACACATTAATTTCATTGTCTATACAATTCAAGTCTAATAAAAGAGATTCTTGCTTTAAATTTTACATTTTCAATTTTGTTTTATTACATGATATCTTTGCATTGAAAATCAAATATTCTTTTATTTAAAGCATTTCTAATTATATCATGTCTTAGTCTTATTCCATTTTTTATTTTTGTAGTTGAAGATTCTGAAAATATTGTCTGTGACTGGTTGTCCCGTTTTGGAAAAGTATTAATTCATCCTTTTTAACACTATAATAAAGAGTTTGTCGATATTTAAAAAATCAAACAATTGTGAAATAACCAGAAAAAAAATTCAAAGTTTCACTACAAGAAAAAATGTTTTAAAAATAATTTTATGCATTAAAAATGTGCCCTAGAATTTACATTAAAATATGACCAATTATCTTAATTTCTCAATAATACTCAATACTGTGTTTTTCGACAGATCTCGAATACTAATTTTTAAGGTTTGTATATATATATATATATATATATATATATATATATATATATATATATATATCACTAATTTTTTGCATTAATGCCAGCATCAACATTCTTAGAATGATTTTCATTAGTTATAGACTTGGCTAATGTTACAAATAGTTTCTCCAGTCTCAATATATCTGCTTGATTCGATAAAATCAAAATGGCAGCTGATCACAAAATTGAATTTGAGTCTATTCTTAACTGCAGCAAGAAGTGCTTTGTTAATGTTAACATACCTTCTATTATCCCTCGTTAACAATCCAAGCATCTGTGCTTCAGTCACTTTCACAATGGCGAAACGTAGATTCGCTTTCCATCTTCGATAATTATATTCACTTTTGATGAGCCTTATTCGTTGGTACCTCAACTTTAGGAATTTAAGCGCAGTACTCGATTGGCAGATATATCTCATATTTTTCACTTTTGAAATTACTAATTTTAAGCATAACATCCGTGCTAATAATTTCGTGCCTCGCATTTCTAGCCTTTGGGATTCTCTTTATATTACTATTTAACTGTCAACTAACCTATTTATTGTGAGACCGGAAACTACCTACACAATAGACTCTTCCAGGACTGTATTAAGTAGGTGACATAACACTCTAGAGAGTGACACAGAGTGACATTTTTTGACGTTTATTCTGTCCGTTTCTTTTACCCCCCCTTTTTTTTTTTCCAGTTCTGTGAGACTGTTTCTTTGCAGCTGTTTATTACTTGGACGTACTTTTGTGAAAAAAATCCGGACCTTTTTATCTGTTAAGTTATTGTTTTATTTTCATTCTTTTTAATTTTTTCTATTTCTTTTTTGTTTGTTTTGTATTTGGGCCTTAGCTCACATTTTTTCTTTTTTTTCAGTCCGGTAAGACTTTGTCAAACCGGACGACTGCTTTTTTATTTTTATTTATTTAAAAAAAGACCAGTTTAGAAAAAAAAAGAAAAAGAAGCTTTTTGTTTATTTCTTTTTATATTTTTTTAGCGACTTCAGTCGCCTTCTTTCTCCTTTTTATTTTGACTAGTTTCTTTTAATTCATTTTCTTTAGCGGCCTCAGCCGCTAAACTTTATTTTCTATTTTTGTACTTTTTGTTTAGTTTTTTCTGGTAAAAAAAAAAAAAGAGAAGTTTTCTGTGTTTTTTTCCATTTTCGGCTGCCTTCGGGCGCCATTTTTATTTTTATTTAAGTCTTACCTGTTTTCAGTCTTTTTTCATTTAATTTTTGTTTGTTTGTTTGTTTTTTTTAATTTCCTGGTTTATCCAGGTTTTCTTTATTTTGTTTTTTTCCCAACTCCTCTCCCTGTGTGTTTAAAAAAACCCGCTAGTGGTTGGTTTCACAACCCTTCAGTATGGCCGACGAAGGCAGTCGGTCTAAAGTAAGAAAAGACCTCTTTGGGAAGGTGGATAATACCAACCCAAAGGATGACATGAAAAAGCGGGCTGGTAAAAGCCCAAAAGCTAACAACAGCCCAAAAGCTAACAGCCCTAAAAATGACCAGAGTTCCTCCAGAAAAGGAGAAAGTCCGAATGTTGCTCCTAAAGACGCTTCAGTGGAGTCGCCCTCTTGTTGGAAGTCTCCTCCGAATTGTATACTGAACATGGCGGATTTCCTGGACAAGGCGAAAGGTTATGCCCATCTGGTGAAGAAAGATGGGTTCGTCGATGATGTCCAGGAACTCGGTATGTTCGCTAAAAGAATGGTGACGGTTTTTGTGGTGGACAAGAAAACTAAAAAGATTTGTCGCTCCACAAAAGACATTGTGATTAAATCACTTCTGTCCCTGGGGATAAAACCCCAAAGAGTTATAAAAGGTAGGGGATTTTTCATGTGGGACATTCTGCTGCCCACACCAGAAGATTGCCTGTCTATGGCCAAGAAGGAACTAATAACTAAGGATCTCATTCTTAGAACCGAGTATGAGGGCCGCAGGCGGACCAGGGTGGCAGTTTTTGAGGTTCCTCCTCAAATTTCGGGAGAGCTTCTGGCTGCATTTTTTATGCAGTATGGCCAGATTTTAGGAGCTCTCTCCGACAATCTGAACGGGGATGGACGTTTGACATCATGCTGGATCAAGAGGCCTTCAAGTCCGTCCCCAACTGTTTGGTTTTGGGTGACCGGAAAATGGCGGTCATTGTGACTGGTAGGCGACCGACTTGCTGGAGGTGTGGAGAGACTGGTCACCTTTCCTCCTCCTGCCCAGGAAGAAGGCCCTGGAGTTCCGGTCACAGGCGACCAAAATACCCCCTTGGCCGATAAGGTAAAATCCGCGGGACCTGTAATGGGTCTAGCTGCGAGGCGGACCGATGGGCAAAGTCCCTCGGTTGGGTCTAAGCCCACATTTCCCCCGAAACCGACGCCTGCCACTAGTGTGGTTAAGGAGAAGGATGAGGGGGAATGGCACCTCGTGGTTAGGGGCAAGGGGAAGAGCCAAACAGCGGTTCCTCCGTCCCAGCATGACTCCAGGGACACCATCACCTACAGCCCCATTCCCTCTACCAGCGCTGAGGGCGACGCCTCTGCATCTTATGAAAGGACGGCAACGGAGGCGCAAAAATTAAATTAGCCAAGTTGGCAAAAGATACTTGACATAAAGAAACTAAAGGAAAAATTAGAAGCGAAGCGGGGAAAAGAAAAAAAATCGTCGGGGGCACCGGCCCCTCTATCCTCTGCCCCGTCTTCCCCTAATTCATCCAAATTCACAAAGCCTCATCCGCCCAAATCACTGTCAAATTCACCAGCAAAACACATACAATCTACTAAGCCTTCACCTGTAAGGACTCCTTCTGGGTGGACCCCATCAACCACCCCTAACATTTCGCCAATGTCCACACCCGGTCATACACCCATGCATACACCTCAGATAAAGAGAGTCAGAAGTCCTGACTCTCAAAACATAACTGATAAAAAGAAGAAAAAAGTGAAGCCACCTTATTTCCCAGGGGAAGACGTCTGCCGCGTTTCCCGGGACCAGGCGGAGAGGGTGTTTGGACAGACCCGAAATCCAAAGGATTTAAAAATCCTTTGGAATTTCCAAAACATTAATAATAAGGAGGTGGAAAGGCCCGAGAATTTCCCCTCCGCCAAAAGGGTCTTAACAGTCATCAGAACGGGCCCGGGAACGCGGGAGATTTGGGGCATGATAGAGGAGGCCCAGTCATCTCTAAAAATGGTGCCCCCTGCTGCATACCTACTAGACCCGGATAGTGACGAAGCAAATCAAAAACTTAAGGGGAGGGTCCCGGTTTTCGTTCACCCATCCCTTTACAGAGCGTTAAAATTAACATACCCTTCGGACATCGGCGGCTTGTCTCAGGACGATACCGTCGAAAATGAGATGGCGTCGGGATCCATGGGACGGGCTGTGGGTGTCCTCACCCCAGCCATGTTCTATCCTGAAGGGCAACCCTAATCGGCTTCACGATGGCTCTCTGGTTAGCAAGTTTGAATGCCCGGGGCCTGAGGTCCGAGTCTCGCAGGGTGAGGCTCTCTCGTGACCTTCAGCGCCTCGAGGTGAATATATGTTGTTTGCAAGAGACCCGGTTTAATTCTCATGATCGTGAGGACATACTGTCTAGGGGTTCGCCCTTTATTCAGCATGTTTTGATGGTTGTTCGAGGGGTGTCTCTTGGCTGGTTTGCAGGTCTTTGAAGGCTGCATGTACCCTTGTCTTCGCGGATCCGGCGGGCAGGCTTTGCGTGCTGGATGTTACCATAAAGGATAAGCATCTTCGTCTCATTGGGGTTTATGCGCCCAATATCCATTCCGAGCGGCCTGCTTTGTTTCGGCAGATCGCGCCGTTCTTGACGACGTCTCGTCGGGTACTTTTTAGCGGGGATTGGAATGCCGTCCTTGACCCCGATATAGATCGAATAGGGCACAAAAAGGTACTTTACAACCCGGATGTGAAACCATTTCGGGACTTTGTCGGTGGGTTTGATCTCGTCGATAAGTTCCGGAATGAACACCCTCGGGAGGTAGCATGGACTTGGACTACTAGTGGCACCTCGGCTCCTGGCTCGCTTGCGAGCTACCTGGACCGAGTGTTAGTTAGGAGAGTCGATGTAGGGCTCTTAGGTTGTCCAAGTTTCCATTACATAGTTTATACGGACCATAGGCTTGTCCGGGTCCGTGTAAACTTAGATAAACCTAAAGGTTAAGTCGGCTGGTTACTGGAAATTGAACTGTTCGCTTTTCAGTGATCAGGGTTTCCGGGACCAGCTGCTACTAACAATCCAGAAGGATTTGACGGGAGCGGTTGTGGGAAATGCCTGGTGGGGCAAATTAAAATCTAAGATTCGTTCGTTTGCTGCCGACTTTAGTCGTCGGCTCAATTTAGATAAATTAGCGGCGCAAACGGCTTTAGAAGAAAAAGTTGATCGGGCCGTGAAATCCCGTGTTAGTGGGGACATAGTCTTAGCTAAGGCAGAGTTGGCCTCCTTGCTTATCAAGAAGGACCAAGCTCTGGTAGTTAGGGCTAGGTTAAAAAGAATGTCTTCTGAGGCAACGAATATGGCCGCTGATCTGCGTGTAGAGGAAAATCGAAACGCGGCCAGGCGACATATAGCGTGCGTCACATTACCGGATAAGCGGACTGTGACTACAAACGCGGGCATATGTGAGGTCTTTTTGAGATTATTTTCAGGAGCTTTTCACCAGGGAGCCCGGTCTGAGTTCTGCTCAGTTCGACGCCTATTTAGCTGACTTTCCTGCCTCTCGGCAGCTGAAGTGGCTAGGTGCGAGGGCCGCATAACAGAGTCGGAAATCTGGGAAGCGCTGAAGCAGGTTGGCCTGGATAAGTCTCCGGGATTAGATGGTCTGCCTTACGAAGTGTACTTGAGGTTGTCGCACGTTTTTGTGCCTTTGCTGGAACTGATGTACAACCACTGGATGAGGCAGGGGTCTTTACCTCAACGCTTCACCAGAGGTGTCATCAAGTTGCTGCGTAAGGACAAGGACGGTGGGGATGGGTTAGGGAACTTTCGCCCTTTAACGATGTTAAACACTGACTTAAAGATTTTGGCGAAGATCTTGGCCAACCGTTTGCAGCTTGTCCTGTCTAGTCTGATTGGCCCTGAACAGACTTGTGCTGTGAAGGGCAGGACTATTCAGGATAACCTTCATATGGTACGCCTGATCTTAGAACAAGTCGACAGTGAAGCCGCGCTGATCAATTTAGATCAGTCCAAGGCCTTCGATAGGGTTGACCATCGATTTCTGAGGCTGTCCTTTCGGCGGCCGGTTTCGGAGCCGACTTTCGCTCCTGGATCCGTCTCTTTGTATGCGACCCCCGGTGCGCTGGTGGAAGTGAATGGGGTAAGATCGAAGCCTTTCGTATTGTCTCGCTCCATTCGTCAAGGTTGTCCGCTATCGCCTCTGCTGTACGTTCTTGCGTTGGAGCCTTTCCTTCGAAAGTTAAAGGCGAATCCGGTCCTACGCGGTATTTCGCTGCCTGGTGCTAACACCTCGGCCAGGTATTCTGCCTATGCTGACGACGTTTCGGTTCTTGTGTCGAGCAGAGCCGAGATTAACGAAGTCAGTAAGCAGATCAGTGGGTATGAGTTGGTGACAGGGGCGAAAATCAACCGCGATAAGTCTGTGGGCTTGCGGTTGGGTGCGTGGAAGGAGTTTCTCTTCCCGGACCTTTCCTCTGGACGGATGGGCCGATCAAGATACTCGGCGTCTGGTTCGGTCCTGATCTCCAGTTGGAAAAGAATTGGTCGGAGGTACAGGGGCGGGCCGAGGTCGCGGCTAGTCTGTGGTCTCGGAGGGACTTTCCCTGAAGGGAAGGGCGGAAGTTTGTGGTTCCCACATCTATCCGATACTCCTCTACCGTCTTTCTGTGCTTCCACTCCCGTGTGCCCGACTAACATCGTTAGTCAAGGTCTTGTTCTCTTTCTTGTGGAGAGGCAAGTCCCACATGGCATCTCGCGAGATCTGTTGCCTTCATCCCTCTGAGGGCGGTCTGGGAATGCCTAGCATTGAGATTCGTCAATATATGCTACGCATTACCTTTCTCGACCGAATGTGTCGCGGTTTGGAGGAGGTGGGCACCTTTTGGAAAGAAGATGTCCGTAAACATTTCCCATCCCTGAGAAGTGTGCACTCGTGCGAGGAGGAGGCCGGTCGTACTCCACGTGGCGAGTGCTCCTTCTATCGTGAATGTCGTCGCGCTTTGAAGCTCCTCTTGCGGTCGTCGGTTGGCCTCTCCGACGCCCAAGCGTTGTCTCGTAAGGCATTATATCGTGTGTTAGTTTGGGGGCCGTTCAAGATGATCTGATCGACGAGCTCGGTCTTACGAGGCAGGAGGCTCGCTCGGTTTGGCCTTGGGCGCCTGGGTTGAAATGTCTCAATAACGATGAGGCATCACTCACCTGGCTGATGATTCGCGGGGCCCTCTGGGTCGGCAAAAGACTTTGTTCAGCAGGCTTGGAGAAATATCCAAACTGTCGTCGCTGTACTGGGAATGTCGAGACCATTGGTCACGCCTTTTTCAGTGCAGTGCGGTAGTGCCGTTGTGCAGGTTTGTTGAAGGCCTCATGGTTCGCATGCTGCAGGGAAAGTTTTTGTCCTGGAAGCCAGTTCTGTTTGTAGCAATGTGGTATCGCAATTGACGAAGGCTGAACACTATGTGTTCTGTTGCTTACTAGGGGTTATGCGAGTCGTGATTTGGACGACGCGACAGAAGGATTTTATGATGGCGAGAAGTTCACCTCTTCCCAACTAATCTTGTACTTTAGGCATCAGCTTAAAGTCAAGATTAGGACGGAAAGGCGGCGGCTCCCATCATCAGATTTCATAAAAAGGTGGGTGAATCTTGCGCGAATGTGTAGAGTGAAAGGGGCTGACCTTGAGTGGCATTTAGATGTCGGTTAGGCACAGAATATTGTCCTAACAGGGTGGAACATTGGCAACCCACCCAATTATTAGGTTAGACTAGGTTTTTGTTTTATTTAGTATTTTACTTTTCTTTTTCCCGTTTAACTTAGCTAGGGTATGTAAGCTCATTGGTCCCTTTTATTTCTGTCCCCATTTTTTACTTTTGTTTAATTCCCCATCTCCTCCCTTGTTAGGTGGTTAGTGATGTCAGTTTGCTGGTGGATGCGGGACGCCTTTCGTTTCGGGTGTGTGTTTACGTATTTGTTGTTGTGTATGAATGAGTGAGTGTTTGTGTGAATGCTTGATGGTCTGAATGTGTGATCATTTTCTTAGTCCTGCATCGTTTTCGTCTAGTAAACTGACATTTCTGCCACATTCATAGTTTGTGGGGGGTTTTATTACTAACTCAGTTTTGTTTAGTTTTATTGTAAATATTTTAGTTCATTCTGTAAAGACACATTTGGGGATTTTTTTAAAAAAAAAAAGTTGTTAATTTTATGACCCTCCCCCCATGAACAATATTTGTACATATGGGGTCTAGTTAGGACGTCATAGAGAAACTGAGGTATTATGGTGGTCGTAGTAAGAATGGTAGGAGTGAATGTGATGTTTTGGTGATTGGTTTATTGTTGGCATGTCTGGGTCAGTGTCTGTGACTAGCTAAGTTTTAGATTAATGACAGAAGAAGACCGTCATTCCCCAATCCCCCTTGTTGGCCTTGTGCCTTATTTGTTTGTATAAAACAATAAATATTGTGACACAGAGTGACATTTTTTGACGTTTATTCTGTCCGTTTCTTTTACCCCCCCTTTTTTTTTCCAGTTCTGTGAGACTGTTTCTTTGCAGCTGTTTATTACTTGGACGTACTTTTGTGAAAAAAATCCGGACCTTTTTATCTGTTAAGTTATTGTTTTATTTTCATTCTTTTTAATTTTTTCTATTTCTTTTTGTTTGTTTTGTATTTGGGCCTTAGCTCACATTTTTTTTTTTTTTAGTCCGGTAAGACTTTGTCAAACCGGACGACTGCTTTTTTATTTTTTATTTATTTAAAAAAAGACCAGTTTAGAAAAAAAAAAGAAAAAGAAGCTTTTTGTTTATTTCTTTTTATATTTTTTTTAGCGACTTCAGTCGCCTTCTTTCTCCTTTTTATTTTGACTAGTTTCTTTTAATTCATTTTCTTTAGCGGCCTCAGCCGCTAAACTTTATTTTCTATTTTTGTACTTTTTGTTTAGTTTTTTTCTGGTAAAAAAAGAGAAGTTTTCTGGTTTTTTTTCCATTTTCGGCTGCCTTCGGGCGCCATTTTTATTTTTATTTAAGTCTTACCTGTTTTCAGTCTTTTTTCATTTAATTTTTGTTTGTTTGTTTGTTTTTTTTTAATTTCCTGGTTTATCCAGGTTTTCTTTATTTTGTTTTTTTCCCAACTCCTCTCCCTGTGTGTTTAAAAAAAAACCCGCTAGTGGTTGGTTTCACAACACTTCAGTATGGCCGACGAAGGCAGTCGGTCTAAAGTAAGAAAAGACCTCTTTGGGAAGGTGGATAATACCAACCCAAAGGATGACATGAAAAAGCGGGCTGGTAAAAGCCCAAAAGCTAACACCGGCCCAAAAGCTAACAGCCCTAAAAATGACCAGAGTTCCTCCAGAAAAGGAGAAAGTCCGAATGTTGCTCCTAAAGACGCTTCAGTGGAGTCGCCCTCTTGTTGGAAGTCTCCTCCGAATTGTATACTGAACATGGCGGATTTCCTGGACAAGGCGAAAGGTTATGCCCATCTGGTGAAGAAAGATGGGTTCGTCGATGATGTCCAGGAACTCGGTATGTTCGCTAAAAGAATGGTGACGGTTTTTTTGGTGGACAAGAAAACTAAAAAGATTTGTCGCTCCACAAAAGACATTGTGATTAAATCACTTCTGTCCCTGGGGATAAAACCCCAAAGAGTTATAAAAGGTAGGGGATTTTTCATGTGGGACATTCTGCTGCCCACACCAGAAGATTGCCTGTCTATGGCCAAAAAAGAATTAATCACTAAGGATCTAATTCTGAGAACAGAGTATGAGGGCCGCAGGCGGACCAGGGTGGCCGTTTTTGAGGTTCCTCCTCAAATTTCGGGAGAGCTTCTGGCTGCATTTTTTATGCAGTATGGCCAGATTTTAGGAGCTCTCTCCGACAATCTGAACGGGGGATGGACTTTTGATATCATGCTGGATCAAGAGGCCTTCAAGTCCGTCCCCAACTGTTTGGTTTTAGGTGACCGGAAAATGCCGGTCATTGTGACTGGTAGGCGTCTGACTTGCTGGAGGTGTGGAGAGACTGGTCACCTTTCCTCCTCCTGCCCAGGGAAGAAGGCCCCTGGAGTTCGGTCACAGGCGACCAAAATACCCCCTTGGCCGATAAGGTAAAATCCGCGGCACCTGTAATGGGTCTAGCTGCGAGGCGGACCGATGGGCAAAGTCCCTCGGTTGGGTCTAAGCCCACATTGCCCCTGAAACCGACGCCTGCCACTAGTGTGGTTAAGGAGAAGGATGAGGGGGAATGGCACCTCGTGGTTAGGGGCAAGGGAAGAGCCAAACAGCGGTTCCTCCGTCCCAGCATGACTCCAGGGACATCATCACCTACAGCCCCATTCCCTCTACCAGCGTTGAGGGCGACGCCTCTGCGTCATATGAAAAGACGGCGACAGAAGCGCAAAAGTTAAATGAGCCAAGTTGGCAGAAGATACTCGACATAAAAAACTAAAAAGAAAAACTGGAGTTAAAGCGGAAAAAAAAAAAAAAATCGTCGGGGGGCACCGGCCCTCTATCCTCTGCCCCGTCTTCCCCTTCTTAATCTAAATCTAAGGAAATTTCACCAAGCCTGCTCCGCCCAAATCCTTGTCAAACTCACCTAGCAAATCCATACATTCTCCCAAACCTTCACCTGTAAGGACACCTGCGGGGTGGACCCCATCAACCACTCCAAATCTCACACCTATGACAACTCCAGTGCATTCACCTCACAAAAAAAGAGTCAGAAGCCCTGACACACTAAACATCTCTCAAAAAAAAAAAAAAAAGTCAAACCACCTTATTTCCCAGGGGAAGACGTCTGCCGCGTTTCCAGGACCAGGCGGAGAGGGTTTTGGACAAACTAGGAATCCAAAGGTTTTAAAATCCTTTGGAATTTCCAAAATATCAACAACAAAGAGGTGGAAAGGCCCGAGAATTTCCCTCCGCGAAAAGAGTGCTAACAGTTATTAGAACGGGCCCGGGAACGCGGGAGATTTGGGGCATGATAGAGGAGGCCCAGTCATCCCTAAAATGGTGCCCCTGCTGCATACTTATTGGATCCCGATGCGGACGAAGCAAACCAAAAACTAAAGGAGGGTCGGTTTTCGTTCACCCATCCCTTTATAGAGCGTTAAAACTTACATACCCTTCGGACATCGGCGGCTTGTCTCAGGACGATACCGTCGAAAATGAGATGGCGTCGGGATCCATGGGACGAGCTGTGGGTGTCCTCACCCCAGCCATGTTCTATCCTGAAGGGCAACCCTAATCGGCTTCACGATGGCTCTCTGGTTAGCAAGTTTGAATGCCCGGGGCCTGAGGTCCGAGTCTCGTTGGGTGAGGCTCTCTCGTGACCTTCAGCGCCTCGGGGTGAATATATGTTGTTTGCAAGAGACCCGGTTTTCTTCTCATGATCGTGAGGACATACTGTCTAGGGGTTCGCCCTTTATTCAGCATGTTTTGATGGTTGTTCGAGGGTGTCTCTTGGCTAGTTTGCAGGTCTTTGAAGGCTGCATGTACCCTTGTCTTCGCGGATCCGGCGGGCAGGCTTTGCGTGCTGGATGTTACCATAAAGGATAAGCATCTTCGTCTCATTGGGGTTTATGCGCCCAATATCCATTCCGAGCGGCCTGCTTTGTTTCGGCAGATCGCGCCGTTCTTGACGACGTCTCGTCGGGTAGTTTTAGCGGGGGATTGGAATGCCGTCCTTGACCCCGATATAGATCGGATAGGGCACAAAAAAGGTACTTACAACCCGGATGTGAAACCATTTCGGGACTTTATCGATGGGTTTGATCTTGTCGATAAGTTCCGGAATGAACACCCTCGGGGAGGTAGCATGGACTTGGACTACTAGTGGCAGCTCGGCTCCTGGCTCGCTTGCGAGCTACCTGGACCGAGTGTTAGTTAGGAGAGTCGATGTAGGGCTCTTAGGCTGTCCAAGTTTCCATTATATAGTTTATACGGACCATAGGCTTGTCCGGGTCCGTGTAAAACTAGATAAACCTAAGGTTAAGTTGGCTGGTTACTGGAAATTGAACTGTTCGCTTTTCAGTGATCAATGTTTCCGGGACCAGCTGCTACTAACAATCCAGAGGGAATTGACGGGAGCGGTTGTGGGAAATGCCTGGTGGGGCAAATTAAAATCTAAGATTCGTTCGTTTGCTGCCGACTTTAGTCGTCGGCTCAATTTAGATAAATTAGCGGCGCAAACGGCTTTAGAAAAAAAAGTTGATCGGGCCGTGAAATCCCGTGTTAGTGGGGACATAGTCTTAGCTAGGGCAGAGTTGGCCTCCTTGCTTATCAAGAAGGATCAAGCTCTGGTAGTTAGGGCTAGGTTAAAAAGAATGTCTTCTGAGGCAACGAATATGGCCGCTGATCTGCGTGTAGAGGAAAATCGAAACGCGGCCAGGCGACATATAGCGTGCGTCACATTACCGGATAAGCGGACTGTGACTACAAACGCGGGCATATGTGAGGTCTTTCGAGATTATTTTCAGGAGCTTTTCACCAGGGAGCCCGGTCTGAGTTCTGCTCAGTTCGACGCCTATTTAGCTGACTTTCCCTGCCTCTCGGCAGCTGAAGTGGCTAGGTGCGAGGGCCGCATAACAGAGTCGGAAATCTGGGAAGCGCTGAAGCAGGTTGGCCTGGATAAGTCTCCGGGATTAGATGGTCTGCCTTACGAAGTGTACTTGAGGTTGTCGCACGTTTTTGTACCTTTGCTGGAACTGATGTACAACCACTGGATGAGGCAGGGGTCTTTACCTCAACGCTTCACCAGGGGTGTCATCAAGTTGCTGCGTAAGGACAAGGACGGTGGGGATGGGTTAGGGAACTTTCGCCCTTTAACGATGTTAAACACTGACTTAAAGATTTTGGCGAAGATCTTGGCCAACCGTTTGCAGCTTGTCCTGTCTAGTCTGATTGGCCCTGAACAGACTTGTGCTGTGAAGGGCAGGACTATTCAGGATAACCTTCATATGGTACGTCTGATCTTAGAACAAGTCGACAGTGAAGCCGCGCTGATCAATTTAGATCAGTCCAAGGCCTTCGATAGGGTTGACCATCGATTTCTGGAGGCTGTCCTTTCGGCGGCCGGTTTCGGAGCCGACTTTCGCTCCTGGATCCGTCTCTTGTATGCGACCCCGGTGCGCTGGTGGAAGTGAATGGGGTAAGATCGAAGCCTTTCGTATTGTCTCGCTCCATTCGTCAAGGTTGTCCGCTATCGCCTCTGCTTTACGTTCTTGCGTTGGAGCCTTTCCTTCGCAAGTTAAAGGCGAATCCGGTCCTACGCCGTATTTCGCTGCCTGGTGCTAACACCTCGGCCAGGTATTCTGCCTATGCTGACGACGTTTCGGTTCTTGTGTCGAGCAGAGCCGAGATTAACGAAGTCAGTAAGCAGATCAGTGGGTATGAGATGGTGACAGGGGCCAAAATCAACCGCGATAAGTCTGTGGGCTTGCGGTTGGGTGCGTGGAAGGGAGTTTCTCTTCCCGGACCTTTCCTCTGGACGGATGGGCCGATCAAGATACTCGGCGTCTGGTTCGGTCCTGATCTCCAGTTGGAAAAGAATTGGTCGGAGGTACAGGGGTGGGCCGAGGTCGCGGCTAGTCTGTGGTCTCGGAGGGGACTTTCCCTGAAGGGAAGGGCGGAAGTTTGTGGTTCCCACATCTATCCGATACTCCTCTACCGTCTTTCTGTGCTTCCACTCCCGTATGCCCGACTAATGTCATTAGTCAAGGCCTTGTTCTCTTTCTTGTGGAGAGGCAAGGCCCACATGGCATCTCGCGAGATCTGTTGCCTTCATCCCTCTGAGGGCGGTCTGGGAATGCCTAGCATTTAGATTCGTCAATATATGCTACGCATTACCTTTCTCGACCGAATGTGTCGCGGTTTGGATGAGGTGGGCACCTTTTGGAAAGAAGATGTCCGTAAACATTTCCCATCCCTGAGAAGTGTGCACTCGTGCGAGGAGGAGGCCGGTCGTACTCCTCGTGGCGAGTGCTCCTTCTATCGTGAATGTCGTCGCGCTTTGAAGCTCCTCTTGCGGTCGTCGGTTGGCCTCTCCGACGCCCAAGCGTTGTCTCGTAAGGCATTATATCGTGTGTTAGTTAGTGGGGCCGTTCAAGATGATCTGATCGACGAGCTCGGTCTTACGAAGCAGGAGGCTCGCTCGGTTTGGCCTTGGGCGCCTGGGTTGAAATGTCTCAATAACGATGAGGCATCACTCACCTGGCTGATGATTCTTGGGGCCCTCTGGGTCGGCAAAAGACTTTGTTCTGCAGGCTTGGAGAAATATCCAAACTGTCGTCGCTGTACTGGGAATGTCGAGACCATTGGTCACGCCTTTTTTTTTCAGTGCAGTGCGGTAGTGCCGTTGTGCAAGTTTGTTGAAGGCCTCATGGTTCGCATGCTGCAGGGAAAGTTTTTTTTTGTCCTGGAAGCCAGTTCTGTTTGTAGCAATGTGGTATCGCAATTGACGAAGGCTGAACACTATGTGTTCTGTTGCTTACTAGGGGTTATGCGAGTCGTGATTTGGACGACGCGACAGAAGGGATTCTATGAAGGCGAGAAGTTCACCTCTTCCCAACTGATCTTGTACTTTAGGCATCAGCTTAAAGTCAAGATTAGGACGGAAAGGCGGCGGCTCCCATCATCAGAATTCGGCAAAAGGTGGGTGAATCTTGCGCGAATGTGTAGAGTGAAAGGGGCTGACCTTGAGTGGCATTTAGATGTCGGTTAGGCACAGAATATTGTCCTAACAGGGTTTAACTTTGGCAACCCACCCAGATATTAGGGTAGACTAGGTTTTGTTTTTTGAATATTTAGTTTTTCCTTTTTTTTCCCGTTTAACTTAGCTAGGTATGTAAGCTCATTGGTCCCTTTTATTTCTGTCCCTATTTCTTTTACTTTTGTTTAATTCCCCATCCCCTCCCTCGTTAGGTGGTTAGTGATGTCAGTTTTCTGGTGGATGCGGGGCGCCTTTCGTTTCGGGTGTATGTTTTCGTAGTTGTTGGTGTGTATGAATGAGTGAGTGTTTGTGTGAATGCTTGATGGTCTGAATGTGTGATCATTTTCTTAGTACCGCATCGATTTCGTCTAGTTAACTGACATTTCTGCCACAGTCATAGTTTGTGGGGGGTTTTATTACTAACTCAGTTTTGTTTAGTTTTATTGTAAATATTTAGTTCATTCTGTAAATACACATTTGGGGATTTTTTAAAAATTATTATCTTTATGACCCTCCCCCCATGAACACTATTTGTATATATGGGGACTAGTTAGGACGTCATAGAGAAATTGAGGTATTATGGTGGACGTAGTAAGAATGGTAGGAGTGAATGTGATGTTTTGGTGATTGGTTTATTGTTGGCATGTCTGGGTCAGTGTCTGTGACTAGCTAAGTTTTAGATTAATGACAGAAGAAGACCGTCATTCCCCAATCCCCCTTTTTGGCCTTGTGCCACATTTGTTTGTATTTATAACAATAAATATTGTGACAGAGAGTGACAGTGAGTGTCTAGTACGACTACCAGTGTTGGACACTAACTTATAGTAAGCTCCGCTTACACTATCTCTGTAACCTGTTGTTAATATATCTTTCTTACATCTAATCCGTGTTCCGTGTTTTACTTCTGTGGTCCCAACTTTAGCCCCACATCACTATTCAAAATAATTAATGCAATTTCAAATGAAATTTCCTCCCCTCTTTGAAACACACATTTGTATTGTCTTCTCTGTTTGTTTTACTCTCATCGCTTGCATTCTAGTGGCTTTATAACCTTACTTGGAGTGAAATGAACAAATCTATCAAAAGATTTATCGTTTTAAGAAAACGAAAGCAAAGTTTGTTTATTATAGAGTTATTCGTTCGCAAACTATTGAATTGAATAATACGTTAACAGTTGACAGAAATAGGTTTTGAAAACTTCCAAACAGTTCATAAATTTTTAATTATATTCATATACATTGTTTGAGACGAAGAGAAATTACGCGTAAGAAATTTAAATTTCAAATCAATATTTATCATGCTTAGTTAATCAAGAGTTCTACTTGAACACAAACCAAGACTTGAACGGCTTCATAAACTTCACTGACAGGCTGAATAACAAGATAGACAACAGTTTGGCAAAGGTCAAGAAATCTATTGTTTTGAATATGATAACTTTTCTGAAGAAAAATATACGTGATGAAAGACAAAACAGTCATCCGACATAAAATTCTATATTATATTATCATACGTTCATCTAAATCTCCAATCAGATTAGTCCACGGATACGCTTCAATACTGTGATTTTATTGCCAATATCGAGATAGTAAATGTAACCAAGTGTTTTGAGATTTCGTCTAGTAATACTCCTTTGCACTAAGAGGGATATGTTGTTAGGGTGGGAAAATATTGAATTCCAAAGGCCCTCCCGTTTGGACAATTCTATTCAGTTTTGTAGTGGGGAGAGAGAGGGGAAGAGTATCCTTTCGACAATCAAATGCCAGCAATGAAAACAGGATTTCTAAAGGGCATCTTGAATATATAATACTGGGAGTTCTAAAAGATACAGACTTTGGTAACAACACAAATGACAGTAATCTAAAATCGGAAATCCCTCACTGTGCAAGACATCCTTGAGCCCCCTCTAAGAAAAATCCTACAACTATATATCAGCTGTTTACTGCTATAATAATTTTCGAAATTTTTCGGGATGAGCTAACAATATCATCAAAATGGATAAATTTACGAACATAAATTTTTTGTAGCTGTACCAGGTGTCTCTCTGTTTATCTCACTCCATAGACACATGCATACATACACGCAAATACGTACAAACGCACACACATTATTTAGCAGTAAGGACAGTTTATCCACCATTTATATTCCTTCCCCAATTGAAGCTCAGCACTTCATTGATTTTTTTTTTTTCACTGTGGTTCAGGCAAGAGAATGTGCGAACACGATCTGAGGTAGATGCTTACAGAATAAGAGGCACAGTTCATGTGGTTATGTGCGAAGGATAACGATTAATTATAGATATGGATTCTTTAAGAATGTAGTTATCGGTATATCATCCTGTTGGTAGTCGGTTACACAGAGCAATGATTCGTGTGATGAAGATGTTCAAATGGAACATTCTTCTCAACAATCGAATACGGATGTAATGAGGATGGTTTGCTACAATGTGTGTAGCATGGCGTTCCCTAGTCATGAAGGTTAGACCTGGTGGAAATAAGTATATTAATTCGTCTGGGGACATTCCATGGCAGTAGTTTTAGAGCTCTGGAGGGCATGCGGTATTTCGTCTGTGGTAGCAGTGTTGCAATATTGTTCAAGAATTTCGCACCTATAATTTTCAGCCTGATCTTGCTCTTGTTAACCTAGAGAAGAACACGAGGTATCAAGTAATTTCTGGAGTGGTACAGGGATTTCTGACTTCATTTTTAGCGATGGATCGTACGCAGACGTTCCTCTTGGGGTCTTGGCTGAGTTTAAGACCAAATAGTTGCTCAATGAATGGGAACTCGCTGAGGAAACATCCATTCATCGTAGTTGATTGCAGTTCAAAGTTCGACCGGTGATGTTTTAATATAACTAGTTTCGATTTCGAGGTACTGGATTTAGCCAGTCCGTTTTCCCTCGCTGTGATTTTAAAGTTAGATCGGAAGGAAGATCAGCTGTCAATCTCATCTAAAGATTTTGGGTTTTGCACATATACCGCTGATTCTTTACCTATAATGACATTGTAGCATATTAACGCAGTGAATTATAAAATTAAATACACAATTAAACAATTACCGATTACAGCCACCCGATTAAATAAATCACATACAAATGTCTATTATGTCTGATCATAAGCCGTTCCTAGCATTGAATATTGGCTTTAGTTTCGGATGAAAATAAAGACAAAAAGGATCCAACGAATCAGCATCAAAGATGACATCCTGCTTTGTTTACAGGGAAGTTTACTATGTGATGACATCGTTCGAGGAAGAGTAGACGCAGGTCGTAAATTCATAATGAGGTTTTATGTCGTCATATGTGACCATGTGAGCAAAAGAAATGTTATTAACAAAAGCAAGTGTTGAGCAAGTGTTTTGATGAGCTTAAAATAATTTGTTCACAAATGGACTCTTATGTGACGCTTATGAACTCTATCGCGACTTGGACGTGAGGACAGAAAGATCCCAAATATGACAACCGTACTCCATTTTCGGCATGATTTTCTTAAGCTTATCTAACTTGATTATGATATTCTAAAACTTGAATATGATCCTAAGCCGAAGAAATAGAAAAAATCTCGTTAAAATATTAGTCAACTCGCTTTTTAATAGGAAACATAAGTATGTCCACTGAAACGACACAGACTTTTGGTTTAAAAATATCAGTTCTCCTAACTTTTAATTCTGAAGTCATACAACTACAATAAGATCTGATCTTAATTGCTTTCAAATTTGATTCGGCCAGTTTCCAAAGCTAAGAAACGTCAATGGTTACTTATATATTTATTAATAGATAAATGTAATTTATATTTATATGAGCGTGTAATTACTTTTACAAAACATATGAAGCTTTTTTTCTTAAATATATAATATTAGTCTGATTGTTTTTTTTTTACCATTTTGCCTAAGGAGATAATACCACTAAAACGAAGAGTGAAAGAGAAAGAAAATACTTTAGAAGGAAAAGGAAACCCACACCGAAATCGCTTCTCCTTTCGATCAATTCGATGTCCTGATATATACAGGAGATAGGGTTGAATGTTTTACTCGGTAATTCTCTTCCTACTCAACGCACTACTCTCCTGGATCACCCACTCGCGATTTCCTTTCTAGAACTGAGCCTCTACTGATAACCGCATACACTCGTCAGTTGCCTCAGACGTCATTTCTAAATTAGCCTCACATATGGCAAGCGTACGTGACAGGGTCCCATCTGTCGTCCTAAAGAAACGTGCTAAGTGTTGGCTCCATTTCTCTTCAAACAATACAACTATTGCCTCTTTGCTTCCTGCTTTCCAGTTTGTTTGAAGCCCTCTTCTGTAGTTCCACTTTTTTAAGAACTAAGGAGAACCTCCTGACCTCTGCTTGTCGGCATTATTCAATACGGAAGTGGTTAAGCATCTTACGTCTCACGTCTTACTCTCTAGCACACAATATGGCTTCCGTTTATATTGGTCTAACGCTGATGTGCTAACAGTCATCATTGAATATGTATATGAAACTCTTGACAATAACAGTAAAGATCGAATTATGGCTGTTGATATCTCGAAGGCATTTGGCAGGAATTGGAACGCTAGGCTTCGAAGTAAGTTCAAAAAAGCTACACTATTACAGGATGATTGTTGGAATTAATTCAATCGGTCCAACGAAATTGGAAAATGAACGTCGTTTTGAACGGGCTTATTTCCAAATATTTCAGACTAACGCGGGTGTCGCCCAATGCCCTATGCTGGTTCCTACGCTGATTCTGATTTTCACCATAATCTTCCGGATGTCATCAGTTTCCAAATAGGAATTTATGCTGATGGCACTACCATTTACTCCTGTCTCAATATCAAATACGTCAGAGCTGACAAAGTTAACCTGACCGCTGATCTTGAAAATGAACTCCAATCTGCGGTTAACTGCGGCAGGAAATGACTCATAAATTTTAATGTTTCCAGAGCGAAACTGCTCTCATTTAAACACTGCAGAGAAGCTTTCCTTTCCGCCATCAGTATGACTGATGCTAGAAACATGGGACTCAACACTCTACGTCTTCTTGGCCTCACGTTTTCAACTGACTTGAAGTGGCACGTCTACATCGAATCAGCAGCCGCCTCTACTGTAATGAATTTTGGGTCACAGTGTCGTGCCAAGTTTTTTTTCCACCCTGCAGAGTCCATCTTACACATTTCCAATCTACCATTCGGTTGTGCATTGAAAACTTTTGGCATATCTGGTCTGTTGCTCCTGCATTTTACCTCGCGGATCTTGATAACAATCAATGAAGAATATGCAAGAATATCGACCCTGAGATGCCATTTCGCCTTATTCATTTCCTCAACGACGTGACGTGGCTTCCCTTTGCGTTTTCAGTAGCAACTGCTCTGACGAGATTTCGTTTTCCTGGTGCTTGAACTACGAGAGTTTAAGCGTGCTACTAGATTGGCATCTAGTTTCCCGTTTTTACTGCTGAATTAGTTAAATTAATTATACTCGAGTTAATTTTCTTGCACTTCCAGCTTGTGGAACTGCATTCTGTTTTCTGGCTTCCCTGATAGTTACAATCTTCAAAAATTTAAATGCAATTTCAATCACCATCTCCTATAAACTTGAACCGCATTTATTCTTTCCTTGGTACCCCGTATACGCAGCTTTTTCTCTCACTTCCACGCTCTGCACCCCTTCCCATCTGCGTGCCAGTGGCATTTCCAACTGAAACGATTAAAATAAAATGATAAACCTCCACTCCTGTTGAAAAGACTGGGCAGGAGTGTCATCGGGACGAGAGGCTAATTTATCTACTACCATTGAAGAAAAATATTTAAAAAAATAAATAAAAAGAATAAATATAAGTAAAATTTCAGAGACTAAATGGATACTTCTCTATGGAGGGGAAGTCGATCAGAAAAGTAAACAGAAACTTAATCTTACTCATGAAACAATGGTGACATTTCTACTCCTGTTCAAAAGCCCGAAGAGGTGAGGGAACCGAACGATATGCAATGCTATCTCTTTTTTACTCAATTGTTTTTTCTATATTTTAATCCATTTCGAAATATTTCTTAGATTTATTATTTTATAGTCGTTTTGTAGTTGCAGCGTTTCTGCCAAATACGCTTAGGTTATCATCAGATCACCATTGATTTGTGATCTCTTGCTTATTGTGTTATTTAGTCTCACTTTTCCCAGTTATTTCGATCTTGGTGAAATAGTGTATCCCGACCTGATCCTGTGTTTGTAATGTCGACGCGATGTGCCACATCATGTTTTTGTTTCAATGAAAATAGTGAAGAAGAGAAGACTTCTCTAAGGAATTGGCGAAGAGGTGGTGATCATGTTGAGAAGTAGGGACATGAAATTGCGATATATAGCTATAGCTTGTTGTACGATACATTCCATTGCCTTTCATATTTCTGATATAGTATGGGGCATTTTACTCACCGTCTTGTGTGTAGATGTGTATGTTTGTGTATGTGTATGCCTCTCTACACCCGCAGAGAGTATTTGTGTTTTTTACTGAAACTGTTCTGGACGGAGCTTAGTTACTTACTTAGAAAGAGTGCAGTATCTGGCCTGTTCAACAGTCTGAACAAGGAGAGCAGACTACTATACTCGTTCATGAGGACTTGGGAATTCGACGGCTGCCAGATATTTCCGTCTACCCAATTTCAATCACAAAGCGAACGATAAGTTTTCAGATCCTTCCCAAAGTTGTCTCTGTCTGGGGTCTCTTCCACATGGCGATGACATCAAATACTCACCTTCCAGAATTTTTTTTTTTTTTTAGCGTTTCGCCCCAAGCAAGGCGGGAAGCCACTAGGACGCAAGGTGCTACAGAAAATTTGGAGCAAGATCAGATAGGAGTGATAGAAGAAAGGATGAGGAGAAGGGTAGTGGATAGATCAATGCAACTGGAGATGTCGATTGACATTACATTTGAATAGCTGGAGATTATAGCTCTCAGGGAAACTGGAATAGGGGAGGGAGTTCCACAGGCGTGAGGTGTGATATGAAACTCTTGGAGTAGAAGAAAGACGGCTATATTTAGGAGATTCGACAGTGAAGGGGTGAGAGCGGGATGCCAGCCTCGTAGGGCACTTGAACTCATAAAGTCTAGGAACCAGCGAATGCAGCTCCTCGGGGCAAATGCCATGAATATTTGTAAAAGAGACAGGCGACGGCGCGTCGGTGAGAAAGTGACAGTAGACGAGATGCCAGATCAGAGCCAATTATATTGCATATCCGCCTCGAGCCTATCAAGAATCCCGAGGCAAACAAAAGGGGCTCCAGACCAAATATGGCAGCAATAGTCCATGCAAGGGCGAATTGTTGATTTGTAGATCTGGAGGATCGATTCCGGGCAGAAAAATTTTCTGGCACGGCACAGGGAGCCAACTTTCCTTGCGGTGGACGAAGCATTTGATTCAATGTATCTGTTCCATCTCAGGTCAGCCGCCAACGTGAGACCGAGCAGCCGCAGAAAAATAATCAGTGAACTCGAGAAGTTGAGCGTCAGACATTCTAATTCAAGGTTGGATCTCTGTGGTGATTAATAGAGAGCAGTTTTGCTTTTGAAGAATTAAAGTTGACCAGCCAATTCCTGCCCCAGTTCACAACCGATTGGAGGTCCTTTTCGAGACGCACGGACAGGTTAGTTTTGAAGGTGACACTGGATTTGTTTCTGAGGCAGGAATAAATTGTGGTGTCATCCGCGTAGATGCCAGCTTGGGAGTTTATGGCGTCAGGAAGGTCATTTATGTAGATAAGGAATATAGTGGGGCCTAGGATGGAGCCTTGAGGAACAGCTGCGTTCGTGGGATAGAAACTGGGGGAGAATCCGTTGAGAACGAACTTCAATACACGGTTTGATAGGAATGATTGTAGGCATTACGTAATGCTATAACCATGGAGCTTGCGAAGAAGGCCGGCATGCCAAACCCTATCAAATGCTTTGGAGATATCTAGGGCCACGGCACGAGTTTCCCTGTTATTTTGAAGAGCTCGGTAGACAGTTTCATTGATGGCCGTAAGCACATCAGCTGTAGATCGGGCAAAGCGGAAGCCATATTGCTTGTCTGAGAGCAGATCTTGAGATGTAAGGTGGTTAACAACATCGGTATTGATTAGGGCTTCGAAGACTTTGCCGAAGAGGGGTAGATGAATGATGGGACGGTAATTAGAAGGGTCAGAGTGGTCGCCAGAATTCTTGAAGACAGGAACAATCGAAGAGGGCTTCCACCAGTCAGGAAAACAAGATTCCTTGAGGCAGTAGTTGTATAGTTTAGAAAAGGAGGGCGCAAGTTTAGGCGCGCATTTCTTCAAGACAATGACTAGTAACCCATCTCCACCACTCGCCTTGTTGCGGTCTAAATTGGAGATAACGGCCAATACCAAAGACGGGTTTATGTGTAACCCACTCAACAGGGCCTCAGTTCTAAGAGGGAAGTCGGGTATGGGAACACCGGAAGAGTCGAGGGTCGAGTTGAATGAAAATTTCCGAGCAAAGCATTCAACCTTGTAAGGCAGAGAAAGTCAGGTTTTCGAACTAGTTCAACAATTGAGGTGTAGAGGGTATGCAATTGTTCAATACGCTCTTGCAGAGACGCCAATAATCTTTGGAGCCAAATTTGCGAGATGCAATACGCTCCTTCATCCGAACAGCAAATATTGACTTAGCATCGTTGAGGAGACGCTTACACTCGTTACGGGCGGAGGCAAAGAGACTTCTATTGCAGTCAGACATTTCGCTACGGAATAGGTGAAAGAAGAGGTTCCTATGGGCGATGGCGGCTGAACAAGCAGCAGAGAACCAGGGGGGGGAGCGCGACTTGAGCCTATATTTCCTTGAGGGAATGAAAGCGTCGATTCCAGCTTTAACCCAGGATGAGACCTCAGAAGCACATTCTTGGACGGGGAGCGTAAAGACAAGATTCAAGGGACATCGCGGAGGAAATCACGGAACGCGTCCCAGTCAGCTCGTTGATGGTTGAACGAAGTTCTAGTGGTAGAAGGTTCTTTCCAAGGGGTGGAGTTGAAAGAGATGTTAACAGATACTACCGCATGATCAGAGTTACCAAGAGGGCAGAGTTGCGTGGCGCTAAAGGACTAAGGGATGGAGGTAAAACACAGATCAAGAAGAGAGGCTTTACCTTCCCGGTCGAAGGCAAAACTCGTGGGGAAATGAACTATCTGCGTGAGGGATTGAGAGACTGAAAAATTGTGCGTTTGAATGCCTGCGTGGTCAGTAGTAGAATTCTTAAGCCACATGGTATGATGGGCGTTAAAGTCGCCAAACCAAATATGTGAGCAAACGGCTGGAGGGAGAGAGCCTTGTCTATGCTGTCAAAAATGCTATCGAATATCCCACAGTCTTGAGAGGATGGAGAGCGGTAAAGGAAGAAGAGATAGCTTACCGCATTGTTAAGAGATAGTCGGAGACACATGTACGACTGGTCTGGCGATTCGAGAGACAAATGTCTGGCCAGAGGGAGATGGTCCTTGACGTAGACACCAATGTCGTGCTTGTGGGTTAGAGAGTCTTTTCTTATGAGAGGAAGGTAGCGTGGGATAGAGAGATCAGTGAAGGGGATAGACGAGACAAGGTTGGTCTCACAGAGAGCCAGTATATCCGGGCAGTTTACAGTGAGGAAAGAGATCCATACTGCAGAAGTTTGTTCTAATGCTACGGATGTTGGGGAACGAAATGTTGAGGGGTTTAGGTGATTTTTGAGTGGCTGGTTTAGGATTACTTTTTCGGTCTTTATAAGTCATGTGGAATATTGGTTGGAAGATGTGAAGGCCCGAAGTAAAAGAAGCAGACAGTTTCGACCGTGACGTGGGCAGAGAAGAGTTGGCACAACCTGCATCATAATGTGGCCTCGGGGTTGCCCAGCGGAGGTGACTGCAGGGGACCCATTTCCATGCGCGACATGGCACTACAAACACCCCGGTATTATACAACTGTTTATGAGAGCAGCCGCTCAAGACGCTACGCAAGAGTTAGGGTTCCTAACTACCAGTCGGAAACAGCAACCAGAGAACTGTCAACCGTGTACCCTCAGAATGAAGAGGTAATGCCACAGACGGCACACATCACGGGAGAAACAGAGCTGCACTAATACAGATCCCAGAGAGAGAGAGAGAGAGAGAGAGAGAGAGAGAGAGAGAGAGAGAGAGTACCGGTAACCTCTTCTTCAACAAGAAACAAGCGTAAGCCTCTACTCATGTTCAAGAGAAGGGGGAGGAGTATTGACCGGGCGGTAGGAAAGCCTACCTACTCCTATTACATATAACACATACAATAACAACAAAAACAGAGGGAACGATGAGAGGGGGAGGTAATTTGCAAAGAGTCCTAGCTCACACTTGTATTTACGCTTTCGCAACATTAAGTTTCACCTTAGTCCCATTGACTATTCTAAAAAGAAATTGAAGAAAATAAGGATATCTGGAATTATTGCTATGTATTAGGTCAAACAGTCAGACGTCATTTTAATGGATAGCTGTATCTGAATTGATGCCCTTTCGAGAGAAAAAAAAAGAAAAGTTGAACAAGAAAATGTTCTTTCGTTGAAAGGGAAATGGAAATTTACTTAGCTGTGATCATATGGTCTAATGCGCACCGGGTCAAAAGAAGCCTTCTGCAAATTTTCTTTATTAAGATGGCTCGAGTGAACAAATCAATAGATCTACACCACACTACAGTTATCCACTGAAAATAACTTTTATATCTCCTTCAAAACCATTTGTAGCCAATTATCTTATAAAGAAACAAATTTTATCGATATATAAGAAATCAAATTCATATATGACTCAACAATCAACAAACGAGTAATTTTTACAGTTGGAGTTTGTCTTAGAATAGACACTAGAAGCAAATCAGATTCATGTAGAAAAAGTAAAGAGTGTTAAGATCAGGGATATAAAATCAGGAGAGAAATGAACTTTCTGGATACATAATGAGAACAGAGGTCATGGGTAAATTAATTTAATAATTTGTTTAATAATTTAACAATTTATTAATCAACGTCAGGAAAAGCATATGGAGTCTACCATGTTAGTATGAAATGATTGGATGGCAGAGCGAAAACGAAGAGGTATGGTAATCGATAGATCGTTTCATATACATATACATTGGAGGATCGTTACATATATATATATATATATATATATATATATATATATATATATATATATATTGTGTCTGTGTGTAAGTCTGTGTGTGTCTGTCTGTGTGTGTCTGTCTGTTTGTGTATGTATGGTCAGTGAAGTTAAAACCCAGGAACGACACCCTGATTCAAGTCAAATGCAATGTACAGCCCTGACGTTTAAGTTTGACAAGAAACAGGGTGCTAAACTGGGTGAAGAATTCAATGAACGTTTTTTTATAATTACATACGTTCTATCAATGATAGTGCGCACATCAAAATAATAAATATATTATAAATATAGCATGGCTTCAAACTATATTTTTCCACACACTCAGACAAACACACATATATATATATATATATATATATATATATATATATATATATATATATATATATATATATATTTATATATATATATATATATATATATATATATATATATATATATATATATATATATATATAAATATATATATATATATATATATATATATATATATATATATATATATATATATATATATATATATATATATATATATATATATAATATATATATATATATATATAATATAATATATATAAATATAAATAATATATTTAATTATATTATATGCACGGTTCTTATTAGAAAGCGCTCAATATCAGAGATAGAGCTAACATATTTGGTTGGATTTCACGCTTTTAGCGATCGCTAAAGCGTGAAACACAGGGTCACAAACTCACATCTATCAACAAAATATATATATATATATATATATATATATATATATATATATATATATATATATATATATATATAATCAATCCACATGTCGTAGAAATAATCCAAAAGAAGGATTTTTAACATAGACACATTAAAATTGAAGACCAAGAAAAGAGCTCGATTATAAAGTATATAAAGCAATCCAATTCATATAAAAAAAAAAAAAAAAAAACAGCAGAAAATCGCGTTCAATATGGTAATAAATTGATTTCGACAGATTCATTTTAATAAATAATTTCTGCAAGACAATTAAAAATTAATATTAAAAAAAAATAATGACAAAACCGTATGCAAAAGAAAGAAAAGACAAGTGGGAAAAGAAAATAAGAAAAAAAAAGCGGGAAAGAATGAAAAAGAAAACAAAAAAGAAGAAAAAATGAAAATAAACCAGAGAAAAAGGGCGAAGATAACATGACCGAAAAAATTTTATAGAGATTAATCAGGAAATACTTATGTATAAAGTTCATCTATACATATATTGTGATAAATATATAATTTCATATTCTACCAGATATAACTATTTATATAATAATTTATATTTTTTCTATATCGAAATTTAAATATCATTCCATTTCTTTGGTTAAAAAACTGGTCAAGCAAAGATGGCACCAGTTTCTGAAGCTTTTGTGTGATTGTGAGTTACGGATGATGCTCTATTCTATCACTTGTGCGAAACCACTGTCTTTCCAATTCCAGAAATGTATAGACAGAGCTGTTTAATGTTTCAAAAATTGTCAGAAGATGAATGTTTATGTTTCAACAGCCAGTAGAATACCGATGTATCCATTTTTTATCATGACTATTTCCTATCGGGCATTTATTTTTCATGTTATATCACATTTTCAAATTTACAGTGCTGTTCGATAAAAGTGACCCATCTGATTTGTTTACTTAAAAAGTTTTCGCATATTGTTTTTGGGGTCAAACTAATTTTTAATCTTACTAATATAAAGACCCCTTACTGACCACTTAGTAAAAAGTTTACTCACCCTAAGGTATTCTATTGATAATTATAAATTAGGGTATAAATGAGATTTAATGAAAATCTCTGTCCAAAAGAAGTGACTCACTTATTACCTGCAACGAGTAGTCAATAGAAACAAAACCGAACAGTTTTAAATAAAGAATAATATAGGTATAACTTATTTATAATAGCTAATATAGTTCGAAATATTTATAATCAATGTTTCCTCCTTTATTTTGAATAACCTTTTCAACACTTTTTGGCATTGACTTTTTTAAACTCTGGCAAATTTAATCTCCAAGCATTGAATTCCATTCGGATATGAAATTCACAATCAGATCCTCTTGTTGCTCAAATGCTTTCTCGAGGGCCTGTACTTTATAATGCTCCATAAGTTTTCTATGGGGTTGAGATCAGGAGATTGGGGCGGCCATGTCATAACATTCACTTACTTCTAATCAAAGTATTCCTTCATCTATTTTGATTTGTGACAGGGAGCATTATCCCGCATAAAAAGACAAGACTCTAAAATTCTCTTGTACTGCTCGCTCCTGAGGTTCAATAGGTTTTAAGAAACCAGTTCCATGAAAAGAAAAACATCTCCAAAACATTATACTGAACGGATGCTTGACCACACTAACTGCTAAATTCAAAGTGAATTCAAAGATTCTTCTCCGGATTTTAGATCCATTATCCTTTGATTTTAGCTCAACTTTCGTTTCATTGGAGAAGAGAACATTTAGTAAAAACAAAAACAAAAAAAAAAAATAGGTGAGTCACTTTTATCGAACAGCAATCTGGCCTGTTGTATTTTTCTTCTAAAATTTCAAGATGGCTTGATATCTAATTGGTTGTTATTGTAAAATTTATCTAATATTTTAGTATCATGGCTATTCCTGCATCAACATTTTCTGTATTATTATATTATACAGACTATTGATACAAGAATGAATAATTTTAGAAGCATTTCGATTAAAAACTGTATGAATTGGGATGTTTTGATTAAAATGTTTATCTATCAATATGAGAAAGTATATAACAACGTTTAAATAGTGCGGGGGTAAACCATATCACTTTTGTTTCTCTTTTTTTGGGTTTAGTCTTTATATTATCTCTTAAGTATTCTTGATAAATAATTTGTTTAAAATCATTTTTTGGAGGGCTTCGATAGAAATGATTATATTTCTACTGATTTTTTTAGAGGATAATCTATTAATTCTAGTGTTACAGTGTTTGTAATTTGTTTAACTATTGATTTAGGTTAATTAGAGTTGACGTTAATATAAGTAGCAATTTGATTGTCTTTGTGATATGGTTTGAACCTATTGTTCGAAAGGTTGAAAAAGATATCCAAGAAATTTTCTGTTTTAAGGGTGGATGCGAACTCAATTTTAAACCTAATGAATTGGAAAACTCTTTGATATTTTGTATATTAGACAATATGAACTATTACTATCAGGTATAAAATATGTTCATCATCTCTGTATAGACCAAGCTCTTCAGGAACAATACTTCTACAAATATATATATACTAATTCGTAGGCGCCCATAATAGCGTCATGCTATCATGAATTATCGAAACATTTAATACAAATATAATTATTTTCTTCTGGAAGCTAAAATAATTTCGACTTCATCTTCAATAATGCCTAAATATCTTTTAGCAAAATTTAAAATTTTCAATAAGAGATCTTTGTAAACGATAGAGTCAAATTCTATGATGGTGAATGGCCACGAATTAATAAAGCAATTCAAAAATGATTCATATGTAAAAGTATTTTCCCAAAAGCACTACCTTGCACGATTATCAACGCAAAGGTTGTCAGGAAGTATAATAAAAAAGATAGCATAAAATTATAATATATATATATATATATATATATATATATATATATATATATATATATATATATATTTTTGTGTGTGTGCGCGTGCGTGTGTGTGTATGGTTTTGTGGGATGTTCATCCCCACATTTAGATATCTTATTCATCTGTATTCCGTATTTATTGAACACTTGTAATAGCAGGCTTTCCACTGCGTCCTGTCTTTACTACCCCTAAGCAATAATTGTCACCTTTCTAATCCCACCATTTCTTTCTATGATCTCTTTTCTTTGCGTTCCAGAATTTATTAATTTATTTGCTTTTATTAATCAAAAATATACTTTTTGTTTACTCATTTTTGATCACATTTTCCATCGTAATCTAGATTCACGTCACTGATGCTTTTCGTCCTCTGATCAACTCTGGTGTGTTTTTTCCAGCAATCTCCTTCAAATAGTGTGCTTGTAATTGCAATATTTTGCTTTTCATTATTTCTCCATTTCTTGTTGCGCTCTACCGATTGGTAATGGACGCATTTTCTGCCTTTTCAAAGTTTACGGTTAGACCATTACGGATTTTCCGTTGGCCATCTAGATTATAGCAATGATATTTTTTTCTAAATTACTACCTACGCACAAATAAAAAAAATCTGACATATTTTGTAATGATCAGCAAGCATTTTCCTGGAGCAGATTTTTCGTACATCGGCTGATTATGTGACATATGTCAATATTAAATTCCACATTGATTTATGTTCTGACTGGAAAGAACATGTTAGTGAAATGTGTATGGCTTTCCATCCACAATATCTTGTAACAAAAGCGACATACTTATATACTTCGTTTAATTCAGGCATATGTTTCCATGTCTCCGCTTTCGAACAATGATTAGTTAAAGTATCAACTCCCATCACACGAAATACCATAATTTCGCAGCTTATATTTGAAAGAAACACAATTTCTTCTATCTTATGGGACGTGTTCTTTCCGGATGTAGGCGGTCGTGGCCATACCCATTTTACTGTCTCTTTAACACGTAATATTTTTTTTATGTTTTTATGCTATTACTTCAAAGCCCTGTCCTATCATCTATTTGCACAAGCCCATCACGTATATTGCGCATTATTTTCCTCTGTCCCTCTTTCGAGAAATGTGATAGAAATTTACCATAGAACTTACGGTTACATATAGGAATTCCAACTTTAAATTGATGAAACGTAGATGACAATATAATACTTTATGTGCCGTGTGCTCTCAGGGTGTAGGCTATCAGGATTCTCCCCATTTTCTTGTCAGTTGTAGCTCTTAATAAATTTTGTCTTTCTGTTATCAGTTCTCAACCCTGTTCCTCTATCGATTTATTGAAGCTCATTAACTATGTTATGCGTTATTTTCTTCGGACCCTATTGTATTTAATCTGTCCTGAAAAGCCAACAAATTTCAACTGCCCATTCCCGATGTTAAGTGTGTGTCTGCTTTCTGTTTCTATTTTATCATAAAACCTCGTCGTTGCTCACATATTCGGTCCATGTTAGCCTCAGTTTCTATCTATATAACCACATTTCTGTTGCTTAAAATCCCTTATTTATCTTTTAGGTGATTCTCCATTATCACATAAAATATCACGTAACTGTTCATCACTCTCGTCTTAACTTATAACGAAGTTCTTTTTCATTCTATGTATTTGCTGCTGATTTATACCAGATGCGAATACAAGTAAGACCCGTCTTCTGTCGAACTATCATATTTCTGCGCTCACAGTTTGAAATTTTCGAAGCAACTGTACAGTTTGCATACATTTTATATCAATTTTTTAATTAAACAATATGCACGCGTTTGATTAATTTGTCATTTCTCAATAAAATTACTCAATTTATTTATATTACGTAAACGTAAATGTTCGTGTAACTTACTATTTGTATGTGCTCGTAGATTTTCCGAAAAATATATTCGTAATACAACCTAAACATGAGGGAGATTTAACATTACATTTCAGAACTTATATAAATTAAGTTTTATGAAATAATGTCGATTAGAAGGTTGATATTGTAATATTTATTAGAAGGTTTACTGAAGTAATAACTAATAGAAGGTTTACAGAAGATTATACGGAAGGTTGACGTAAGTATTATCTCATAGAAGGTTCACTGATATCATATCTAATCGACGTTAGATGCCGGCTAAGCCTCATCACTTCACAGTTGAAATTTCTATTTGTAATCATAGGTTCTATGCTAAAATGTATCTTTTATCATATTTCTCGGATTTAAAACTCTATTTTGGACAGTTTCTTTCCAGTCAGCTTTGAACTTCAATCATTTAAATGCAATTTCAATCTTTATCTTCTGTTTTCTTAATACTTTTCTTTTATTTCTCTACTTGATAAATTTTAATTTTTTGCACCTTCAGTAACGGCTTGCGTTTTGTGGCTATATTTTCGACTGTCCAAACTAACGCATCTGGAATAGAATTTGCAGTATCATATCCAGCGTTACTTTATGTGTTTCGAATTGTAGTCTAGTGATTTGAAATGCGACTTGGATCATTCTCTTAGTGATATTAAAGATAAATGCGGCAACACGAATGCATATAGTTCGCAGTAAAGGAAAATGTGAAGACATCATTAAAAACCAACTGTAAGAAGATAGAATGTAAGCTTATCAACAAAAAGAATAATGTAAGATGCTCTCTTCGAATTGGAAACACTAGACTAAGGAAAGTTTGAAAAGTATCCATCAAGAATATTTTTTAAAAGAAGACATAAAATGTGGCACCGAAATTCGAAGGTTCATTGGAATTGCGAAATATGTCTTCTAAAAGAGCAGCAAACTAATAAGAACCGGAAATTTCGTTAGAAGAAAAGAAAAGAATATTGATCTGCTATGTAATATCGATCTTACCATATGACAATGGATGCTAGAAAAAATCGTCACAGTTCAATTATAGTCAACAGAATGTTGATTATGAAGAAGAATGATAAAAATAATATGAGGATAACATGCGATCAACTGAGAAGTTTTAAGAAAAACTGGGAGGGAAAATAAAAATTATAATCAAAATGCAATGGAGACAGTTGAAAATTCTAGAAGATACAATAAGTAAAATTGTCTTGGAGAATTTGACATCCGTAGAACATAGTGAATGCAACAGGGTCATACGAAAGCAGAGTATAACAAGCCTAACAATCTTTTTTAAATGATTAGCAGAACAAGGATTTGTAGAGATGACAAACAGGAGTAAAAACTACATACGACAGAAATAGGTGAAAAGCCATGATCACCCACATCACATAGATGTTGTATAGGTGGAACATGACTTGGTTTCATATTTTTCGGCCGAATCTGTTTATATTTTGAGCGAATGTACTATTCTATTTCGCGAGCATATGTATCAACTCCTTTACTATGGAAGCAATCACAGATATTAATATAGCTTCGATGATGGTTAATAAATCGGATCATGTACTGTGGAAAATTTCGATTTCACTTCCTTCTTACTACCTTCGATTATAAGCAAACGTTTCGAGAATTGATTTGTTGATTCAATTTTAATTTTCACTGAACCTTTTCAGTTAAACTTTGCTTTCGTTTCAATGAGGCGAACATAGGAATATAGGAGCGCTGTCTTCCAAGAGAAAAAAGCAACAGTATGAATTGCAGTGAAAATGTTTTCAAGAAAATTTTTCTAATGAGCACTTCTCAATGCTAACGTGGCCGTGTAAAATTAAGCGTACTATTAGATTGGCACTTAGGTCTCGTCGTTTTACTGCTGAAATACCGGAATGTAACAGTACTGTTCTATACTAATAGTTTACGGTCAAATCACGCTGAAACACCGGTTCTCGTTCGATCATCGAAGTTAAGTAGAGCCAGGTCAGTACTTAGATGGGGGACCGCTTGGGAACACCTGGTACTGTAAGCCCCCAAAGTCCAACCCTTACCTCACAGTCGGTGTGGGGGGGTGTAAACGGTAGTGTCAGAGCTATGCCGCCCGGAACTTCGTTCCTGGTAGGGCCACCCAAGTCGGACAGGTCTGACACACACGCAGGCTAACAAGGGCTCTGGTGAAAATCCAAGGAGCGTCTGCATCGGTAACCGGCGGCTTCTGGTCGTTCCTGTCTCTGCGTCTGTGGGAACCCCGCGGCAATCAAGAACGTTATCCGAGTAGGCCAGGGTACCCTACTTCTGTAATTTATCCCAAGAATCTTCTTCTCATAACAGGAAGAAGCCGGCTCAATCCGCCAAGGGTGAATGCCGCATCAGAACAGAATACTAATAGTTCCTTTTCTTGCACTACTCTCCCGTCAAATTTCATCCGGTTTCTTGTCAGATATACTGCAATAGTTAAATTCTTACTATTTACTTCCAAACCCTAACCAGTAGAAAATAGATTTAAATATTTTATAAACCGTACACTAGATAATTTAAATATTTCATAAACAAATAATGTCACCGCATTGAATTTAAAGATTTCATAAATTTCATGATACATTTAGTGATAGTCTTAAGCTTTTATATTTTCTGCCCTCAGTGTATATAAACATTCATGCACCTAATATTAGAATGCAATATATTTAATATATCGCAAAACCTTTGTTACAATAAACCATTATACACATGTCAAAATATTATATATAAGCACATAGTGATATATGAGAATAAATCAAAATGTAAACACAATTTTGAAATTACGCAGTAAATTCAACGTGTAAGCATGGGACGGGTAGCCAGACGCGCGCTAGTTTTGATAGATCCATCTCGATATCCATGTACTGATGTATCCGGGAGAAATATACATGAATGTGGCTTGATTAGGAACGTTCGGCATTAACGGCCATGTGACTTCTTAAATATTGTTGGTTCTCAGCAACTTAAATGTTGCAGGTTTGTTGCTATAGTTGAAGATCGGGTTACTTGTTTGTTTGTTTTATGTATTAGATAATTAATCTAATTTTCTAGTTCTTATCGAATGTTCGTCAGAGTTAACATACATTTGACTTCTACAAAAAATGTTAATGCTATTGTGCTTATCTGTATATTTAGTATTGCTATTAGTTACTTCAAGAAGAAATAACATAATCCTGTGATCGATGGGGAAGTTCGCAAAGCATTGTTTACTAACCGTCTGTTTCAAATTATTGAGTTCTTTAAAGAAATGGGAATGGAATAATAGATTCCTGTGCGTTTCATCGAGGAAAGCTTTCATAACGCCTGTATTATATTTAGGTGGTCGTTTACTCATAAAATTAATTTTTCAAGTGTTTCTAACAGTAGTTGTGAATGACATACTACTAAATTTTACGAGAAGGTCTAAGAGTGGGAACATATTTTTCGTCTAAGTTGATAAGTAGTGTTAAGGACAGAATTTATTTGAAATGATATTATCAACTTATTTTTTGATTTTCAGTTTAAATAGGAATTATCATGTAAATCATATATATTGGGTTTGGTAACTTGTTTAAATAACTTGTTTTCTACAGGATACCTGCAGTATTTAGAAAAGCATAGACTGAGTTGATTCCTATATGAAAATCGTTACTTTGAGTGTAAATATTGTCATGGTAGTTGTAGAACGAGAACTTAGTTGTGCGACGATTGGCCTCTAGCGGACCTGCAGCGGCAAAAGCTAGCGGCATGCCAGTCAGTGGCATATTGTTGGCGTGAGTGAAGTGTATATTTATGCAAGGGTTTATGCAAGGGTTCAGACTTTAGATTTAAGAGGTTTTTGGATCCGGAAATATCATAGTCGTTAAGTTTTCCTGTTGGTAGATGTTACAAATTTTGTCATGGTTGTTGAACATTTTTGATTGTTTCTAAATGTCCACCTTATCAATGAATACCTATTGTTCTTTTTCTTTTAAATTTCACATAGGATTAGCTAATTTTGAAGAGTACCTAAGAGTTGCTAGCTTAAATGACTACCTATGGTATAAAAGTGCTCAATATTTATAATGTAATAAAAATTATTATTTTGTCATTATTTGCTGAACTTTCGTCGTTTTTCACATGTTCCCTCAAGTCATTTCTCAGTATCCTGCTGTAGAACTACATTTATGTTGCTTCAGTTATCTTCTTCATCGGTGAGTCGATTATCCAGTATTCATATAGGTTAACGGGATTTGTATAACAGTTCCATAATCTTTACTATGTTTCGAATGATCGTTTTTCTTTCTTAGCCATTATATATATATATATGTGTTAGGTTAGCATTCAGTCTAGGTAAAGATAGAATCGAAGTAGTGTTGTTTTGATACTTCGTATCACATTGTACACCATTTTCCCCAAACGTGCTGTGGGTTCTACAGTCACAAACCTTTACCATTATAATCAAATCTCAGGTGTGCATATTCTTTGAGTTTATTTCTATATTTCCGTAAATAGGTCTTTCGCGGGCCAACGTTCTCAGTGAAGTGGTAAGTCTATATCAAATCGATTGGGATGTCAGCTTCTAAGAAATTTGGTTTACTGTGTTGTGCCAGACAATTTATCTCTCCAGAATCTATCATACAAATCTAAAAGTCAATGCTTTGAATATTCCTGCCCCATTTTGTTCGCCGCTCCTTCTATTTACCTTAAGCTCCTTGATAACATCCAAGGAAGAATCAGCAATATTATTGGTCCTGACCTGGAGTCTCGGCTTCAATCATTTTTTTTCTCGCCGTAATCTTGCAGATCTGTGTCAGTTCTATAAATACTTTCATGTGAATTGTTCGGATGATCCCCTCGTTATGATATCAAGACATTAGAAATTTAAGCGCTGTATGAGACGGACGTCGAAATCTGATCACTTTACACTTCAGCTAGAAATTTAACCGTAAATTCTGAGTTAACAGTTACTTTTCTCGCTTCTGAAACTCCTTTCCAGCCTCATGCATTCCAGAAAACTTTAATCTCCTAAAAACTTAAATACCATGCCAATCACTATCTACTGAGCCCCTGATGACCATTTCCTCTTCCTACCCATTACTTATGTTTTTGTTCGTAATTCTTCCACACCATGAAATCTCTTAGTGGTTTTACTGCCTTACATGGGGTTATACCTTTTAAAAAATATACTCTCAAACTCTGCAGCAGACGCCAAATGGTTTAAAATTACATGCAGTCTACAACACGGAAAAGCTAGGCAGCTCGGAATCGTGCAAATATACATAACACAAAAAAGAAGGCGTGTATCACAGTGTACTTTTGGAAAATAACGGTATTTCAGTAGTATTTTAATTGCAGTGCTCGATATGTTGCTTAAGATGTCTCTGTACTGTTCATATTGTTTTTTTTTTTTTGTTTAAAATTCTTGAGTTTTCTTCAAAATGTTCTTTTTTACGATGCTGGCAGTTGATAGAGCAAATTCTTCCTTCAAGTTATGTCATGTTGTTTTCTTTTGTATTGCTTTTGATCTTGTGATAAAATTTATGTTGAGTTTAGGTAAATTCTTTTTTTTTTTTTAAAGAGACATCTTAAAAATAACCAACAAAACACATTGGTTGTTCACTTGTAATGTAACTGGCCACAGGTTTTACTTTAAAATACCACGCTAATTAAAAGAGAAAATAATTCAATGAGACGAAAATCTCTAAAAAGTACTTCAATCGCTAATTCAGCCAAAGTAAATTTACGTCCAGGCTCTTACACCGTTTCAGCAATCTTGGCAGATTTTCTGTTATCACAATGTAAGATATGTAATCACATATTAGATGAAAATAAAAAGAAAAGAATATAGATAAATTTGGCTAAATTAAACATGATTATTTCGTATATTTTTCAACTGCATTGCCTTTCACTTAGAAGCTAGTGTAGTCAAAACAACGTCAGCAAAACAAGTTCAGTAAGGTGCTAACGTGTGACAAACATTTTTCATTTTGTCTTACAATTTCACAAATAATGTTATATATATATATATATATATATATATATATATATATATATATATATATATATATGTATGTATGTATGTATGTATGTATGTATGTATGTATTCTAACCTAAACACCCCCCGAATCTTTAAATATACAAATAGAAAAAAATGCCGTATGAATTTTTGCAGTTAACAATAAAATTTTAAAAAAATCCAGACGACATACATTTAACGGAAGTTAGATTTCATTGAAAAATACATCCCTACCCCCTAACCCCTACCCCCTACCAAAGCGTAAATAATAACAGATACATCAAAATACAGACATAAAGAACACGCAGATACCCCTTGTCTAGTGGAAGTGGATTTATCTGTAAGCTTGGAAACATGAATTATGATTTTAGCTGTGTCTTTAAAACACAGTAATTTTAAAAGTTACTCCAAAATTCGCTTGAGGATGAAATGGAACTAATGTCTTTAATTTAATTACAAAATTACATTCAGGGATTATAGTTTCCGTTTTTGAAACATGTGTAGCGAAAAAAAACATATTTTTAAATCAATTTTAATTTATAATATATATATAATTATGAATTATATTATATATATATATATATATATATATATATATATATATATATATATATATATATATATATACTATTATACGTTACTTTTATAGATACAAGTATTTAAGTAAATACTCTGTTTATAATAAAACGTAGTTACTATATTTACCGTGCAGACTATCCGATAAATTTCATAAAAAATATGTGATCTCTGGGAGGAATAGAATATGCGTATCATACACGAAACCGTCATATAACCTGACGTGCTATACCATTTATATTCATGAAGGATACAAGTTCGATTCCTGTTCGAGGAGACAAATTTCTATGAAATATCTCGGACATTGAGGACGGTAAATGTAGTTTATAATGTTTGTTACAAATAACGTATTTACTTAATTATTTGTATCTATAAAAATAAAGTATAAGCAGAAAATCAATAAAATAATTGTCGGATATATATATATATATATATATATATATATATATATATATATATGTGTGTGTGTGTGTGTGTGTGTGTGTGTGTGTATGTATATGTATATATAATATAGATTGGCTTTATTTATTTATATTGAATATTTAAATAGGTAGATTTTAGGTACCTAGTCATGTGTGGCTATTTCGATTTTACCAATGATTTTCCCTCGCACGCACACGTATTTTCAGATTCATGCCTGGTTAAACATTTTTCGCGCCTAACAGATTTACTAATGATACATCAACAGTGCATCTTCATTCCACTTATTATGATTATTTCATGTGTTATGATCATCATGCCAGTAACATTCTTTTTAAATAAATATTTGTTGTCCATTTTATATCATTTCATATCTGTATTAAATGATTTTCAGAATTTGCCATATGATATAAATATAATAAAAAAAAACACTTCTCAGTATTCATAATCTCCAAAATTTTCGAGCTGAATAATGATATTCAATTTGGAGTTCAGATCAATGAAGACATTATCTTTATGTGAATTCGGCTTGAGGATGGATTGTACTATTTTTTCCCTGTACAAAGAATTTTGTTGTCTTCTGGAAAGCCTAGAGTTGTGCACATTGTTTGATATTTTCTCAGATTAAGGCTTGTTGCTCCACACACGAAGTGTTTTGCATTCAGGGTGTATATGAAATAAATAAATAAAAGAGGACATGTAGAAATCGAAGATTGTGTCGACTTCACAATCAGTGCACTCACTGATAAAGCACGACAGAGGAAAGAATGTCTACAACAAAATGCTAAAATCCTAACGACAACAAACAGAATAATGTTCGAAAATATACGGGAAATAAAAGTGTTCAAAACAATTGTGGAGCTACCATGCAAAATATTATCGGATTTGCAAGATATAATTTCAGAATTGGAATAATAATAATAATAATAATAATAATAATAATAATAATAATAATAATTACATCAACAACAACAACAATAATAATAATAATAATTTGGAGCAAGAACCTTAAAATCGTAATGGAACTAAAAACATCTAGCATGTGAGGACATTAACAATTCCAGTGGTAGTTGGAGCCATCTCATTGATTGGAAAAGATTCTAATAGACTCAGCGACGTTATTCCTTGCTACCCCAGGCCTTCAAGTAATACAAATAATTGTAATCACAAGTGAAACCCGCACATCACGAAGGGCTTTATCTATGTAAAATATATGCGTTTTTTTTTGTTTTGTTTTGTTTTCAAAAATGATTTATGAAAAATGTCCTGATGCCACTTCTGATCTTGGGTCTTTTGCATGGGCCCAGACAGAAATGTGTATACACCAGAAACAAAAGGAAATAAAACACCACCAACAACAGCACCACCACAACCACCACCACCATCACCAACAATAATAATAATAACAATAATAATAATAATAATAATAAATAATAATAACAATAAACGTTCAAGGAACTACTTAAACATAAACTGCAGTTAAAGTCAATGATAAAGAGATGATACGAAAAGTGTTTTATTTCTATTGACAAAATAAGATTTCCCAAACGGAACTCAAGAAATTTTACAGGGAAATTGAAAAGCAGCTATAGAAGTAATAAAATGCCCCATATATTGAAAAAATGAAAAAAAAAAAAACGGAAGGATATTTGGGGCAATTCAAAGAATTATAATTCAAATGCATGTTGGATCAAACGAAACCAAGAAATAATGAAGAATAAATTTGTGTAAGAATGGAAAAAATATAACCAAGATTAATGTTAGGCAAGCTCTAACAAAATTCCAAAAACTGAAATACTCAGGAAATGACAAGGTACCTAATTTTTCTCTCTAACCTTTATCATCAATCCGTAAAACTCTTGTTCAAACTTAATCACTGCTAATTAACAAACCGGATGAAAGTCCAGAATTAATCACTGAGGGTATTACATATATCCTATCAAAAGGTGATGAACCAGACGATCAAAATGAATAGGCCAATAACATGTATGTTCAGCACATATATATTGATCATTCTGTCCATAAGAACTGGACTTAATCTTTTCTCGACGAAAATAAATTTTTCCTCAGGAACAGAATGGATGTCAAACAGGTTCATGTGGTTGCAAAGATCAACTACTAATAAATAAAATCATCCTGGAAAATTGCAAGAAAAAAGATAGAAATCTCAAATTAAAGGGAAGGATAACCGTATATCATTTGATTTATTCACACACTCCTTGAATCTACAGACTTTGGAAATATATAATGTCGCTTCGATGATAGTAAATCTTATTTATCATGATATGTAACTGGGGAAAACCATATTATGCCTAATTAACACCAATCCAATGGTCTTGCACATCCAATGTCCGTATATACGACAACGAATCGTTCAAGGAAACTCCTTGTCGACACTTCTGTTCTGTTTGTCCTTCATCCCCATTTCGAATGATTATAAAGTCATAGCTACGGATACGCAATAAGAAAGATAGGGTTTAATCATCTACTCTACGTCGATGATATCAAATTCTTTTCGAAAGACGACAAAGAGTAGACCGGTCTCGTTGGTACTGCTATATGTTTCTATGACAACATAGTTGCGGATTTTATTCACGAAACGTAAAATTACAGAAAAAAAACACACGATAGATCTAGATTTTGTCATAAAGATTAGATACCTGGAACAAGTAGAAACCTATAGATACATAGAATCAGTGAAGGAAATGGAATGCAGCATATATAAATGAAAGAGGAAGTAAGAGAAATATATTACAGACGTGTGGGTCTGGTGTTAAATACGGAGTTGAAATCATAAGAAAAAGTAATATCAGCCATAAAAAACGTTGTCTCTACCTGAAGTGCGTTACAGTTTCAACATCCCTAACAGATATTGACTGAATGGATACAAAAACGAGATAACTTCTCACTTGCCATCTCATACATCTTACCTGAGGTGATTGTTGTGGATTCCGAGATGAAATCCGGTCTCAAATGAATGACAGACGCAGGAATGATATGTAGCAAATAAATGTATTGACGCAATAATACAATTGGTAATACGGTTAGAATAACCAAAAATGCGGTTATCAGCAATAATATTATGTATATAATCTGTAAAATAAGTATCGAAGAAAAACGTCTACGTGCTTGCAACTGTGACACCTACAAAGTGGTTACCTCAAACGCTTACTATCTCTGTATTATTCTACCACACGGGTATTCACCGGCAGCAGTACAAATACACACTGGTCGAGTCCACTTGTATAAAAAAGGGGTGGACCCCATAACACTTATATTGAACGTCTGTTTTTGTCCAGATCCGAAGCCGGGAGAGGATTAGTTTAGCTAGAACAATCATAAAACACCAAAACAATTGGTCTTCAAATATATCTGGAAACTACAGACGACTGGATGCTTATCCGTGTCAAAGAACATGAAAGACAGAATAATTTTTTAAAGGATCTGAAATAAATTTGGTATGAAAACCACCCAGACCTGCTTCCAGATATAGGGCCTGTAACATTTTATATCACTTCAGAATACACGAGAGGCAACAGAACAATCAAAGCTAATCGTCAAGACACCACAAAACAGAATGTGCTTTCTTATTGACATGACCGTCTCTGCACATTTAAATAATTTTTGAAGATCATTAAAAAGAATCTATCTAAATACAATGACTTTGATGAGGAAATCTAAAAAATATAACACATGAGGACATCAATAGATACAGTGATATTTGCAAGGAGCGTCTGCATCGGTAACCGGCGGCTTCTGGTCGTTCCTGTCTCTGCGTCTGTGGGAACCCCGCGGCAAGCAAGAACGTTATCCGAGTAGGCCAGGGTACCCTACTTCTGTAATTTATCCCAAGAATCTTCTTCTCATAACAGGAAGAAGCCGGCTCAATCCGTCCAGGGTGAATGCCGCATCAGTACAGTACAGTATTTGCAATTCTCGGATTGTTTTAAAATACATCTGATAGACTCATTGAAGTGATGCTTTGTCGCCCATGATAAAAGAAATTCTTTCAGACTTGCAGAAATTCAAAAGTTTTTACACACAAGTACAACTCTAATTTAAGAATGTCTTTATTTCTGTAAACTGTGTGTAATTTAGTGAGTATTTCCTTTTTGAATTTTACGAATGTGATTAGTGGAAAATGCCTGGATGCATTTACTGATTTATGCCTCTGGTTGGGACTCGACAGGAAAAGATTATATAACAGAAATCAAAGTAAAGAAATAATAATTATTATAATAATTGTACTCAGATGTACGTCTCACACATTATGAAGTGCTGTGTCTCTGTAAAATATATATGATTTATGTATTTCTTTTTTTTTTTGATCAGTAGAAAATATAATGAAGTCATTTTTTCACCTTAGATTGGGACCTGAAAAGTAAAGTCTACACAACAGAAATCCAAGGAAATAATAATAATAATAATAATAATAATAAGGATAATCCATTTTTACCGAATGACATAAAAGTACTTGATGGGATATTTGCTTCATAAATACATATAGTCAGACAGAAAGAAAGGGGTTTTTTTTTGTGGGTTGGTGATTATCGCCACTTTTTCTTGCAGGCAAAGTAGTCATATTGATATGATATTTTAAGCAACTGAGGTTTTCATAATTTCCTAGCTTATTTTTGGTGTGAATTATTCGTCTTTTAGATGTCATATGTATGTTAATAATGTGTTTCCGTTGGAGTATTTTTTAAATATTTTCTTGGGGAATGCGAAGTCGTGTGTGTATTAACATTTTTTTCATGATCCTTTTGTGGCGCCAGTGCAGTGCATTGTAGTGTTGTTTGCGTTGACCTTAGCTTTGTATACAATGTTTTTTTGTTGGCAATTTCCGTGTCTTGGGCATGTGGATTTGTCTCTGCAGTTGCATTGGAGGTCCATGTGGTATTGCAGGTTAACGTTTTTTTTTTTGTTTTTTCGTTTTTTGTTATTTGCGTTAAATCCACATGCTCACTACAAAGAAACTGGCTAGAATACACACAGACACACACACAAAAAAAAAATTACTACACCAAAGATCGAATATAATCTCAAAATGCAGACACGAAAAAATATCTACTATCACAATTCAAACCAAACGAATAACAACAGCAACAATGACAGAACACAAACGGGAAAGAACCTACCGAAAAAAATGGTTGAACACTAAAACACCGAAACACTAAAACCACCAAAACGTAAGTACCTACAGGAAACAATAACACTACCAGCATTACCGATACTAATATCACCACCACATACACAATCACTATCATAACAGTGAGCACAGCCATCGCAAAAAATATCAGCATTAACACACTAAAATTAGTAATTCATGACTACTACTATTTGTGTCGCTATTAGTATTGTTGCTACCACTTTAAGAACAATATATTCACAACCACACCTACCACCATTAGTACTGCATTTTATCATTTTTTGTCACTGTCTTTATTATTATTATTATTATTATTATTATTACCACAATAGTCCCCATTACAACCGTCATTATTTTTTTTAATATTTTATTTATTTTTTTTAATATTTTATTTATTTTTATTATTTCATTAACTATTTATTATTTATTACGTTTATGTGCTATTAAACTTTAATCGAGGTTATTATGGTTTCATTCTGTTGGGGCGCACCCACCTTCTCATCAGAATAGACTGATCTCTCTACTACTACTAGGACAGTTCTACAGAGTTCTGGGAAGATCAGGTGACCATCACACTTCCGTCTCCCTACCGGAAGATACAATTGGACTTTATACTCTTTCTGATTGTTACTGACTAACCTGCGTTCGTTTGACTACTAATCTCTCTGTTGTAAATACCTCTTCAGATATACCAGTACTTTTCCCTACGTATGTGTTTGTCCTTATTTCAATACACGCACGCGGAATCACTCAACATCTCAACATTTTCTTTATTAGTGACATCTTTACATTTCATCAAAACCAGTAAAAATTGTCATCAAAGTAGCAATAAAAATATCACAACTAATATTAACATTACAATGAACACAATCGTTAATAACACAGCCGCAGTAATAGTGGTAAAAAGTACAAACATCACCACGATGTCTAGAGACAGAACCCAACATAACCCACGTGGTTTTAAGAAGACCGAGGTCAACGAATCTACATATATCTGTATGTGTCAATACGTCCCCATATGTGTGTATATGTGAGTACATGTGAACATGTCTAACGGCGCAAACAGCTGATATGTAAAAAATCAAAACCACCCTCACCTGCCCGCATAATATTAGAACATTGATACATATGAATCTCTACAATCCTGTCACCGAAATAGAATGTAAGTTGCGTAAATACGTGTGCTCGTATGTATGAATGTGTAACTACGCCTAACCGAAGATTATTATATAGGTGTGAATGTACGAACTAACATGCATACGACTGCATGCATCTGTGTCTCAGTATATGTGAGTGCCATCCCAAACAAACACAGAAGAAAGAAAATAATGTCCCCTCTCCAATACACAGAAATAATCAAGCACAAATAAATCCTAAATAGATCCACTTTTAAAAAAAATCAACCAGTTTGTCTAAAGATCGCAAAAGCGTGAAAGCCGGGATTAAAAAAAAAAAAAACAAAAAAAAAACTATCCATGCAAAAGAATATATTAAGGTTTATCACTGATCTTGAACACTTTCCACACAAACACACACACACACACACACACACACACATATATATATATATATATATATATATATATATATATATATATATATATATATATATATATATATATATATATACATATAGTAGTAGAGCCCGGCGTTGCCTGGGGATATAACAGTAAGAGATAGATCAAGTATCCACCATCATAAAGACTGAAAAATAAAATTGACAAAGATTATTGTTTAGGGTTGACGGACACGCATGTCTTAATTATTTTTATTTATTTTTTTTTACGAATTGGTCAAACCCAAACTCAAACAAAAACATTGATTTCAATCGTTATGAGTCTCCCGATTGAATAGAATAATTTTATAAACAATTGTCTTGTAAATAGAATTTTTAAAGCATTCTGAATGTAAAAATAAAGAAAAAAGTGTCCAAGACAATAAGAAACACTACCTGCCAAAAAAAGTGAGGTTTTGTTGAAATCGGTTGAAAAATGTAGGAAATTCGATCCTATGTATAAATGAACACACACACACACACACACAAACAACCTGGGTTTCATAAGTATAACTCGATATGAGTTGTCCCCCTTTCATTCTCGTGACAGAATCGTGTTTTATCGTGATTTCGCGCAAAAACAATTGTGTTTTTCCAATTTTTGGCGCTGTCAGAACCACCGCAAGGTAATCTTACGCAGTCCTGTGAAGTTTTGTTGAAATCGGTTGAAAAATGTAGGAAATCCGATCCAATATATAAACGTACAGACACTCACACACACACACACACACACACACACACACAATCTGCGTTTTATAAAACCGGGCTCTTCTGCTAGTATTGAATATTTTCTTTAATTTAAGCCCAATATACGTACGATTTAATAAGGGATTTAATTATTGTCTTTCCAGAATGTTCAATATGAAACTGTTTTAAAATGATTTTTGCGTGGAAGCAGAAAATACGAATCCTTCACCGTACATCAGTATTCAATCAAAAAAGACTTAATTTTATAACATTTGGTATATTATATTATTTTCTTTCCATCTCACTTTTATGCCAGTCATCTTTTTCAAAATACAGTCATCATTTTTTGGTTGTATGTTAATTTCTTCCAAAGCCACGGGAATTTCCATTATTGTGGTACACAATGAATTTTGAGACGAACCTGGAAATAACATCTTCATGGCCAAATTTCTTTGAGTGTAGATACGCCAACTTAAAGTCCTGGTTTACTAAAGTCGTTCTCCGACGTTGCAACATGTTGGCGGTATGTGCCGGAATATATGTTTAAAAAGTAAAATAGACAATAATTGACGAGTATCCATTTGTTGAATAAATTTCCTACCGTGTCTATTTTTGTGAATTTATTTCACTGCAAAAAAAAATAAAAATAAATAAAAATAAACACTAATTTGCAATATTTGTAGTTTTCGTTGTTGTTGCTGCTTTTTCATTAACTATTTTACAAGATTTTCAAGTACTCCATAATATGAGTTTCCCAGATCATTGGATAACGTAAGTTCAAAGATCGTTACAACGTCAGAATTGCTATTTTTTCCCCAAGCGTAAATTTCGAATGGATGTAGCCACTTTTATAATACTCGTATGAATTCGTACTTTCAGGATAATGATATTATAAGGAAAACACTGGAAGACAAGGACTAATAACAGCGAATACTTAGTTCAGTACTAATCAACGTTAGAAACTGCGGTGTCCTTCTCATAATGAACAGACCTGTCTAAGTACAATTGTTACCGTAGAGAAGGTCGGTCATTTCTCTAGGCAACACTTACTTTACCGCATCTCGGGGAATGACCCGGTAATTGCATTAAAAATAAAGCAAACAAAAATCATGCTAAAATAACTACTACAAATAACAAGGAGAAGCGATGTATAAGAATTATGCAAATGTCTCGAAGAAGGAATATTTTGTGAACGGATGGCGTTAGGTAAAAGTTTCACTGATTCCAAAAGATGACTCGGGATATGAAATGAAATGATTATATACATGGACTCATTTTATTTTGAAATAGTCCAGAAATTCATTTGGACAAAGATAAAACTCAGACTACTTAACCAGAAAGTAAGACTATGGAATTAACACATTAATTCCATCTATTTACGCGCGCGCGAGTTTCCTCCTTCCTTTCACACTCGTGCGTGTGTGCGCGGTTTTGCCAATCCCTTCCTTCCTCTCACAGCTAGACGTAGCAGTAACCTGGAGGAAGAACTTCGCTAGCTCCTACTGATGAAGTCAGACTAACAGATTTTGAATTTTTTTTTTCCGCGCGTTTCGCGGCATCTCAAACGGCCAGCGTTTGCAAGCCATTTGCCTCCCGACTTTCGACCTAACTAGACGGGCAACTCATTTATTTCGTGCCCTTAACCCATATGCGGGCCGGAATATCTTATATCAACAATGTCGACCTCACACTTTACCAAGACTTCTTCTCGTCTTGACGTTACCCGCAGGTCAACCAGTTGCTTCCCGATCTTCAACCTGACTAGACGGAAACTCATTTATTCCGTGCCCTTAACCCATATGCGGGCCGGAATATCTTATCTCAACGATGTTGACCCCAATAATTTATTTACCAAGATTTCTTCTCATCTTGACGTTACCCGCAGGTCAACCAGTTGCTCCGTTTTCGACCAGAAAACGTTTGAGACACATCGTTCGAGACGCGACACAGTCGCAAGCAGAACTTATCCCTCGTCAGTGAACCAATCGTAAATACAGACAGGGATGTCCTACTGACGAACAACTTGCTATCCGCAGGTTAGACCTTCTCCGTTTTCGACCAGAAGATGTTCGAGACACACGACACAGTCGTGGGCAAAACTTCGTATTCAACAGGTGACTTACATTTATCCCTCGTCAGTCAATAGTAAATACAGACAGGGATATCTTACTGACGAACAGATATTCTTCGTCCCTTCTGGACTCGCCATAATTAACTTCTCATAGACGATGCAACCAACCGCAACTAACTCTTCGTCCTTTTGGCTAGACGTCCACAGCATTCCGTTTAAATTTTCAACAGTTAATTCAAGACCTGACCGAACTCTGAGACTCTACTTTGAACCTGAACATAAAAAAGAAAAAACACAAAATCACATACACTCTCAACGCCAAAAAATCCACAGTGAGTACTCCTTTCTATCTGTGCGCACATACACCTCGTGTTTAACGAGTTCCTTTTTCCAGAACCTTATAAAACTCTTTTTCCCGCCTTGTTCTTCTTGCATTTCTATTTATTAAGCGCGGAACTTTTCCTTGATCTCGTACCACGAGATAATCTACTTGTTTCCATCTAATTAAAGTTACACATGTTTTACAAACAGACGTCTTTGTCATTTTATTCCGTCTATCTCTTTGCTGTTTATTAATTTATGCACTCCTTCATTGGCCCCTTTCCTCTCACTGTTCATTCACGCATTATTTATTTTTTTTATACATTGCTTGTGGAGTCGGTAGTTTAGTGCGGTGTCTGGCACAAGGCCACTTCTTAATAAACCAGTACTGCACGCTGCCGGGTCCGCAACAAGACTACTTATGAGTGTGCCTGTTGCTTTACACACGGGAGATGAAGCAATCATGCTCTATGTGAGAAATAAAAAAAAAAGAAAAGAAGATTTGTGTGAATCGATGTGTGCGTCTAATCCACAATCAATGGATTCTAAGATTACGCATGACAGAATAAGGAAATTCTACACTCAACTGCTTAGATCATAACGACAATAACTAGAATAATGTATTAAGATTAAGGAAATCAATAGTAATAGGAAGATATAACATTTGAAGAGTTATTTATAATATTATTTCCGATTTGCAAGATATAAATCCTGAAATGGAAATATATACTCTTAATACTACTAAGAAACAATAGTATCCCCTTTGTGCCGAATGATATAAAAGTATCTAAATAAGATCGTTATTGAATGAATACATACACTACAGTAAAAAAAGTTTCGGACCCACCATGATAATATTTTTAAAATTGGCCAAATGTTTGGTATTCAGGAATTTAAAGAGAAAATATTTATCCATGGTTAAAAATGTGATATGATTTATGTTACAATGACAAAAGGAGAAAAGCATTGTATGTTTAAATAAAATAAACTTCTTTCACCTTGATAACTGCTGCTTTTTCTCGCACTCGTCACAAAACTTTCTCAAATTTAAGTGTGATAGTTGATTGTATCATTTTTTCAATGGCTCAAAGAGCAGTTTTCTAATTCTTTCACACTTCCTGTTAATCCCAACTATATTTTTTGGGAGGCTTTAGGCATTTGAACTAAGCGAATAATATATATATATATATATATATATATATATATATATATATATATATATATATATATATATATAATAACCCAGTTAAATCCATTCGACATTGTCTCCTGTAAAGGTGTTATGACATGTTTCCAGTTTTCGTATAAATTATTTATATTATATTTCCAAATCAAAATTGTAGAATACCTGAACAAAGTTAATGTCTTTTAGCTTCCGTATTTCTCGAAAATATTTCCAATGCGTCACTTGCTATAAAGAAATATAAGTTGGATGTCTGGCATTCAAAATTTTCTTGTCAACATCCTGTAATTTTTTTTTGAAAAGAAAAAGAATCATATTAATCCAATGCTGTGCGATGGCATGTTCTGAATATCGGAAAAAATACATAAAATTAGATAAAATTTTAAAAGGATGAAAGGCATTGTCGTTTGAAGTTTTTAAAAATATTACTACCAAACTTAATATACCTGTCTAAATATATTTTATACATAGATACGTACATACATAATTTTACTATATATATATATATATATATATATATATATATATATATATGTGTGTGTATATATGTATATATATATATATATATATATATATATATATATATATATATATATATATATATATATATATACACACCAGGTGCGAGGGATAAATAGGCGGCTCAATTACGCAAATATGAAGATAATGCTAACAATTAATTTTAACAGATATTCTTACCAACATTACACTAATTATTTTGAAATACTAAACATTAAATGTTTTCAATAAATTCTTGAACCACGGTTTTCGAATGACTTCAGAATCTCCCGCAACTCTTCTGGACGGTTTCTTAATATAACTTGGTGAATTCTGCCATAATCATTTCCTTTAATTCATCTTTGGTGTTACAAGGTGATTTTTGCACCCCACACCTAATAATCAATGGGTTTGCAATATCGGGAATTAGGTAGTCAAATATAAGGAGTAATATCGTCGCAGAAAATGTCTGACAGAAATGATATTGTTCTCATGCGTATGTGGCATGGTGCAGAGTCCTGTTGCCATTACTAATGATCACTCAAAACAGCATAATGCTGACTGTATATATCATCCAATCTTTCCGAATCAATTACAATGTCCTCAGATGTACAGCCAAATACGCTGAAATGTTCATGATGGAACTGTTGAAGAGAATTACGCAATTAAACACTTTTTTCTCAAAAAGACGATGTCCAATTGACACTACTATATTATGCAGTCGACAAAATTAGAAACATACAAGAGGCATTCAGGAAAATTAAAACAATAAAATGGTGATAATTTATACATCGAAAATTAAAACAATAAAATGGTGATAATTTATACATCGAACCACAAACACATCTCAAAATATATATATATATATATATATATATATATATATATATATATATATATATATAAATGACAGCAGGAAAAATATTAATTCGCTTTTCGTCCAATGTGGGAATTTAAAAGTCCACATTAGACGAAAATTTTAACTACAGTTTTTCTGCTGTCATTTATATTTATAAATCTTGTTTTTTTTCTACAGGTTAACTTTTGAGAAATATTCATATATATATATATATATATATATATATATATATATATATATATATATATATATATATATATATATATATAAACATATATATAAACGGATTCAAAATGGCTTTTCCAACGTTTGGGGATATCAGCCTGGTCGGTTAGCAGGATCTCATCATCACTTGATACAATAGGGTTTGAAACGCTTTGGCGTGGACTATAGATTGTTTGTCCAGCATAAAACGATTTGGAATCCTTGCAATCTGCAGCATCCTGCAACTGAGAGGCTTTGTCACACCACAAATACTTCTTCATGCGTCTAATGGACATCTGCACTTCGCGTTTACTGACTTTATCTGCGATTTTTTTCTTTTTTACATAGACTCCTTATCCTCTTTCCAAGTTTTGAACGAATCGTGCATTTGTTTGATGACTACTTTGGAGTTATCACTTTTTTTTTTCATTGAACATAGCTGACGCTTACGAAGTGACAGCCCAAGTACTTCAAGGAAATATCGTAAGTCACATCACGTAGTGACTTCCAGGAGGACTAAATATCATTGGTGATAGTCACAGAAAAAATATTTATTCTCCAGAAAGTTTGAAGTGTCCTCTTTATCAGTAGAAAGGAATCAATGGCCTTACATAGACAAAAAAATCAAATATTTGACCAAAATATACATCCGCCCTTGTTGAGGTAATGCAACAAGTCTACTTGACTGTGTCTAGCTTAATCAATCTAACATTTTAACAATGGCTATTATGAAATAAGGACACGTGTGATTAGATTTTTAGATGCATACTGATAATATATGTTGTTTTCGCTGTAATTATTATTATTTTCACTTAATTTCCTTTTATTTCTGGTGTGTACACACTTCGTTCCGGATCCCGTCTAGAGAGCTAAGATTAGAAATGGTATCATTACATTTTCCACTGACACAAGAAAAAAAAAAGGAAAAGAAATTTTTTACATCGATAAAACCTTTCGTTAAGTGTGGGCTGTATTCGTGAGAGCATCTTTTGTATTTCTTTTATACATTGGCTTCCAGAAATGCTTTCAATTAGTCTACTGGAATCTTTTAAACCAATCCGAGGGCTCCAACTACAACAGGGATAGTTGATTTTCCCATGTGTCACATTTCTTCTTCTTCTTCTTCTTCTTCTTATTATTATTATTATTATTGTTATTATTATTATTATTATTTCTGCTATGGACACACCTACCAAGTCTGCGGAAAGACTCAAGGCAGGTCGTGTGTGTTATTATGGCTACATTTCATGTTAATTTTTTTTTTTTTTTTTTTTTTTTTTTTTTATCTCCGATGAAGTTGCTAGCGTTACATAGACAAAGTTCTCCTTAGTGTGTGTGCTGTACTTAATAAGACAATTTTCTGTATGTCTCTTAAGCTGGGGGTTTTAGGATTCTTTCAATGTGTTGTTTTGTTCCATTTTTTTTATAATTCCAAGTGCACCTTATTATTATTATTATTGTCATCATCATCATCATTCGATTTTACTATGGACACACTACCTACCAAGTTGCGGAAAGACCCTGCAGGTCGTGGTGTGTTGTTATGGCCACATTTCATGTTAATTTTTTTTTTTTTTTTTTTTTTTTTCCGATGAAGTTGCTAGCGTTACATAGACAAAGTTCTCCTTAGTGTGTGTGCTGTACTTAATAAGACAATTTTCTGTATGTCTCTTAAGCTGGGGTTTCCAGGGATTCTTTCAATGTGTTGTTTTGTTCCATTTTTATAATTCCAAGTGCACCTATTACCACTGGTATTATTTTGTTTTCAATTTCACATTTTTTCTATTTCAATTTCCAGGTCTTTGTATTTTGATAGTTTTTCAAATTCCTTGGTTGCTATGTTACAATCCGCTGGACAAGCCATATCAATTAGTAGGCAAGTTTTTTTCTTTCTGGTTTTGACAATAATGTCCGGCCTATTTGCTTCAATTTTTCTGTCTGTGTGGATGGTATAATCCCACAGAATGGTGACATCTTCTATTTCTGTAACCGGCGCTGGCCGATGTTCATACCAGTGTTTGCTTACACATTTTCCAAAGTGTTTGCACATTGTCCAGTGTAAGTATTGCCCCACTCTATCGTGACGATTTTTATATTCATTTGGGGCAAGTATAGAACATCCTGAGATTAGATGGTCTATTGTTTCTTGGTATTTGTCACAGAACCTGCATTTTGGATCCACATTATTATGTATGATATTTGCCTGAAAATTCCTAGTGAAAAGACTCTGGTCTTGCGCTGCAAGAAATAAAGCCTTCAGTTTCAGACTTTAATCCAGATGCTCGTAACCATCGATGAGTATTAACTTTATCAACATTGGGTTTATTTGCACGTTCTGGATATTGGCCATGCAGAGGTTTGTCTTGCCAGCGTTGTTTCATCTGTTCAAAGGGCTTTATCCTTGGCTTTCTTTTTCATATCTTTTTTGCTGCAATAGTTGGTTCTTGGCTTCTGTTTTGATTTACTACAGAATCTACTAAATGTAAATGTTGTTTGTATTTACTGCCTTCTTTTTATTATTGAATATTTTTTCTTTCTGTTTTTCATGTTGTTTCACTAATTTTATCATCCAGTCATTTGTTGTTTCCATGTAAGTTAGTAAGCCAATAGTTGTTGTCTTGTATGACAATTCTAGCTGAATAAGACCTCTTCCACCTTCTTTACGGGGGTATGTATAGACGGTCTACATCAGCCTTTGGATGATGCATCTTATACTTAGAAAGAAGCTTTCTTGTTTTAGAATCCATTTGTCTGATGTCATTTAGAGTCCAGTTCAAGATGTTGAAACTATATTGGACCACTGGGATGGCTAGGTTATTAATGGCCATAATTCTGTTCTGAGAATTCAATTCAGTTTTTAATACCAGTCGTGCCCTTCTATAGTACTCTTTACGCACTATTTCTTTCATTTTCTTATGGTGAATTCCTTCCTCTCATTTACACCTAGGTACTTATAAGCTTCTCCTTGTTTAAATCTTTTATTGTTACAGCAGGGTCTAAACTAATAGAGGAAGTTTGTTTAAGGATCCTCGTAAAACTGTAGCTTTAGCACATTTATCCAAATTGAATTTCATTCCGATGTCTTCACTGAAGCATTTTACAGTTTGCAGAAGACCTTCCAGCTCATTGTCATTCCTAGCATACAATTTTAAGTCATCCATGTAAAATAGATGGTTTATTTTCTTTTGAGCTATTTTGTAACCGCATTCTGTCTTGTTAAGTTGGCTGGTTAATGCTATAAGTGATATGCAAAATAATAAAGGAGACAAAGAGTCACCTTGAAATATTCCTCTATTGATGTTTATTTTGCCAGACTTATAGGTTCCATTTTTATGATTGAGGTAAAGTGTAGTTTTCCATATCGACATACATTGTTTGATGAAATTGATGATAACGGTGATACCTTGTACATACTTAAAGACTTTAAGATCCAGGAATGTGGTACACTATCGAATGCTTTACGATAATCTATCCAGGCAATACTAAGATTTTTTTCCACGGAAGCAGTTTTCCAGGATCATCCTATTAATAAGTAATTGGTCTTTACATCCGTAGCAGCCTCGTTTGCACCTTTTTTGTTCAAGTGGTAGTATGTCATTTCTTTCCAAGAAGAAATATGTCTGTTTTGTTAAAATAGATGTTAACAGTTTGTATGTTGTTGAAGACATGTAATTGGTCTATAGTTTTTCAGGAATATTTGTGTCACTATTTTTGGGTAGAAGAAAGGTAGCTCCTTTGGTCATCCATGCAGGAATTTTAGTTGGATCGGTAACCATTTCTTGAAGTTCTTTGGCGAGTTTTTTTTGTGTGCTGTATTTAAATAATATAGCCAGAAGTTAGAATTTTATCTATTCCTGGAGATTTCAGTTGTGTGCTTTTTTCAGTGCACATTTAACATCTTCTTCTGTGATTCCTGCCCATGTCTGTTCTGGTTTATTTTTCATTCGTTCTAACTCTTGCGCAATCCAATCTGCCTCTTCGTTGTGTTCTTTAGGGCAAGCCCATATTTTTCCCCAGAACTGTATAACTTCTTCCATTTTAGGGGGGACTGTCACTTCAATTCTTTGTTTACCTATTTCCTGTAAAATTTCTTTTGCATCGGTTTGAAAGATCTTGTTCTGTCTATAGAATCTTGATCTTTTCTTAGCATTTATTCTTTGAGCCTTCAGTTGTATTGTTTGCTTTATTTTTTCTTTAGTTGATAGGACTTCATTTTCATTCCTGATATTGTATTTTCTTTTCGACTCTTCTGCCTTTCTAGTTCTTACATTTACTCCTCTTGCTAGTTCATCGAGTACTGATAATTCACTTCTAAGGTGTTCAATTTCTTTTTCTATTTTCTTTCCAAGGTGGATCTTCATGTCTGTGAGACTGCCTTTTTTTTTTACTTTTGATGTTCAGTTTATTTGTTTGCTATTGCTGATGCATATATTGCTTCATTGAGATTTATATGAGTGTCTTCTTCATCCAGAATCAATTTGAGTGCTGCATTATAGAGCTTAATAGTTTTGAGGTTATGCTTTGTTGGTTGTAATTTTGGGAGTTGTTCTCGTTCCTCCATTGCAATATTCTGTATCTGACTTATATGGCTCATGATTTCATCCTTGGCTTCTTGTATATTAATCTTGTTTTCTGTGAAATAATTCTGTTCGATGAATTTTTGAACTCGTTTTATTACCATCTTGTGACTGACTAAGATCATACCTTTCCAACATTTCTAAATTTTCAGCATTATCTTCACAGTGATTTGTGTGTATTTCGGTTTTTTCATTATGACCTGAGGCTTGTGTGATGTTACTACATTGATTCCGGTTCCTTTTTTCATGTTTTTGGTTCATCTATTCTTGTTGCAATTCTTTTTTATTTCATTAATTTCAGCCTCTGTCAATCGGTTAATCATGATGTCCCTTCTTACATTGGCTAGTTTATTTTTGTCTATGTACTTTCTAATTGTTTTTCTAACCTTCTCTCTCGCCAAATGTCATATGTTTGGCGAGTGATGTTTTTCTGAGGTTTGGTAACGCTTCATGGAATGCAGTCATAACAACTTTGTACTCCTCACGAGACCATTTTATTTTTTCTTTCCTTAAATTTACGGTTATGGATCTAGCTGGAGAATTTACAGGACCATCATTAGGATTATCCTGGTTGTGGGGACCTGAAGATTCATTCTTTGTGTAGGAGTTTGTTCCTATGGCAGATTTTTTCGACCTCAGGTAGGGAATGAAGGACGGCTCCCTGTTTATCCACTGGAAGAGCCATACTGGACGTTTTGTTTCTATTTTTAATTTTCATATTAATCCCACGAGTGACGCACGGGTCCAAAAGTCCACCCAAAGTTGCCCGGCACGTTGAGTAACGGTCTTTTACAGACAGGGTTCCGAAGCCTTATTATTGTTATTATTATTATTATTATTATTTTTATTATTATTATTATACAGTTATTCAAATCCGATTAACAAAATGTATCTGAATACCATGATGCTCTATGTGATACTAGGTATTTTCACAGAATTAATTTCAGCGACATGGAAATACAATGAAGGAAATATTTAGTGCCAAAAATATAGTTTAAATAGCATTAGTCTTGTTGAAATCCATAGATCACTAAACGAGAAAAGAGGGTTTGGTAAATTTGACACTCATGGAGTATATTGAATGTAACTAGAATGAAGGAATGCAGTGCATAATCTACCTAACGAACTTGTCTCAATGACACAAAAAGGTTTTAGGAAACATAAATTATTAAGAGTGATAAAAGTGTCGTGATCAAAAAATTCTGGGGGACCTGACATGTAGAATAAGTCTCCAGATGATACATGTGTTAAATAAATGATGCTAAAAATGTTACACACACACACACACACACACACACACACACACACACACATATATATATATATATATATATATATATATATATATATATATATATATATATATATATATATATATAGTCAGTTTTCTGAGCGAGTCTAGTTTCTTATAATTATAAAATTTCTATTAAGAATATATATATATATATATATATATATATATATATATATATATATATATAGAGATTTGGGGGAGAAAAAAAGATAGATAGATAGATAGATAGATAGATAGATAGATAGATAGATAGATAGATGGGGAGATAGAAAAAGATATAGATATATATATATATATATAGATAGATAGATAGATAGATAGATTGCGGATGTCACACTACATTTATATCTGACTTTTTCGAAATTTCTTCTCATTATATTTTGATATATTTTAATTCAGAAACTCAAGGGAATATTTTAACATATTTAATGTGTTTCATAGTGTGCTCTTCTCACGGTTTTATCAGTTTTTATTTTTTAATGACCTTTACTAAATAAGTCCTTATATTCCTCATAAAAACACCAACATGAGTAGGCTTGCTTAAATATATTTGTGCGTGCAATGAAACACTCTTTTTATTAGTGATCGTTAACACATTTTCCGACCAACTCATTTCCATTTATATTTGTTTGACTCCCTGTATTATTTTGAATTGAAACTGTCAACAACAATTACTTATTTTCAATTTAGCCTTGCTTTTTGAACACAAAACCTCACAGACTATATTCTCGTGAAAAGCGGTAAAAACCTTGATTGGGGACTTCTCTTTAATTAACTTGTCAGTTAGCCATCGATTACGAGGCTGTGAACTATTGTGTTTACTTATGACCATATATTGAAGTCTGCCACGAAGTGGAGGGGTGGAGCCGCTGAACGAAACGTTAGTAAAGGGTCCTGGTTGTTCTGTCTGTGTTCAGATGCCTCAAGTGTATACAACCGGAAATGAGTGACATTTCCATCAAGAACACATCTGAAGTATTCTCACGAGACATGCTGGACATTAATTTCTCATTATCGGTAATGGCACTATTTATGAGTGTCATACCAGAGTTGAATGTATATAAGTAAACCAAATGTAGCCGGTTTGACACGGAACATATTTACCGTATTTTCTACGTATCTTATATTGAGTCATAATCTATGTCCGACAATTTAAAACAATTTTTATTTTAGAAATACAAACGTTTTGTTCAAATATACATAAATACTTCTTTTAGAATTATTTATTTCCGTTGTTAGGTTTCGTTATGTTTTCTGTAAAATATCCCATCATTTGGCCTGAACTTTTCAAGAAACAATAAAAGCATCAACCTGTATTATGGAATCACCTTATTAAATAGCCTCATCAGATGGAAACATTCATAGTAATGTCAAGATTGACGGAAAAACCGCTCAGAAACATCTTAACTGGCAGCTGTATACAGCCGCTGGCTAAAATCAGTTGTGAAAAGAAGGCTTTAATAGAGTATTGACAAAGGATCTTGACAAAGATCATACTTCTTTGAACATTGTGGACTGGCGTTAGATAATCACACACAAAGTATTGGACAATATATCAGAAGCCACATCACTTGAGGAATACCAAGAGAAGCAACAACTAAAACGGGTGGCTCATGTAACTAAATAATACCATAGTCAACAAGTTAACTTTACCCACCACTTCAGAGAGAAAGTTAGGTTATTGGAAAGAGTGATACTTGCTATTGGATTTGAGAAACCTGTTTTCCAGAAAGTTTGTTCTAAGTGAAAGATTTGATAAATTTCAAACGAAAGCAGTAACAACTCTTCCATCAAGGAATTCCAAATGTAGACTTGTAGGGAAATAGATTATAGTGTCAATGTCATTAATAAAATCTGTTTTAATTTCATGAAAGTACTTCGAGTCAAGATCTTCTACTACATTAGAAGGAGGTAATAATTGTTTTATTCAAGGGCAGATTAATATGGTGGGTGGAATAGAACAGATCAACCGAATTAATTTCCACATGTTTTTTTTTTCCTTGGGGGGAACAGTATTTCTGTTGAGGTGCGCCTAAATCTATTTAACGCAATCTTTATGGATACGTTTGCTATACTACATATATAAATGTGTATTTAGTGTTTCTTTTCGCTTTAAGAACTGTAAAGTTAAAATAGACCGAAACTCCAACCAAACCCTCATTACATTTCGTCCATAAAGCTTAATGATTGCATGATTTAGTTTATACTTGTCAATCCAGTGCCTTTATGTTGAACATTGTTGTAGGTTAATGTACACCAAATTTTACACATAACTGGCACGTAAGAGTAGTAGTAAGTAAATACATTCGTCATCAGAATTGGATGCCAAAATGAACATTACATGTTACAGAACTTTATACTTTTCAGAGCAGATTTAACTTGCGTCCGTTTCTATAAAATTTTGTTTCCTAATATTATAACCCGAACGATGAGGTGGATTCGCCTGAACGTGTAAAAATATAAGTAGAGAACGTGGAACTATGAGAAACAGCGAAAGATATATATATATATATATATATATATATATATATATATATATATATATATATATATATTTCAAGAGTACTATATATATATATATATATATATATATATATATATATATATATATATTTCAAGACGGGAAAGTACTATATATATATATATATATATATATATATATATATATATATATATATATATATATAGTAGACTTTCCCGACGTATTCGACGCATGAGTGCCAAGCAGGAAAAGACAACCCAGACACCAGCCCATATGATTTAATTATAGATTATATTGGTGAAAGATTTGCGCAGAAAACGAGCCTTCGCAGGTTTTGAATTCTGAATTGTCCTCCTACTAGACGATTTCGCATTAAAGGTTATAGACAGTCCGTCCTGCTATTTACCCATAGCTGGAGGAGGAAAAGAGGATTTATACCTTCGAAAGGATTCGACTGGAATTCGAACTCAGCCTTTTACGATTCCTCAATCTTGCATCTATAGACAGATATGCACACACACACTTATATATATATATATATATATATATATATATATATATATATATATATATATATATATATATATATATATATTGTTTGCAAAAAATGATTAAATAAATAGATACCCAGCTAACACAATGGTGCCGTTAATATGCGCACAAAATAATTGGTCGTGAAAGGTTTAATTAATTTGTTTTTATGCATGAAAAATCAAAGATAACTACATTATCCCCAACAATACACTGGACAAAAACAAATACACAATACTATATACAAGCATCCCATATTCAAAATTACTTATCCGATCTAAACAACACCCAAACATTCACCACTTCCAAATCCATTATCCATATAATCAGAACTAAATACACATACAACAATAATAATCAGAAGCAGGCAAATAGAGAATATATTGCCATAATTGTTCCTCACAATACATTGGGGAAACATACAGAAATGAAAAAAAAATACAACGATCTCATCAAGAAAATATTAACAAATGCGCTAGACATTCACAGAAATAAATTCAACCACAATGTTAATCTAAAAAAAATGCCACCGTTATCAATGGAAAAGTTATTTACTCAGAAGGAAAATTCTCGAGACTGCCGCTGTCGAATCTTATCAAAATATAAATGTAGACCCCGGTTTCTTTCCAATCTCATCTTTCTTGCAAAAATTACTACTTTCTTAAGTCAATATACACAACCGCAAATATATAAGAAGAAAATAATTAAATACCTTTGCATCATGATTTTAGAAATGTACAGGGCAAACGTCCGCCTCTTTCACAAATTTAAAAACTTAATAAACCAATGACATCAATACCCTACATTCCCTCAATAAATTCCATCAGAAGACTAATCGCGTCGGCAAAGATTATTTTTTTCTCTTGGTTTATATATATATATATATATATATATATATATATATATATATATATATATATATATATATATTCCTGATGATCCACTTAGGTGAAACCTGGGTAGGTTTGTCTGGCTCACTAGGTTTGACTAGGTCTGCTCTACGATCGTATCTGGGTTTTTTCTTTGGGCTTTAAACCTGTATATGTGCGATTTCTTCGACAGACTTTCATGTTCCTGGCTCTTTCTTTATTTAAAACCTTTTTTTCTTTCGAGATTGATTTGATTATTGGCAAATCTAAAATTCGAAGGTTTTTCGAGACGATTATAGTTACCTATATTTATAAAGCTCTAGGTTACTCTATTGAGCACTGTTTTAAATCAACTAATATGGAACGTGTAGACATAGGATATTCACTCAAGAACATACCTATACCTGATATATATATTGGTGTTTTATATGTATCACAGTTGCATATGGGCCATTTAAATTCATATATATTATTGGTCCTTCGTAGCTTTGATCTTGCAGGAAAGTTGTTATTACTAACAGATTTGATTCTTTATATGTAATTTAATTAATGTTCTTATTCTGTTTGACTGTGTTTTTTCTTATTACTTAATTGTGTTTCTTCGCGGAAATTTATCCAGCTTATAATTAATTTGTTTTAAGTTTATACAAAATGCTGATATTATTTTTTTTTGTATAAATTAAATAAGGGAAGCATCTATCCCTTCCCCTCTCTCCCCCTCTTCATCTTTCTCTCTCTCTCTCTCGCACGCGCAATGCAGAGCGTTTCAAGCGGTATTTTGACTAATGCAGAGAATATGAAAAATCTCTATATCAACATATAATCCATTCTGTTTGATAAAACTAAAAAATATAATTCTAGATGTGTTGAGAAAAAAAAATGCCTAAAAAGTACTTTCTGAGATAAGTGCATCTATAAAAGCACCCACCCCATATATATATATATATATATATATATATATATATATATATATATATATATATATATATGTGTGTGTGTGTGTGTATATATATATATATATATATATATATATATATATATATATATATATATATATATAATACAAAATGTACATGAAGTTGTTTCGTTATCCTTTACATTTTGCAGTTTTTTACTGGCAAGTTCTATAGTAAAATGTCGATTTTCTCATGCTATAATAATATTTTCGCTATAAAAACTGTCCTCATTCTGTCAAAATAGATGCTTCTTCATTTTATGATGGTGGGCGAATTGAAGTTCTTTTCCAATAATATGGAATGTGTGTCATTTCTTGCTATGGCAAATGTTAACTGAGCAAATGCAACATAAGTAAAAGTACGTTATCTAAATTAGCTTAACGCATTTTAATTAATGAAATCTTACATTAATTTCTACCTCAATACTGGGAAATTTATATTTTATAATGTCAGTCTTTCAGGGTATATTTTATGTTAAGAATTAATATCAGTAATCATAGTGGTTTTATCATTTCTGGAAATATATAATAACTTCTTAAGTGCCAATGATAATCCGACTACAAATTTTAAATGTACGCAAACGTAAATGAGGCGGTGGGGAGAAATTATCCACTGGCAACCTCTCTGATTGGACTAAAAGTTCAAACGTTCTATGACATTGGCCGGCAATCGAGACATATAAAATGATTTGATCAGTTTCATAGCGATAATACAATAAAAATCGGCACTTGGAATAATGAATGTGATGAATTGTTTTGTTTTTTGTTTTTTAATTTTATATGACTAGGATATAATGAAATTTTTCATATGCCCTCCCATAATCCGATTTAATTAGCTGATTAAATTAATTGATTAAATTAGTTCTTCCGCTGTCATCATGGATGAGTTCAAGTTGTTTTCAGATTTTCTTGCATTTTGCAGGCGATTAATCATCCTGAAACCTCACCAAGATGAGTTGCCACTCAAGTTGACAGGAAAAGATCGTGACATTGAAAAAAAATTGTCTTCGTTCCAAAGGACATTCGTCAAAAGCCTCTTAAATAAACTTAATGTGTTACGTAGCCGAAAATACCTCATATAAACTGGGATGTAGGAATGGCTCGAAATTTACAGTCATGTAAAAGAGAAATGAATTATTGCAAAATACTGATAAAGATCTACTCTATATGAGGATTATTTGCTCATACTTGATTATCGTTTGACTAACGTCAAACGATAATCAAATGCGAGTAGGTAATTTGAAGCCTATTAGCAGAATGACACGTTAGGTCGTGTAACAATGATTGATGTAGACGGGTTTCTTTCGAACAAAACACAGTACGTAGAGAGGAGTAAGTTTTCCATATCATGGTTTATACCTCTTTATTAATAGTTACATATGACTCAAAGAAAAATATTGTATATTTGCTTAAACGAATATAGTTGCGTTGGCTTCCATACATTGCATTCTCGATTCTGGAATAAAAATTGGATGAGCAACCCAAGAAAATTACAATTTTTGAAAATGATCTGATGTAAACGAATAATATAAATGAGATATATAAATAATTTCATATAAAAATTATCTGAATGACAAACGTGCATGACGTTATAATCTGAAGATCCTCGATGAACAATAAAACAGTGGGCTTTAAAGAGTCTGCCCATAACACCATCCATATTATTGACAAAATATCAGAGTAAGTTATTAGAATCTATTATTATCAAGCCTTATGGGAATCCATATATTTTATATGAATTTGAAAATTATATCTATCATTATACAAAATTTATATTAACATATATGAAATGATTGGTTGTTGAAACTGAGATTATGTTAATTTCCATCATTTTTTTTTTTTAGTTTATAATTATTTCAAGGATTAGGTGGTCTATTGTATTCTGTATTTGTAATATACATAACAGTCTTTATTTTTACACGTTCTACCATCTATTCGGAAAAACACTTCAGATAACTTATTGCATTTTATTTCCGTATTTACTGTTATCGTTAAATTCTCCATTATTTTCCCTAAAATCTCACGACGATATTTTTTGTCTAATAATTTTTTAATGTTTTGTTGTTCCGATTTTTCTTAGAAATTCTTCTTTTTTCATATGTTGTGTTCACGGTTTTCACCGGATTCGTTGCTAGAATCAAACATTCATCGTTTCAAATGAATTCTGTCGCTTTGAAGAAAGTGTCCTGCATCCATTGCTGTATACAAGTATAGTTATTAAATAATAGTTCAGATGTAACTTAGTATGGCATATTAACTGCGCTATTTCTACGCAACTTCAGATGTATGTCACATATTTCCGGGAATGTACAAGAGAGTTTAAATAAATACAATCTTGATTTTCATTTAGAATAATACAGGATAAAACATCTCCACAGTCTTTCTATTTAGGGGTCATAGTCTGTCAATTCTTCTCTATTTATAAATATGTTGATATACCTGACATATAAAAATTAAAAGGTTCAATCGAACAGTTCATTTCAGATTTTAAATATCGGGGTATTTATCTGATTATATGAACTGAAATAGCTTACAAACATGTCCATGTTGCTGAAATAAGCAAGAAAATACAAGAAAAGTAATTTACATAAAATCCGTCATATTAGACGGGACGAATTCTATTTGAACACAATCAAATCTTAAACGTAGAATAATTTCTACAAAAAGAATTTTTCAATGTCGAATGGTTCAAAATAAAGATTTTTGTTATTGCTGTGATCATTTTATTTCGTTTGGAAAAATGGAAAAAAAAACTTTTACGAAATATATATATATATATATATATATATATATATATATATATGAAATTTAGCAGATGATAGATTAATTGATGGCAGTAGAAGTAAGATTTCAAGAAAGGAATTTCATACTAAAATGCTAGTGGATGTGCGAAAACGCTGATGAAGAGCTAAGAAAGATTTGAAAGGAGTTTCAAAACGATCCTTACGTCAGTCGAGTTAGAGATAGGTTTGTAACCGATAGAAATTATTATAATGTTCACGAGACGTGTTTCGGAAACAACAGTCTTCGCATACAGCAGAAATGAAGAAAGAATACTGTGTTACGTATTACGTCCCAAAAAATATGTGCTGCAAACCAGTCGTGAGTTAGGAATTTTAAATTCGTTTGTTCAACACATTTTGAACCACTATCATTAGAAAAGTTACATTCCAATATTAGTTCATCCTATTAATGAAGATGATATGTATATGTGTTTATGTTTGTGTGTCAAATTCTAAGTTAAATTGCTGAATGAAGGAGGCTTACATCTCACACAGTCAATTTTACATTGTGATCTCCTATATGCCTTGCAAAATGGGTGTTTTCTAGGATTACGAGTAATTTTCGTTAACGTATTAACAGAAAAACCGATGGTAAAAAAATTAAAATTTTTGACAAATTGTGACATTTTATAAAAAACAGTGAAAATATCGATACGTAAACTTACGTATGGACGAAGGCTTGTCTTCAAAGTATATTTTCTGTTTCTCTCTATCATATAGAACATCTATATTACATAGATAATTCCTGGGATGCTGCTGATTTATCCTATAATAATATGTATGTATGTATGTATGTATGTATGTATGTATGTATGTATGTATTCTCGTGAGGTCTTATACAAATCTGTCTTCCCAGTATAATTAACGATTCCACGGGCGGAGAACTGCGAAAGAAAAAAACACACACGAGCAAATGAAAAACACATACTTATCGCTGCGACCCGAGCTGCGTGGAAAACGGTTGGACATACCATATATACCTACTGAGGTCTGGTTCCGTGCTTTCCCTGGATATTCAAACCTTTCTTTGCTTTTGAACGTGGGAAACATTGACCGGTGCTCGGAGATTGCTTCACATCCTCTCTGGAGGATAGCTCAATAGGATTCGAATTAGATCAGGTCAAGTGTGATATTAGCAAAGTCAATTAAAACCATGCTGGCAAAACAATGCTACATCTGACGTGAAACACATATGTTAAACTTACATTTTACGCCACTGATAAAAGTCGATACGAGCGAGTTGTGTGCTGTTTAATGATTAAAAGGAAACATTTTTCGTTGAAAATCTGACCTGCAAATGAATAAAACTTTGCAGAGGCTGACTCTTCCACACACACAAACTGGCGTATCGCCAGGGATTGAGTTACCGCCTTAGGCACAGAAACATTTACCTACCTTGGTCATCGGCTGACGTGTACACATTATCGAAAATGCTTTAAAACATTGTATGTAGAATATATATATATATATATATATATATATATATATATAGGTGTGTGTGTGTGCGTAAATTGAGAAACATGATTGCATTTCGGTAGCGTTTTTTGATTTCAAATTTAATATATATATATATATATATATATATATATATATATATATATATATATATATATATATATATAAAAAGGTTTGTGTATTTTCAGTTTCAACCATGTTTCAAAAATTTTGGCTAAAACCCTAATTTTTTTTTGAAGATGAAATAGAACTATTAGTTTAATTTATTTTCAAAATAAAATTTGGGTTTTTAACTTTTTTTTGAAACATTTGGAACTGTGTAGCGAAAATAACCATTTTTTATTTCAATTAATTTATATTTTAATGTAAATTTACATTGAGCACTATTTTGTAAAAATAAAATATCTATAAGAATATATTTTATATATATATATATATATATATATATATATATATATATATATGGGTGTGTGTGTGTTCCTTGCCGATGCTTTTCGTTCTTTGAGAATCTCTATCAAGTCAAAGTAGAATTTATTTTGATGCATTTGTGTATATACAAAAAACCTGTGTAAAAGTAGTGTCAGCGCGTAATATTCAATTTTAAAAGAATATATTTTTTTAGATTTTCATTAGATTGTTATGGAATGAGATGGACTTATACACTGTACATCTTCAAAGGCATGAATTGAACCGTTTTTTAAAACATATTTATGGTTGCGTGTTTTGGCTTGGGAAATATTAATTTTTCCATGACACGCACACACACATATTTTCATATATTACATATATATATATATATATATATATATATATATATATATATATATATATATATATATATGTGTGTGTGTGTGTGTGTGTGTGTGTGTGTGTGTGTGTGTGTGTGTGTGTGTGTGTGTGTTTTGTGTGTGTGTATGTATACATACACTCATATATATATATATATATTTATATTATAATTATTTAAAAAATTATGATTCCTTCGCTACAAAGGAGTTCTCATGTTTCAAAAACATTTTTCAATTTTATTAAAATTCAATTGAGTTAAAGTATCAAGCTCTGTTTCATTCTCAAGCAAAAATTTAGGAATAAATAAATAAAAAATCTTGAAATTTTGGCGCGCGTGTTTTTCCAGAATTTTATTATTATGTTTTTTTTTATGATACTTTCTAGATTTTCAATGCGACTGAAACATAATTTTAAGGTGTTTTTTTTTATCAAAGATCTTGCAAAGTATTAATAAAAATCCTTAACTAAAATTAGACAAAAAAATATTGAAAAATTATGTGATTGTAGAAACCCTGAAGATTCACCGTTGGAAAATAAATCCTGAACAAAATATTTGGTATACCAATGCACTATCTTATCCATTGAGAGTCTTAACACTGATAGGATATACATTGGTTCAACGAAGAATGAATTTAAAATTAGATGGGGACAACACAAAAGCTCCTTCAATAATATCAGAAATATAAATCAGACATCTCTATACAAATATTTTTGGCTTTTAAAGGAAATGAATAAAACACCGAAAGTAAAATGGAAAATAATAAATTGAACAAGAACTTGTAAAACCTCTGATGACCCATTGCCTTTTCTGCCTACATGAAAAACTACACATTATTACGTTTCTATATAATGAAAATTTATTAAACCGTAGACATGAGTTAACGGTTTTCTGCCGTCATCAACAAATTTTCGCATTAAATAATTAGTTTAAAAAAATAAATAAAATTCATAGTCTAATAAAAGGTGTAAATGCTTAACCCAATCACAAGATAGAAAAACAAACCCTTTAAGAAGTCGTCAAAAACAAATTGTAGTTCAGTACGACGCGTTTAAGTACGAAACAGCCCTTTATGGATAAGAGAATGAACGGTTAAATAAATAAATAAAAAAACAAAATTATCTTAACGACATATTATGGTGGCAAAAGTAATCTTTCGCTTTGACTGACCAGGCGATGTACGCATATGAATGGCATCATTCGCTTTGAAATGGATGACCCCACACTATCTCAGCTTGACCTCTTTCCGAAGGTGACTGATATGTGGATAAAAATTATCTCTTAGACCCCTTACCAAAAGGGTCGCCCCAGCCGTTTCCATAGTAATTAATTTTGCGAATGAACATGCTTATAAAGATGCGTAAATTTAAAGATTGGTCATTCCTAAATTTTCGCTTGAGGATGAAACAGGGCTTGATACTTTAACTCAATTTAATTTTAATAAAACTGAAACTGAATTTCGTCTTGGATATAAGCTGCCATTTTAAAACTGTCAGTCTTTTTAGAATAACTATCGAACCAGGAGTAAATGTTTGTGTCACCTGCGTAGAGAGATTATTGATAGCTGATGCCAACGGCGAGGTCGTAAATGAAAATTTAAAAATAAACAAATTAGGACCAACGATGTAGAACTGGAAGCCACCTAAATTAGTGCTAAACAATATAGTAGTCTTTAATAATTACGTTCATTTCATGATTTGATAGAAAACGTTAAATCATTTCAACAATCTTTCCCGAGACAACGTAACGTTTCAGTTTATTGGAGAAAACCTATGCGCCAAACTTAAAATTTATTTAAGATTCATTTAAATTTTTTGTGATTTCCAATGCTACAGCCCTTGCTTCGCTATTCTTACCTAGAGCTTGATAGACTCCTTCCGCGAATATCATCAATACATCAGAAGTTGACCTGAAAGACATATTACTTGTCTGCAAAAAGACCCTGCGATAAAAGATGGTTAACGATTATTGCATTGATTATGACTTTCTCACAATCAGTTTGAATGCTAATGGGTCGATCATTCGAGAGTCGGAGGTTCCCGAGTGTTCTTAAAAGTCTGGTTCACCATATGACGATTTTCAGCAGACAGAAAAGCTAGGGTCGCCGAGACACTTATATAAATTTACATAGAAAAAGGGACCACTTCGGGTGCACATTTCATTTACATAGATACCATCAGTTCCACTTGCTTTGTAGGGTTCCCTGTTAGATATAATAGCAGAAACGATAGAAGGTTTATATGCATATTACTCAACAGAGCTTCAGGTATAAGTGAGAAATTAAGCCGGGATACTGCAGGTTTATCAAAGTTAAATTTTGAGGAGAATTTGCGGGCGAAACGTTGAGCTCTATAGACAGATGCTAACACATCATTTTGTTTGAAATGAGAATGGATATAAACATTAAACATATATAATAACTAATGTAAAGACGACAATATCAACGAGAGCATAATCTATTTGCTGCAATGCGGTGCCCTATTCTCTCAGCAAACAACCTCTTACTTCTTTCGCTGAATCGATTGCATTTATTAGGAGTAGCAAAAAATAGGCGTCTCTTATTACGGAAGTTGTCGCATTGGTATAACTGAAAGTAGTGATTGCTCTGGGCTAGAGCATGCTGGTGTGAACATTGAAGATTTAGGTTTAAAAAGGAATATCAAAGAAGGAATGAAAGCATGCATACTGACTTTGACCCAACAGGAAACCTCAGTGGCACATTTCTCAATTTGAATTTTAAAATTGTAATTCAAGCGGGTTACTCAAAGAAAATCATGGGGCGAGTCTAAATCAGCATGCTCGTAACGGAAAGATCGCGTCTGACAGATAACTGGGAGGAAATATAAATAGATGCTACAGAGCGGTCCTAGGTGCAAAGAGGACATTGCTGTGAAGCTCGGCAAGAGCGAAGAGAGGAGGTAAGAAATAAGTCAAGTAGAGAAGTCTGTTGCTCCGTTTTGCAAAGAAAACGGATAGAAAAATCCACAATATGAAATATCCGTGGCATTAGACGCGCCGTCGCCTCTCTCTGTCTTTTTTACAAATACTTTCATGGTAATTGCTCCGATGAGCTGCTTTCACTGGTTCCCAGACTCCATGAATTCAAGCGCCCTACGAGGCTGGCATACTGCTCTCACCCTTTCACTGTAGAAACTTTTAAATGTAGCCGTCTCTTCTACTCCAATAGTTTCATACCTCGCACCTCTCGCCTGTGGAACACCCTTCCCAATTACTGTTTTCCTGAAAGCTATAATCTCCAACTATTCAAATATATGGTCAATGGACACCTCCAGTTACCTTGATCTACCCACTATCCTTCTCTTCATCCTTTCTTCTATCACTCCTATCTGCTCTCGCTCCAAATCTTGCGCAACCCCCTGCATCCTAGTGGCTTCACGACTTGCTCGGGGCGTAATGCTTAAAAAAATATCTGAATGCCGGCAATATCAGCAACATTAGGACATTTTAGCCACGTGTTGTGGTGCGCATTAAAATAATCGAAGACAAAAATGTTCCCAGATGAATCGGGGAAGAAAGAGAGAGAAACCAATTTCTAAAGTGTCAGAGATTATGTCTCGTACACTGCTGTCCTGATAACACGGCAAGGGATAAACGGATAATTTATAGATAAGAGTTTGTAGTGATGAAAGACGAAACATATGATAGTTCCGTCTGGGAAATCGAGAAACAAGTCTCTTGCAAACGAATGATTATCTCTAATATCTACTTCAATGTCATTTATGTGAATGCTGGAATTTTTTTGATAAAGAAGATAGCATGGAACAATGCACATTTTGAGCTTGTAACAGTATAATAGTGTTCAATGTATAATTACAGAGTAATATATATATATATATATATATATATATATATATATATATATATATATAGCATTTTTTCGAACTAGGTCTGTGTTTCTGTCTTTTCGCAAGGATGTATTGCCCTACATTAAATTGAGTAATTTAGTATATGAGTGTGCTGCTGGTTATGTGGGGCGTACAACCTTGCATTTGGAAGCTAGAATCAATCAGAATGTACCTTCCAAAATACGACTTGGTAAGATAGATAAAATATGCTATCCTCCCCCCATGAATATGGAATCGGCTATTACTCAACATTTAGTTGAGAATATAGCCTGCGCCAAGTCGTTTAAAAAAGAGTGGTTTAAAATTATTCATACAGCCGATTCCAACAATCATTTGAAGATTTTGGAATCGGTCTGCATAGGATTAAGGAAACCTTCTCTCTGCCGGCAGATAAGAATTTGTAAAGTCTCTTAATCTGTTGGGGGATATTTTATTTTAACTGTCTCTCGCTAATTTATTTCCACGATTATTTCCCCTCCCCTCTTTACAAATATATACACTTGTTTGTTTTTCTTTTGTTTTTTTTTGTTTTTTAGTTTTTTTTCGTCATTGTCGTTAATATTTTTTGTTGAATATATATATATATAGAACTGTGGGTGAAATTTCAAATTTTGTTTATTCAATAAGATTTGACAGTTCTATGTAATGCACTGGCAATGACTCATTAGACAGTTTCTTTTTGTACCAGGTCCTGATTTTGCTATACACCCCTCCTCTTTCGTAACTTTTATAAAATGTTTATATCTCATTACTCGCTAAGTCATTTTTCGGTTCGGAATCTAGATTATTATCCAGGCATTTCTTCCTATCGTTATTCTACTGTTGATTTATGTTTAACTTTATATTGTAGTATTATTATATAAAACTTTATATATATAACACTCTAAACTGTTATTAATTTTGTCATTTTAACCCATTTCAATATTAGTAAATTAATCTCAAAATATCATAGAATTTTAAAATTTTCTAAAGGGTTCCTTTTTTCTCTAGAATATTCTATAGGGACAACTAAAATATATAAGAGAGACACATTTCCAAAGTTGATCAGCCAATTCAATCAATAATTAAGATTGTGCATTAACATAATTTTGAATTGTCATGTGATGTATTGAGTAATTTTGTCATCGTGTTTTAATAGTTGTTTTAATTAAACGTTATTTATATTGTACCTATTCATCCGTTTTCCTAGATTAACTTCATAGTCTTTAAGTTCCAGTTTCAGTGCAAGTTCCTATTCAAAACAATTTTCGTGTCCATATTTCAGATTTTCTAACATTTATATGAATTAAGGGTTTTAAATACCTTTACAAATTGGCAAAAAAGAAACAAGAAAAATGTCATCAATCTCTAAAAATAGTTCAGAATAAATGTACGACATACCTGGATTGTCAACGATAATAGTGGGGTTGAGTCATAAGATGCAAATGGTTGGCGCTTGTTTTTAAACAGTTCGAAAAGAAGTCTTAAATGTGTGCTGTTACCTAATGACAATCTATACGGCTCGATAACTATTGGACACACAACATTCAAAGTAAAGTAAGAACATAAAGAAATTTTTTAAAAATCTGATCAAATATAGTGATCACGAATGTATCATATACATTCTTGAAGATGGTTAAATTTCTACTCGGGCTACAAAGAGGGCACATTCTATATAACTACACCCTTTGCTTATGAGGCAAAAACAGCCAAGGCAGAACATTATTTCAAACAAATCTTGCAAGCACGAACATCACTTACTGTCGGTGAAAACAAAGTAATTAAACCAACTTTAAGGAGGAAAGATAAAATCATATATCATCCTGTGCATATGAAACTAGACACAAAAGCTAAAATCTTTAAATAAGAACAACAAACAATTCAAATACTTAACTTCAAAATTTTCATTATAATATATGAAAATTCAGGCGAGAAGTTTCGACGGTCAACAAATAAGTACATTATTTTAAAACGGCAATTTTTCTAATGTCATGAATAAACTCAAATAATGTCTGGTTTTCATAAAAAAAGAAAATCTTTGAAAAATTGTAATATTTCTGATCGCAATCTTTGCCGGTTTCCAAGAAATTTGGCCGATGTAAGTGACGAACAAGATGTCACATTTAACACTGATATCAAAATTATTGATGAACGGTACAAGGTCACTGGGATTCCCACATGATAACTGAGAGCTGCTAGCGCGTGAAAAGAGTCATGACATCGAAGAGCAAATATGTTACAATGTCTTATAAAAGAAAATATTTAACATAGCGAAAGAATCATATCTGTTTTTTTTAAGACATTTCTATCGTTATAATGTAATTTTATTGTTTGACCTTAATATTTTCATAAAACTCGAAATAAAATTTGAAACAACTGATTTACTTATTTAGTCCTGATTCGAAACATCTGGAAGGCTGCAAATAGGCTGTTGACCTGACAGAGCCAAACCGAATTTAAATTCGTATTCAGCGTAACGAAATTACCGAGAATCAATCATCAAAATATCATTCAATAAATGTTTGTTACCCATTGTAATAAATAATCTTTCATTATCTATCTATCTCTGTATGTATGTATGTGTGTATGTATGTATGTATGTATGTATGTATCTCTCTATCTATCTATACATACACACACACACATATATATATATATATATATATATATATATACGCACACATGTATACACACACACACACACATATATATATATATATATATATATATATATATATATATATATATATATATATATAATTTTGACATTTTTATACACATAAAAAATAACATTTTACAATTCTATATCCGTTCAGAGACCATTACACACATTTCATTTGGATTATCAAGATAGCCTTATTATTAAACACGCACTAACATATGTAAATGAACGCCGATTTGTATTTAATAATTGTATGGATTTATCCAAACTTACTTAATTTCTAATTTAATATACAAGGTATTGAAGTTTGCCAGGTTTATTATTATTATTATTATTATTATTATTATTATTATTATTATTATTTTATTACTTTGATTTCTGATGCATAAATATTGCTTTCCGGATCCCAACAATAGGCCTTACTTCAGAAATAGCATCATATCACCTTCGACTGAACATTATTTGAGGAAAAAAAATTAAAAATACACGCACCTAAGATCACACATATTTTATATACATAAAGCTCTTCTTAATATGTAGGCAGTACTTGTAAGTACTACTAATGTATTTCTTTAAGGCATAGGCTACCAGGAATCCCTTCAATGTGTTTTCTTTTCTAATCAATCCGAGGGTTCCCACTAAAACTGGAGTTGGTTATGTTCTCATTTGCCATATTTTAGAGATCTCATTCTCAAGGTCCTTGTATTTTGATAATTTATTGAAGATCTTCAAAGATACATTACAGTCTTTTGAGACTGCCATGCCAATGATAAGGTACATATTTGCGGTTTCTGAACACAATGTCAGTGCATATTGTAAAACTATCTCCATAAGTGGGTCTGGGTGATATTCATACCAATCTTTTTCAGTTTCCTTTCCATTAAAAGTTAAGTATTTCCAAATGCAGATAATTGGCCCACACTGTCATGCCGGGATATATTCAGGGCGTGCCAATATTGTGCAAATTGATACAAGATGTTCAATATTTTCTGAATATTTATCAACGAATGTGCATTTTTAGCTGAAAATTTTTCCCTATATGAGCTTGGAAATTTCTAGTTAGCAAGCATTGGTCCAGTGCAGCAAGAATAAGTTCTTTGGTTTCAGCACTACCTAACCACTGATGGACACGGCTTTTGTCTATATAACGTGCTTGGTACGGACACAATATATTTACCCTCCCATCGTTTGTATACATTGTCGATGGCATTTGTATTTGCTTCGCTTTTTAAGGTTTTTGCAGCTTCAGTATGTGCGTTATGCTATATTTGCGTTCCTAACACTCTTGAAAATCCATTTTGAACTTGTTGGCTTCATTTAATACTGAATACATTTCGTTGCTTTTTTCATGTCCTTTTCATTATTATTATTATTATTATTATTATTATTATTATTTTATTATTTTATTTCTTTTCATTTCTGGTATGTACACATTTCGTTTCGGGTCCAGCCAACAGACTTAAGGTTAGAAATATTTTCCACAAAAGAAAAAAAAATGACATAGATAAAGCCTTTTTTTGTTAATTTTTAAAGTCGTAGGCTTACAGGATTCTTTTCAATTAATCTATTACAAACTTTTCCAACCAATCCGAGAAATTGTTGATGTTTTCATATGCCTCATTTTTGAGATTTCGATTTCAAGGCCGTTGTAATTTGATAGTTTTTTGAAGATGTTCAAAGATTCATTGCAGTCTGCAGGGACTGCTATATCAATAAGGAGGCGCTTTTTAGTTTGCTGCTTCAAACAACAATGTCTGGACGCTTAGCTATTATTATTATTTCTATTATTATTATTAGTAGTAGTAGTAGCAGTAATAGTAGTAGTAATATTCGAAATCCTGCCTTGAATATATATTTATGAATAAATATATTTACAACTATTAGTGTACAAATAGAAAGATTTGAAATAGGCTTATTTTTCCCTTCACTGAAACAGAATTTAATTCATCTACCTTCCTTTGTTTATTTATTTCATTTCCTCACTGAAACCAAGCATGGTCTCTGATATAAATGATCCATTTTTTTTTCGGCGATAAAAACGGAATGGTCTATTATGTATGCGGTATTGACAGGGCCTAAATGATGTGTGATGTATTGAAGGTATTTTGTAACAAAGGGATGGACGAGCATAATTATTATTACTAGATCTTTTCATATATTTATTTTCAAATACATTTGTTTTTAAGTTAGGGCGTGAAAATGACGAGATATGAAATCATTTTTTTTCATTTCACTTGAAAAGAACTTAAACTTTATACCGTCATATCTGTTTGCCTTTCTTTCTTACTTTTTGCTCACTGAAAGAAAGTAGTCTCTCTGATCTGTAAGTTCCGTGTTTTTAACTCGGTCAAAACGATATAGTTCATTTTTTTTATGTATCGGTAGGGCTTAACGTATGTGTGATCTAATTAAGGCACTGAATAGCTAACGAATGGAGGGATGGACAAGCACTCTTATAATAGAGATATTAATAGTAATACTAATAATATTAATATGTATGTATGTATGTATGTATGTATGTATGTATGTATGTATTATTATTATTATTATTATTATTATTATTATTATTATTATTTATTATTATTATAGAAATTACTTCTTGGATTTCCTGGTGAGATTCTTGTTGATTTTATTTCGAGTTACTTTCTTTAACAGATTCAAATCTCTAACCACAACAAGAAAATTTAAGATATTAAGCACTAAAGATTTTTCTATATCAATCACCAGATATTTCTATTAGTTATTATTATTTGATACGCTCATGTCAATGCGTAAACCTACCGTTTCACTGTTTTATAAAGACGTTTTGGCAATTTGCTTGCAGTGTTCGATTCGTGTTGATAGAAAAATGCCAGTGGAAGCTAACATCTGCTTCCGCATGATTTTCATGGCAGTTTTGAAGATAATTTTTATCCTTTAGTAATGACAGATGTTCCAATACAGACAATGACCTATACGTTCATGACATTCAATGACAGTCAACTAACATTTTTTCCATAAAGATGCATGACATAAATTGTAGCAGCTACGCCGTGATGTTGTTTAAAGGCTTGTAACCCTAAAAGTGCTGTTAAGTATTTGATATAAAAAAGTATTTTCATGTGGACGTACGAAAGTCTCCAGTATCTCTGTACGCATACAAAGAGAGACACACACAAAGATATATGGGGACTGTGACAAAAGACGAGGACTACCAGCCGGAGGGAAAGCAAGAGTCAGCGAGGCATTAGAGAGAACGGAAGCCAGTTTAGGGGCCCTCTTCTTAATGACTATTGCAGGGATACCATCCGGTCTACCTGCTTTGTGGTGATCAAGATTAGAAATAATAGTAAAAATGGGGTTATAATTATATTACTCAACAGAGATTCAATTTGAAGTGGAAAGAGAGGCAGGCGTACTCCTGATCAATTAAGAGTAGATTTAGAAGAGAATGCACTGACGAAACATTTTGCAGAGTATGATAATATCTCAAATTGATTGAAATTGGGGTTAGAGAAATTGTACTTATATAATACCGAAAAAAATCCTTTTTGAAATTTTCCAAACGCTTCAATTGAAAGCAAAAGGATTAAATTTACTAATTGCAGAAAAAAATACTGGGGTGTATTTCAAATAGAAATATGAATGATTTTTAATCGGTGCTTCCAAAAAACCAATCGAAACGGCCATTTTTAACTTTCTTTTGAGAAATGTAAACGGACTTATATTGAGGATTTGAAAATCCCGCTAAAATAACATATACATTTCTGAAATTTTACTTTCATAAAATTAGCAAATTTAAAGTAAAATTAATTTCTTCTGAAACAAAAATCACTTACTTTTCTTGACCTCGGGGTATTGTTATTTTCACGTCTCCATCGATAATATTATGAAATGTGTTGACAGGTATAGTACGGTGCATGAAAAGTGAAATAACGGTTTTTTTGTTGTTTTTGTATAACAATTTAAAATAATGTAAATGTTTTTTACAATATTAAGTTACTTCTCTCTATTTTATTATGTAGTAGCTAAGAGAATGATAAATAATTTTATTACTTATTAATATTACATTAAGTTATTGCATTTTTAATTTTATAAGATATAATAATATATGAGATAATAACTAATAACTTTTTTATTATATTTACTATTAAAATATCTCACTGATTTATTAATTGTTTAAATGTATTAGCTCAATATAATTTTTAATTTAATAACTGAGAGTGAGATAAGACCTTTACATTTAAAGGGGCTTTCCTCAAGGATGAGAAAAGTTTTGAATCACGTGACCTTTTAACCATAATGTCAATTTAAGATAGCATATTAAAATTAAATATAACATCTTGACGTACAAAAAATATTTTTAATTATGGTAAAAAGTTTTGGTAGCACTATTTGTATTAAGCTTTTAATTTTCGCTCAGTAAATTTAGTCTTCACTTACAATATTAATAACCGACCCTGCACTCTGCTTGGAAGAATTATAAGACATTTTTTACAATTAAAGAAAAATGAAAAAAAACTAAAAGAAAAATGCCAAAAAATCCTCGTAAAAATTCATCATTCATCGAAATTGATTTTCTTCAGCTAATAGTCCTAAATATATATTATCCATAAAAGCAAATAAATGTTTAACTAATTTTATAATTAGATAGTTTATTGTAGTTTTATATTAAGATTTGGAACAGGTTTTTTAAAAAGTTGACAGTAGTTGTTAAAAAAATGTTTTAATTTCTCCGAGGAGTCCTGCTTATAAGTAATAGAAAACAATTTGCGTAGTCTTGGAAATTCCAGAAAATTTCATAAAATTAATTTATGGGGACGGTAACAGATGTAAAAAATATTTTTAACAACATAAATATCCAATACATACAGTTATAAGTAAACAGTAAATTAACCTTTATTATGTTTATACGAGAACCTGAAATTTTTCGGGCATTTTGATAATTCGGACTATGTCTTCATAGTGTTTGCCCAGAAAAGGTAAACACATATACGATTATAGGAGAAATTGAATAATAAAAACTAACCCCCAGTGATTGTGAGTTGCTTTTAACGGAACTTCTATAAAAGAGCCATTGCAGCACAATATATGAATTAGACCCTGTCTTTTTTTTGTGGTCAAACTGGAGAGACCTCTCCAGTGTGCACGCCTAGTTGATCGTATATGTAGGTCGTGCGCTGCTTAAACTACATGCTCCCCACTAGCAGTAAATACCGACAGGATACAAACGAACACAGGGTATTAAATTTGGAGAAAGATGCACTGCAGGTATTGCTTGAAATCTGTTAGTGTCGAGAGCAGACTGGCTTCGGGGCTACATTCGGAGTTTTCTGTTTGGATCTACTTAAATAACGTTTCCCGTGTTTTGTTATGTACAGAAAGCAGAGGAGGTTTAAGTTGAGGATATTCCTTGCCCTACATGAATTGCTTTAAAGGATTGGTGAGCTACATCTTCCCGTTCAATTACTCGATTTCCGGGCACACCTGTCTGCTGTGACACTGTGTTTCATATATATATATATATATATATATATATATATATATATATATATATATATATATATACACAGAGGGAGAGAGTGATGGGCAGAGATTAACAGTGGGAGAAATTGGGTAATTTGCTTAAAATACCTGCAAATTATGTCATTATATATATATATATATATATATATATATATATATATATATATATATATATATATATATGTGTGTGTGTGTCTGTGTGTGTCTGTGTGTGTCTGTGTGTGTGTATGTATGTATTTAATGTATGTATATGGTGAGAATTGTAGTAATGTTCTAGAGTTCTTCCTTTCTCTTAAGATAATTCAGCATCAAACGTTATATCTTATTTAATTAACATGAATTCACGCACACACGCATGCGCACACACGCATGCACAAAGCGGCACAGAAACAGTGAATCCCATAAATATTTGTGTATCTTTCTGCGTGAGTAGTTGATTTGATTTTGCAGACGTAATTTGTTTCTTGATGTTCATTTGAAATGGCTTTCCATCCACATGCGTTTGAGCAAGTAAGGCGCCAAAACCGACCGTATTTTTCATTGGTAGCCTGCTGCCTAAGTCAGTTATTTGAGGGGCGTCTAGTGGGTAAACTTTGCAGGAATATCAAATCAAGCAGAAGCAAAAGAAAGTAAAATTATATTACTCTTTTATGAAAGAGCCGTTTCAAGAAAACTTTTCCGTCTCCATCCAATACAATTCTACCAGATACGCTGTAGTGAAATAAGCTTCGCCTACGTAAGTTCATAGTCATTTCTTGTTGGTATTTTTTTTTTACATTAGAACCGCTTAAATCGTGACGTAACTTAGGTTATATCTTAGCCGAATATATATTTTAATTAAACTTAATATGTAAAAAAGATTTCCTGTTTTTAAACCTGTTTTATTTTCGTTGAGAAACTTCTCACCACGGTCAAAATAAGATAATCGCACGCAGGCATACAGTTTAGTTAATATTAAATGTATTTTAATATTTTTGCAACTAATGTCTAGTGGATACAGCAAACTCAAATAAAGGAGATGTTTAGAAAAGAATACTAGAGAAGTGTGCATCTGGTGTGAAATACCTAGTTGAATTCCGAAAACAGAATATCAGCCCTAAACACTTGGCTGTCCCTGTGGTGCAATACAGTTTCAACATCCTTAATTAGACCATAGCGAATAGATGTCAAACGAGAAATCTTAATTACCACATGTATCCCACTAAGACTGATGTTGATCGTTTGTATCAGCCCAGGTCCAAATGAGACAGAGGGGCAGCTCAAATTGAACGTTCTTACAGATCCATACCCAACGTTTACCTGAGGTACCTGCTAACTATAAAAGACTGAAAGAAGATGGTCTCTCAAAAAAACTTTCAAGAAATAAAATATTTATGCAGTTATAAAGGAAGCCAACATTTTCAAATGGGAACGTCAAGTGGGTGAAAAAGTGTAAATAGACCATAATACAAATGCTGAAGCGGCAAGTAACCTAAAAAAAGAAAGCAAATGCAATGTATTAAACGCAGAAAAAATAGCAAGATAAGCACTTTCATTGTCAAAATTCTGACCCTACCAAAACTATCGGATGTAGACAAACGTTTCCATCAGTGGCTACGTAGTGCATAGTTAAAAACTGAAACCGAATGTTTATTCTAGTTAGACAGGACCAATTCTTGCTAACTAGAAATTAGCAAACACAACCTGAAAAAAATGTTGTTCCCAAATTAAGATTCTTTGATAAATTTCCAGAAACAATTGACTATTTTGTATCCATTTGTTGTCTTAACACCAATTGAATATAAATATCCTCATGGCTGTAAGAGGCAATGTATGCATTAGAAAATATGCAACATTAACGGAAAGAAACGGTAAACTTATATATACATCACCCAAAGCCGGTTGGACAAATAGCATCACTAACAATTGGATGGCAATTCACAATACACTCAGACAGAACAAACAAACACCATTAATCGCCCAGACACCGAGATCAGAGATAACAAAAACAGGATGGGCTTTCTTATGGACATGGCAGACGCTGCTGATTGTAATGTAACTTTGAAGATCTAAAAAATAACTATGAAAATACACGGATCTTCATTTGAAAATCAAAAAAAAAATGTGAAACATGAGGTCATCAATAATTTGAGTTGTAGTTGGATCCTTCAGATTGATTAGAAAAAGATGAAATAGACTCATTGAAGGGATTCCCATGCCTTAAATAAATACGAAAAACTGTACTCACAAGTACAGCTCATACAATTCGAAAAGCATTATCTCTGTAAAATGTGTGTGATCTCCGGTTGGTCATAATAGGAATTATCAGTATCAGTTGTCATGGAGACATTTCTGACTTTATATCTCGGAGACGGAAATAAATAAATATACACTAGAAATAAAAGGAAAGAAATAAGTAAACACTAGAAACAAAAGGAAAGAAATAATTAAAAACTAGAAATCAATGAAAATTAAAATAAGTCAACAACAACAATAATAATAATAATAACGATTATTATTATTATTATTTATTTTGGTTTCTAGTGTATACACATTTTTTTGGGTCCTGATCAGAGACCTATGGTCAGATGTGGCATCATGATATTTCCCATGGCGCAGATTTGAAAAATGTTATAGCACATATTTTTCATAGATAAAACTCTTCTTAAAGTGTGAGCTGAAATTATTATTAATATTATGTTTGATTTCTGGCGTTTACACATTTCTTTCCGGGCCCCGCCCAGAGACCTAAGGTTAGAAATGGCAGCATGACACTTTCCACTGACAAAAAAAAAAAGGACATAGATAAAGCCCTTCGTAAAGTGTGGGCTGTACTTGTCAGAACATTTTTTTGTATCTCCTTGAGGCATGGACTTCCAGGAATCCCTTCAATTAGTCTACTGCAATCTTTTCCAACCAGTCCAAGGGCTCCAACTACAACAGGGATCTTTGATGTTCCCATATGCCACATTTTCGAGATTTCTATTTCAAGGTCCTTGTATTTTTACAGCTTTTTGAATATCTTCAAAGATACATTGCAGTCAGCAGGGACTGTCATATCAATAAGGAGGCACCGTTTTTGTTTGTGGTCTTTAATAACAATATCTGGCCGGTTGGCTTTGATTGTTCTGTCAGTGTCGTCACATAGAATTTTAACAGGTCCTATCTCCGTAACCGGATCTGGGTGGTGTTCATACCAGTTTCTTTCAGTTTCCTTCCCGTAGAAGTTTCAAATTTTCCAGTGCAGATATTGGCCTACTCTGTCATTTCGGGTTTTATATTCAGTGGGTGTCAACATCGTGCAACCTGATACAAGATGATCAATCGTTTCTGGATATTTATCACAGAATCTGCATTTTGGGCTGACACAATATTTTAGTATATGTGCTTGATAATTCCTAGTTAGCAAGCACTGGTCTTGCGCAGCAAGGATAAAACCTTCAGTTTCCGCTTTCAACCCTGCACTACGTAGCCACTGATGGGTACGGGTTTTGTATTGGCCATGATGCAGTTTATCTTGCCATCGCTTCTATATCTGGTCGGTTGCATTCGTCCTTTCTGTCTTTTTTAAAATATTTTGCAGTTTCAGCCGGTGTATTGTGCTGTAGTTGCATCTCTCCGCCGATTTGAAACTCCATTTTGAATTTGTTGGATTCTTTTATTACGGAGTAAAGACGCTTACTACTTTCATGTTCCTTGACGCATACCATCATCCAGTCTTCTGTAGTTTCCAAGTATCTTGGAGGCCAATTGTTGTAGTTTTGTAGGACAGATCTAGTTGAACTAATCCTCTGCCTCCTTCGGATCTGGGTACATACAGACGATCAAAATCAGCTTTGGGATGATGCATGCGATAGCAAGTGAGAAGCTTTCTCGTTTTGGCGTCCATTCGCTTAATTTCAGCTATGGTCCAGTTAAGGACATTAAAGCTGTATTGCACCACAGGGACAGCCAATGTGTTTATGGCTGATATTCTGCTTTTTTGAGTTTAGCTCACTATTTAGTACCAGACGTACACGGCTGTAGTACTCTTTTCTTATTTTTTCCTTCATTTGTGGGTGTTGTATGCCATCTCTTTCGCTAATTTCTAGGTACTTATAAGCTTCATCATTCTCCAGTTCCCTAATGTTTGTGACAAAATTTAAATCTATTAAGGGTTTTTCTGTAATTCTACCTTTCTTGAATGTTACTTTTGTACATATATCGAATTCGAAGTCCATATCTATATCGTCACTGAAGTATTTTACAATATTGAGGAGGCCTTTCAACTCATTGTCGTCTTTGGCAAAGAGTTTGGGATCATTATTATTATTATTATTATTATTATTATTATTATTATTAATTTCGGATTTCTTCGTCACAATTTTCGTCTTCTGTTTAAACATTTTCTTTAAAGTTTTGACATTCTTGACTGTGGCGTCTCCAATACAAGATGCCTCATATCATAAGCCCTGTCTCTTTCTAAACACACATTGGCGGTAACTTCCTATTGATAAATCCTTTATAGCTGATTTGCTTATCAGTTTTTTCTATGAATTCCTGTGGTTTATTTAATCTGATATCAAAATGATGCCGTGTACATATTCTGTTTGTAAGACCGTATTCACCAAGAATAAATGCTAACAGGATTCTTAAAGCAATATCAAATTATTTTGGTTTGCATAGTTCCCAATGTACCATATCTGCTAGACTCTTTTTTGTAATCATTTTGTCATCTTTCTCAACATACTTGTGTAATGATATACCCACAGCTATATGCCTTCCTGTGCCCGCTCTCATAATATTCATCATATTTCATAAATATTGCAATGCAGTGAATAACAAATAGTCAAAGTTTATGAAATCGCTATTATTGTTGGATCCAAAAGAAAACCCAGCAGAATAATAATTTCTATATTAAAAGAATTAAAGAATATCAAATGTTCTCTACTTTTCTATGTTAGTTGCCCAAAGATGACAGACACATATATTAATTAGACAATATTTCTTTATTGGTTCCAGGCAAAATCTGAAATGATAACTTGATGTAAGAATATCATATGGACAAAATATTCTGCATTTCATTTCGGCTTTTTTCCTAACGCAATATAATTGGAAAATATGCGGGCGTGGTTTAAAAGGTTAATACACATTCACATATAAAATCTAGTGTCCTCGTACGTTTTAAGCTGGTGTACATTTCACAATAAATTTTAAAAATATTTCGATTTTGAATTCACATGAGAAACTATATACAGGGAAATGTACATATTTCATTTCTACACATCCCATAAACTAAAGATTTATGCTGTGATTGTGAACTAACAAATATTTTTGGTAAATGATTCAATTCATATAAAACAATTGATTTAGTGGAAACATTTGCATAATTAACGTGTTTAATATATATATATATATATATATATATATATATATATATATATATATATATATATATATATATATATATATGTAAAGGCGTTTGTTTACATTCGTAGAAACAATACGCTAGAATTAGCAGTTTGTATATGTCGAGTGCTGATGGGTTAAGGTTAGAAATTACGACTCGCGCCATCAGTCAGGTTTCATTCTGTCTTGGGGTTTCGGACGTGTAGTCGCACTGAGGAGTTGTGATACAGGAAAGATTACTCTCTGCGAATCACACACACACACACACACAGACAGACAGATATATATATATATATATATATATATATATATATATATATATATATATATATATATATATATATAATACTATAGGCAAATCAAAAATTGAAGGTTTTTCGAGACGAGTATAGTTACCAATATATATATATATATATATATATATAATTCATACTACTGAACTACATGTTATTCTTACGATATATGAGAAGTTTTATGGATTTTACAATATTCACCTTTCTCAGCGAAGCGTAGAGTGAAGAAAAACATATTGTTATTCCAAATTAAACTTATAGACCTTTTTTTCAAATTGACAACAATATATAGAATTATTTTTTTTATGTAAATAAATGTATAACAACGAAATCGTCAGATGTTAGAAATCTTTCCTGAATGCTTTGGAAGCTAATTTAATTTAGAACTCGTTCATTCATTGCATCTACAAATTGTTTCATTTCTTCCTCTTTGACTTCGCCGCACCCAGATTAATATTATATATCTTGTTTACTGGTAAATAAAAAAAAAGCGAATAGAACATTCATTATTTCAACTTGCGCTAAGCCTTAATATATCAGGTGATTTATCAAAGTTATACACGTACAAAAATCATTTTCAAATATAAATTTCAATCGTCTACATATCGGTCATGGTCACCAAAGTACTTTTGTAAACGATGATACCAACACTATATAAAATCTCGAGGCTACTGAGAATTTAATCACACCAAATCAGAATAATCTTTAAACATTTTTAATCGTCTCCAAATGTGTACCTATCACAGACGTGTTTAAGACATAAAAATAATTTTAGAAAAATCAGAATATACAATATCACAATGGTAGTGACATCTACTTGACAAGAAAGCGTTTTGAGAAAATTTGATTTATGTATATCTATTTACCTGTGGAATTTTTGTAAGGTTTCCCTTTAATTGTTAGAAAAATGGATTTAAAAATTTACATTGTGAAAAGTATCTTTCTCATAAATCTTCGCACAGAGCTTTTTTACTTTTTAATTATTGTTACATATATATCTAATTTTGTCAAAACACTTTCATATCAACAAGATGGGCCTGGTCTCCCCATAATACTAAAATATTAAATAGAACAATTACCTCAATATCCCAGAAAATAAACCTAATTAACTTTTCTCTTGACCCACTAGCATTCCTTCGACTGTAACATTTCCGAATACGACTGTCCAATTTTTCGCAGTTTTTAATTTTCTACCGGTAAGATTGAATTCAGCTCCATTTATATCTCTCTAAAAAAAGCTTCAGTGTGCTTATCCTATTTGATTTAAATTTCTATTGGCGATCTGATAGCAACTCATTTGTTGACCAACTAACATTTTGCTTGACATTACATTTTTCATATGGAGTTATGTACCTGAAAAAACTGCTGCATCTGATGTGGAAACTATTTATTTTGACATTGCACATCGGTCTCCCTTAATTAAATCCCCAATCGTGTTGATGATTTCCTTAGAAATTGATGTTAATGATCTTTCAAAGAAATCGTCATCATCAACCAAAATTTGTCTTTCCCTGAAAAGAATTTTTCTTTTGGAATTTTTTTTCACTTTTCGGAGAATTATCTACGTTATCTTGATACAATGCACCAGTAAAGTTCTCAGAATCCAAACACGTTTTACTTTAAATGGGATATTTTTTTCTTACTTCACTTATGATAGTATTCATACTGATCTGAAGATTTTTATTAAAAACAGTGTGGTGATTCCAGATATTATCTGAAAATGATTCCCGTTCAGGCAAGTTAAAAGGTTGCAGGTCGAATTTAGAAGGTATCCCAAAATAACGTATACACTATTTGAATCGTAAAAGATTATTCAATTTATTTAGCTTGACTTGTAATACAAGAGAAAGATTTCACATGTAATAAATTTGAGAGTAAATTATACAAATCAACGTAGAAAATTAATTTTAATAAGATAAAAGATACGTGGGACAATTCCAGAACGTTCATAAAATTAGGAGTTCACATCAAGTGATAAAACTGGTTGCCGTGCTGTTCAAAACACTTTTCATATCGAAGAAATAGACCTACAAAAGTCCAGTATAAATTCTGTTGATATTTGAACACATTCTTCTTCAATTGTTACTCTCATTTCAGCAATTATTTCAGGTTTCATGCTGTAAACTATCTTTTAAAACCCCCAGAGAAAGAAATCAAAGGACATGAAATCTGCTGATCTAGGCGGGTATTCAACTGTCCCTCTTCTTCCAATCTATCTGTTTCGCAGAATTTCATCCATATAAGTTCTGACATCACGGTAATGTGTTATTAACTATTAATATTTAAAGATTGTACACATTATTATCGGACACACTGTATTTGTCATGGTATTAATATGAGAATATATATGTGTGATTTTACTATATCATATATTCTCTACTAAATTATGAGCATCAAAGAGATTTTAAGCAACAGAAATGTGGTTCTACAGAAAGATGAAGATGATCTCACGGACTGAACGTTTGAGTAACGCCGAGGTTTTAGAAAAAACTTGAAGAAAACCTATACAGAGAGGAAAGCAGCGCATGCAATAATTGTAAATGGTTGGCAGAATTGGGCTTGGAGACAGGAGAAAATGCCAAAACTTATTAAAAGCCACAAGAGACAGAAAGATGTGGAGGACCATTATTGTTTACACCATGAAAGGAAACGACACATGTCATAAATATTCGTACATACATACATACATATGAATATATGTACATAGGCAAGTGGCCGAGTGATGAAATCATTCGCTTGGTGCCCATGAGGTCTTGGTTCGAATCTCACCTGGTCGATTTGTCAGGAAGTTGACTTTTCGACGCTATCAGTCTGGAGGAAGCGATCCTTGCATGCATCGCTTTTGGCTACCAAACCACGTGTTTACCTAAGCCTTGGGAGGGAAATTGGTTAGATCAAACCCTAGTTTCAGAAGGCGTACTTGAATATCAGAATGATCAGATTTCTTAACGTATTCATGCTTTCAGTAAATCATTGCTTCGTACAAATGTTTCGTTAAAACTCCGCCAGACCGATGCGCATCTCCAATCAAAAAAGATGTATAGTCCAAATTTTCATCGTTTATTGCCATATCATCGACACTCATACGTGGCGATCTTTTGTCGACTAAAGAGTTATTACTTTGACAGCTGAAACATCATTTTGAAGGAAAATGATATACGGGAAGCCTGCATGAGTACAGAATGCTTTCAAGGTATTTGATCACTGCGTTTATCATTGAATATGCATAAACTTTAATCCCTGCTTATAATTTAAAATGATGACTGGTATTCATGATAGTCAATCAAATTTTTATTTGTTTTAAAGTTATAGGATAATAAGGCATGGAATATTGACGTCACTTGAAAGAGTCTCAGGGAAGATAAACGGTTGATATTATTTTAATCTGTCTTTTGAGATTAGCCGAGATGTGTGGTATCATCAGTGATTTTATTTATTGTTTCAGAAATCCTGGCTACGAGAACATCACAGATAAAATATTAAGCACGTGTGAAATGCATTGCTTTGACATCTCACTTAGATTTTATGATGAGATCTCTGCTTAAAATTTTATTGCGCAATATTGCATTCGTAAAATTCAACTAAAAAAAACAAACTCTATTCTATCTTCAAGACGAATTCAAACAGCCTGGGAGAAACTCAAACTTCATGTCACCACTTGGAATTAGTGATATATACATATATAAGAACGACGAAATTATTTGTACACCCATCAAGTTTGAATATTTTTGTCCATTTCTCAGAATCTAATGCCCGTATGATGCCAGGTATTTAAATGTTAATAAGCAATAAGAAAGCAATGTGAAAGAAATAAGAAACTCTATTTTCCGAATAACAGGTTAAATACAACAAATTTGACAGGCGAATTATACAAAATGAGAAACGATATAATTATTCTTATTCGTTTGAAAAATAGAAAGATAATTAAGAATTTTCACAATATTAATAGTTCATATGGAATCTCATCTTTATTACTTGCTGCAATCTTTTTTTTTAACGTTCTTGATGAGATTTGAACAAGTATTTTTTGGCATAATCTTCCATGGTTACACGTTCTGATTCCTGGATGTTATTTGGTGACCGGCGATTTATTCGAACATTCAATTCTTGTCATACATTTCAATAGGATTCAAGGCAGGCTTCATTGGAGGCCATAGCAGAACTGTAATCATCTTTTTCTGAAGCCACTCAGTCACTGATTTTGACGAATATTTGGAATCATTATCTTGCTTGAAAGCAAATCGCCGAAATAGATGAAGATTTTGCGCAGATAGTTGTAGATTTTCATCCAGAATTTTTATATAATCAGATACCGAAATCTGCATTTCGGTATCTGTCTATATTTCTGAGATCAGGTATTATGTACACTATTTACATGATTCGCACTATTGTCCTCATATTTGTTGCCATATTTATTACAACGTTTCGGCATATGCCACAGTGGATAAAAACGTTAGTTAGATCCAGTGACAGGGGCCAAAAGAGTGTGAGTTCAATACCCGGTTAAGGCAATGGAGAACTTGGAGAGGGGAATTAACAAGATATAGTTGACAACTGACATCCAATAAACATGAGACCTTGAACTAAAACTGTCTACCGCAGTAAGCAAAATAAAGGGTTCAGTTCAACATTCCAACCAGCTGAAAAAGCGTAAAACGGCAGAAAAGTTGTAATAAATATGGCGACAAAGATGAAGACAATAGTCTGAATAATGTAATAGTGCAGCAGATTTCATTATTCTACTTATTGCAAATAATTGTCCAGTCCCCGCTTGAGTTAAAACAACCCAAAAACATCATCGAGCTGTTACGGTTTTTTGGGGATATAACGCCTATGACTAGTGAGCGAGTCAGAATGACTTATTTCCATTTATAGTCGACCAATGGAAAGTCGACCAATCCGAAGCCGCACAACACTGTATTCATCGTGTATAAAGGCGGCCATCTTGTTTCGTCTAACGGAAGGACCAAAGGCGACCAGGAGAAGGATGAACTACACTCTGCTGTGATATCCACTGCGAACCAAAAGTACGCTTTCCTACTGTCTCCGAAATATTCACTGCCAACCTCTAGATTCAATACTCAAGGACGACCGTCATGGAAATGTCTAACATTTCCCCTCCATGTTTTAATGTTGCCACTGTTTTCCTTGGAAGGGAAGTCTGGCCTTTCTTGGGCCAAATCTTCTGTACTTCGTTATGTCCAAAGACATTTGCTTCATCATCTCATAGTACTTGTTCCCAAAAGCATTTTTCTGTATTATTTACATTATTCGGATTGTTATCCACATCTTCGTTGACATATTCGCAACGTTTAGGCCATTGTAAGCTCCGGCCTTCTTCAAATGGTTGGAATTTCGAACTAAACACATTATCACATCAACAAGAGTAAAGTGTTCTAGTTACACGCGCCATGGCTCATCTATATGTCTTGGTTATTTCCCTCAACTCAACACTCTATTTTTTGTTGTTCACCACTGCAGTAGATTGGAGTGTATTGAACTAATAATTCTTTGTGTTTAGTGACTGGATCGAACGAACGTTTTATCCAGTGGTACACGTGTCCTTGCAGTGGTTGTCTTTTCCATGCCTGATTTTTCTATTTTCCCGCGTCTTACCGCTTTAAATGTTCTTGCAATCTTACCTTAAGGGGCGGCCTGTTTTTACTTTATATTTTTTATCACACGGAATGGCGTACAAAAGGTTCTTAGTCATGATCTCCTCTATGGGGGTCCTATAAGGAAGAGGTCTCTGTGAAGTGTTGTACATCATTTGGTGATTATCCTGATTTTATATGAACCACAGATATTTTGTGTTTTCTCGGATAATACATTTACGTATGATAGGCAGACAGAAGCTGTTTTCTGGGTGTTATTATACTCCTTTATCTTTCTATCCTAGTTTGTCGGAGTTTCTGTCATCGACCAGGGGTAGTTGTTACATTGTATAGCATGACTTATACTGAACATTTCTTGTTTTTATGCCTCTGGGTCGCCACATATGATTTCGCTTGATGATGCTGTAAGCAGCTGACGATCCCTTTCTTTAACATTTCCCAATAAGCCCCCCCACCATATAAAAGAATATAACTAAGGACTGTGTGTACGCTATCAAGTGCACTTGTGGAAAGAAATATAAAGGAGAAAGAGAAACCCCTTAAATTAAGACTGAAAGAACATCACGAAGTGGGGGGGAAAGAATATCAGGCGTAGCTAACCACATACGGGAGGAAAATGGAGATAACGCCCCCGCCCCCTCTGGGATGAGGTTGAAATAATAAATTGAGAACATCACTGGAAAATACGAAAACTTAAGGAATCAGCGCATATGATAGACCACAACAATTTCCTGGGCAGACCAAGCATATAAATGTATATAATTTGGCAACCAGTAATAAGCAGTGCTAGAAAATTATGTAATATAAGCTTTGTTAAAAATATGCAATAATAATAATAATAATAATATTAATAATAATAATGATAAAGTAAAAATTGCAATATGTGCACTGGTTAAAAACGATTGCTGAGATATTAGGTATATAAGTCCGAGAACTTCATACGCGTATGTACCCAAGGACACATGGTCCAGTGGAAAAATTACGTTGAGTAGATCGATTGATTAAACCCCAAGAGTTGTGAGTTCAATACCAGGCTAATAATCAACAAACTTGGAGAAATGAGTTAAAGGGATAACTGAGACATCCGGAAGAGACATGGCATGTGGTTCTATGCAGGCCATTCGAAATTAAGTGTTCCGTTCAAAATTACCTGAAGAAGAAACGTTCTTAATATGGCGCTGAAATGCGGATAATCTTAATAACTAATCTCAGTGACATACACAGCTATTTTCTTTCTCCAAGAACGTTTTGGCAAAATCAATGAAAGCAAAGCCTTTTGCTCTATAGCTAAAAACCAACTAATCGACTCGTCCTTATAAGCGGTGGAGACGGCATGTTAAATATTTTCTCTAAAAAAAAAGTATAAGGATGCACAAGTCAACTAGTCCAGCGTTGCAAGTGACCATCAAAAAAAGCGTACACCCCTAAACTAATATGTAGAAGGTAACACTCGGAAATTCACAACGCCCAAAGCAACACCACTTATAATATCTATAGAACTAATCGAAGGCGCTCAGAACAATAATATGTTTTGTGAAAAACCGAAAAAAATTAAGATTCTGGAAACTCAATGAAATTAATTAATATTTCTTGTCTGCTTTTTTAACGAAAAATGATTGAAAGAATGGTTGCTACACATATGCATACACACATACATACATATTTATTGAAGGACCGAATATGTACCACAATGTTTCCTAACGTCCTTCTCCAAGACCAGTTGCCATCCAAGGCTATAGAATCCAGTCTGCCCTGTTATTTCCCCATAGCGGGAGGCAGAAAAAGAGGATTAATACCTTTCCAAATGGTATTAGTACGTAAGTGACAATGGATTCGAATGGAATTCGATCACTTATCTCCGATTCCTCCATGCGAGCCGCTATCCACTACTCCATCGTGTCTGCTGTTCTTTCTCTCTCTCTCTCTCTCTCTCTCTCTCTATATATATATATATATATATATATATATATATATATATATATATATGTGTGTGTGTGTGTGTGTGTGTGTGTGCGCGTGCGTGCGTGTGTGTGTATAACGCAGAGAGTGAGTGAGACTCCTGGGTATTTTAATATCAATATTATGTAAGAAAAAACATACTGTAACTTTTCTAGTAGTATCGATTTATATTAGCTGATGGCATGTACATATTTAGATTGGCAAAGAAAAATTATTTAGTATTAAGAAACTAAATTTAATTTCGGAAAAAACTATACGAAACTATTTTCAGACATGTGTAGTTACTTTTATTTTTGAGCTTAAGAAATAGTTAATAACATGAAACACGTGCCTCCCTGGAGTGGATTACTGCATAAAAAAAGGCAGCTTCCAAGAATACTAATAATAATAAAGTGACAGAAGAGTAGAAATATATTTTGGAGAAGTGAAATTGTTTTAACTTCCATATATGGGAATGTAAAGCCTCGTTGTGAGCGAGTGACCAATCGGCAGAAATCAGGCGAGACTTTAGGCTGCTGAATGACTAAATAGAACTTTTTCCGCAAGTTTTTCAACATAAGAAGCACGTAGTTGCTGACCGAAAGAACTAAACAAAACACGGCTATGATGTATGATGATAAATTGACAAAAACCTATACCCGCTTTGAAATGGACAAGCTTTGACAACGCATATCAATCATGCATGTTGCAGACGAAAGTAGAAAATAAATAAAGATGCATTTTATTCTGACTCTTTTACATCATTTTATTATTTCTTTCACTGTAGACTTCTGTATTCATCGTACACTGGTCTATCACTAGTACTTCCTATATTATCACACCTTTACCCCCTGTGTATATATATATATATATATATATATATATATATATATATATATATATATATATATATATATATGTGTGTGTATATATATATATATATATATATATGCATGTGTGTATATATGTATGTATATATATATGTATGTGTGTGTGTATATGATATATATATATATATGTGTGTGTAGATGTATGAGTGAATGTGTATATACACACACACATGTACATAAATTATTTCATAATTAAATATCATATATATATATAAATATTTATATACATATACACGCACGCACACAAACATTCACGCACATAAACACACGCATTCGCCCCCCACACACACACACATATATATAACAACTTTTCTTAGCCGACGCGTTCGCCGTCTGATAGGCTTTACCAATATAAATGAAAGGATTTTTTCAACAGGTATTTTGAGCGAAAAAAATATATATTCTAGAGACACTCGTAAATATTAATCAGATTAACCAAAATAAGCGACGTAATTTAATGTCTAATAAACAAGAGTGAGTAAATGATATTTTTCTTCAATTTGAAACTTTTTAATTAGAGTTTAATTAATATTTATTTTATATAATATTACTTTAGGTCTCATTTATGAATTATATATTTTAAATAAAATTAGATTATGAATTTAACCTTATTTAACCAAACAAATGACTCTCCTATCATGAGCGCTAAATGAGCGTCAGCATTGGATGATGCATTTCGTTTTACAATTTTGCATGCTAACAGTGACTATTGTGAAGACAATCAGGTAAGGGAAATAAATTTTTCTTTTGTGCTTTCTTAAGTGAGATACTAACCGATCTTTGCTGAGGGTGACAAAGCCACACTGATAGATGAAATTTACTAAAGCATTATTTTGATGGCTTCTCTGTTTCAGTGCTTGACGAAGCTGATCACTTGGATTCACTGTACTTTCTTCAAAACCCTTTAACTCCTTTTGATTTAATCTTGGGTTTCCAGATCAAAGTTGAAACGTTTCAACTTGTTTTCAATTTGTCTTTGTAGCGTAACAGTGGTCCTCCACCCTAACGCTTGGAATCTGGTAATTGTCCATACAGTACCTTTTTCGGAAGCTTATGCTCTTCCATACTCATAACATGGTCGGCACACTGAAACTGTATCTTTGCTAGAATTGTTTCAATGCCTGTGATTTTGTTACATTTCTTCAGTATTGTAATGTTCTTGAACATGTCATCCCATTATATATATATATATATATATGTGTGTGTGTGTGTGTGTCTAGAGAGAGAGAGAAACAGAGAGAAACAGAGAGAGACAGATAGAGAGAGATTACGAAAAACTGTTTACCCACTTTAAATAATTATAAATCAGTGTATATTAAAGTACATTTCATTATAAAAATGTAATTGATTATACAGACATTATTTTACTGCTTTGTTAATATCTGTTTTCCAACTGACGTCAGTTCTTGTCCAGATACTGCTGACAAATCGAAGCGATGGAATCGCAATCACCAGACATTTCGTTTGTAATTTCTGTTAATTTTCGTTCATTGGCTTCTCTCATTTCAGCGACTGTTTCTGCGTTCATAGCGTGAAATTTGTCCTTTAAGTCTGCCCATAAAATTTCTAGAGGTGTAATGTTTGATGAACGCAGAAGGTATTCTACGAAACACCTTCATCTAATCCACCTCTTTGGAGAGATCGTACCAAGGTGGGATCTAACATCTTGATGTTTGTGTGAGGTTGACCCATCTTTCTGAAAATACAACTCCTCATTTTCCTAATTTTCTAACACTTGGCAAAACAGACTGCTGCATCAAGATCACCTAAACGGAACCAGTGACATTAACGTCAAAAATAAATGATGCAATTATTCCTCTTGGTGATAAGCTGCACGAAAATGTAACCCTCTGTAAATTAACATGGTATAGTAAAGTGTGCATCTTCTATACATCGTATCAAATACCACTCGCAATACTCCATAGTTTGTTCGGGATCATATTCATTAACAGGATGAACTAATATTGGAATGTAACGTTTCCATTGATAGCGCTTCTAAATATGTTGTATAAAAGATTTTAAAATTCCTAACACACGACTGGGTTGCAGCACAGATTTTCTTAGACGTAATACGTAACACAGTATTCTTTGTTCATTACTGGTGTAAGTGATGTCTTTTGTTTCCGAAACAATTTTCGTGAACATTCTGATAATTTCTATCAGTTACGAACATATGTCTAACTCGACTGACTTAAAGATCGTTTTGAAACACCTTTCAAATCTTTCTTAGCTCTTCATCAGCGTTTTCGCAAATCCAGTAACATTTTAGATTGAAATTCATTTCTTGAAAGCTTAATTCGACTGCCATCAATTAATCTATCATCTGCTAAATTTCATATATATATATTTAGTGAGAAAGATAATTGATGTGTATGGGAAAATATAGGTGCGCGTGCTTGTAGTTCATAAAGAATGTACAACGAAAAATTATGTCAATCAAAATTAGTATTTATAATGTTGAACATTGCGTTAATGGAAAACAGTTTTATTAGTTTCGCATATAAAAAAACGGTTGTTGTAATGGAGAAACATATAGGTAAATATCTTCCCTACCAAAAATAATGTTACATCGAATAATCAAAGCATTCAATATGCTTTTATTTCTAAAACTTTCTATTTTGTAATTCAAGGTTTGGTGCATTTACATATATCAAGAGACGGGTGATATAATCCAGACAAGAATCATCCTCACCTGTCATCTCAGCTTTATTAACTTTTTCATAGCCGTAATGTTCCTGCCTATCTGGCTTCTCTATAAATAATTTCATGATATTTATTTATCTGAACGCTGTGGTACAATACGAAGTTTTTATGAATTTAAAAGCAGTACTAGACTGGATAATCTCTTCAAAATGAGGGAGAGACTTGAAGCTTCAGAAATGCGGTTCTACAGAAAGATGCTGAGGACACCATCGGCCGAACATGTACCCAACAACGAGATTTTGGAGATAATTTAAACAAAAACGAAACTTATATTTAACAACATTAAGAAGCAGTTGAATTTTGTGCGACACATAATGAGGAAGGTGGGCTTGGAAAATCAGATACTCACAGGACAGATTGAGGGAAGAAAAAGAGATTGATGCTACGCCTGACATACTTGAATGACTTGAAGGCAAACTGGTTGCAGAACAAAGTATGGGAGAAAGGACAAAAGTTCAAAACATTTAAGAGCTACAAAGAACAGGAAGATTTACAAGATGTGGAAGACACTGTACGTAAAAGAAGTGGACAAGATTGGAAACAGAGTCACATCAATTTACATTTGCATTGACTAGATGTACCTGCAAATTCCATGGTTATAGTTTCTTTTTTCACACTACTCGCTAGTGAAACTCTCTTCCGTGTCTATGATTTCCAACCAATGTCATCTTGAAAAAATTAAATTCAGTATCAAGTTATCAATTAATTACCCTTCTATTGTTCTCGATTCTTAATAATGTTTCACTTTTTTCTCATTATTTCACACTCAGTAACGCATTGTCTCATAATCGCTTTAATGTCTTACATGGGATGAAATAGTTAATAAAAAATAACGACAATTTCAATGTTATTCTAAATAATCACACAATAATATATGTTAAGATTTGCAGCTAAATATGAATGAAATGTATCCAGCCATTCTTTAGCACGTCATGATTATAGAATAGTTCCATCAAATCACATTAATGGACAACAAATGAATATTAACTAAAATTGAACAGGAAAACAATATAACAAAACATGAGTAGATGAACTATGTACTTACTGTTGAATTTTATAATTATATTGTTGAATTCCCCAATAACTTAATTAAACAATAAATTATTTTCATAATACATGCCATTTTCCTAAACGTAATATAACGGATATTATTTTCAAAATAGTTTCGAATTGTGTGTGTACGTGCGTGTGTGTGTACGTGCGCACACTTGTAAGTTTCATTTAAGACAAATGAGAATGTACTGCGATTAAGCATTTTCTTCAATTTTCTGATTCAAATGTATTTTTTATGGCCATAAGGCGACTACCAAATTTATATATGAATTCACGTCCCTTATACAAAAGACTTCCTGACAAAACCATTCTAGATATATCACTACCTGCCTATAAAATGTCACAGCTTACAACTATTTGGACATAGCTGAATGAAACATTTAAAGACACGGCGAAAACTGGCAAAGCTCTTCCGCAGTATAGGCGTAGAAAATGTAACGATAATATCCTCATTTTTAAAGAAAAAAAAGAAAAAAAAACTCACTTAATCGCACTCCCTTGTCAGCCGTAAGCCGTCCATAATAAAACATTACTCTCTCTCTCTCTCTTTATCTCTCTGCATATATATATATATATATATATATATATATATATATATATATATATATATGCTGGTGTGACATCAAAGATGTGGAAATCGTGTTTCAACAATTTTTAAATTGAGATTTGAAACGATATATCTTAGAAATGATTAAAGATATCTTACTGGAATTCTCCGAGGTTTAAATAACTTTATTGGAATCTATTGTGAACCTAAAAAATACATTTAGCTCTAAGTCGTAATGATAAGCCCTCTTGCTGCTGTTCTGATCCAGTTTCTTCTAAACTGTTACATTTTTTTTAAAACTTATTCACAGATCTCTTGGTATTCTTGGCTAGTCATTAAAGTATGAATGCTGGATGCATTACTGAAGCCCTGAATAATCATTTCCTTCTAACCATTGCTCAGTTGCAAAGGCATAGTGGGGCTTTAACCAGTTCTATTTCAAGCTAATGAACTCAGTTTTTTCAGTGATTCTTCTCACAAATAGTGTGAAGATGTATAAACGTCTTTTCTGAAAACTTAGGAAAAAGAAACTTAGTTAAGTGGTATTTTAGTTACTAAACATTGTGTTGGATGGACAGTTTCGCACGCTGTTACACGATTTGGACAATTCTACAGTTACACACGGCATATATATATATATATATATATATATATATATATATATATATATATATATATATATTCAGTAAAAAAGAGCATCCTATGATAATGGATGATAGGATAGCCGAAAGCAAATAAAACCAGACTTTATACAGTTTTCGAAATACATCCGTATATCTTTAATATAAGTACATGAAGAAAATAGAAGACTATAAAATATATATTGTCATTTGAATTTAAGTGATCCCTATATTATATATATATATATATATATATATATATATATATATATATATATATATATATATATATATATATGTGTGTGTGTGTGTGTATGTATGTATGTATGTAGCGTGTCGTTGTTGCTAAAATATCAGTTGGTTTCCAATATTTTCATGGGAAATAATGATGTCCAGTCCATGCTGAGAAAATGCATTAAAAACTTTTTCAAGCAGAGAAAAACTAGTGAGTAAAGGCAATGAAAGACAGTGATCTGGTATCAACATTAAATCAAATCAAATCATTCTCGATATTCTAAGATACTTCCTGTGAAAAGTCTGAAAAAATGAATTTTTTTTTTTTTTTTAGCAATGAAGCGACTGCAATTTTAGTAGATTGATTCAGGCAAAAGTTATTATTTCACTTTCAATTGTAATACTAACTAGGCATTAAAATAAGAATCTAAAGTTTACTCATAACCTAAATTAATTGAAAATAAAATATAATAATACAGATTAATTAGTAAGGCAAAAATCAGAGAAGTCGATTATTACCTTTCAAATAATATCATTACATTGCATTATCCTTCCTTTAGGCTTATTATTGTCAGGTATATAGTTGGTTTTGCTCCCATGCGTAACAGTTTCGGATTTGATGCTATTGTTTTCATATTGTTAAGACTGGATAAAATGTTTCAGAAAGGTGATGTTAAGGTATTATTTGATAGTATGATATGTCTGTTTTTATCTAGTTTATTGTCATTGTTGTTTTCATTAATGACATCATCGTATTTGTCGTATATTTTGTATGCCTTTCTGTTACTCTCGCGGATGAAATAATGAGGATATTCGTCGTTTTAAAGGTGGTTTCTACTTATATATTTTCTTCAGGTAAATATTGAGCGTTGCATATTCCTCTTCCCTTTCTTTGCATGTGCCGTGTCCTTTCAGGGTGTAGGCGATCATGGCTCTCCACTTCACCCTATTCCTTGTAGCTCTCAATAATTTTCTCCCTATTGGCACCTATCACAGACCACGTTCTGTAATCCACATTCTCAAGCCTTACAGATATATCATGTGTTGCTTTCCCTTGTCTTTCTTTCCCTCTATTCGACCCGTGAGTATCAAATTCTCCAGGCCCTCGTTTCTTATTACATATCCCGGAAACTTCCACTGTCTCTTCCTTATGTTAATTATGAGCCTCCTCCTTATAAGCATCCTCTTCAAGACCTCATCGTTGCCCCCACGCTCGGTACATGATATCCTAAACATGCTTCCACATCTCACATTGCCTCGAGTCTCTTCTTCATCTTTGAGGAGACCGTCCAACATATGCTGCCGTGAAGGAGGATAAATGTAACTTAACCAACCAGTACTCTTTCTTTGTTACCAACGAAATCGTACTGTCTTGCAGTACTATGCACAGCTTTTGGAATGCATCATTGGCCATGCCAATATGTCTACATATTTCAGTGTTGCACTGTCAAAACACTTCCCAGATATTTAAACTTGCTTACCTGCTTGGTTTTAGTGCCCCCGACTTGCAAATAACATTTCGGAATCGTCCTTTTACTGAAGACTATGCATTCTGTATTCTTGTAGTTTATGCTTATGCTCTTCTCCGCAGTCTCTTTTCTTTCCTTCTGTAGGAGGACTTGTAATTTCTTTTCTGTGTCTGCTATCAATACTGTGTCATCTGCGTATCTTGTGATTTTAAGATTGTGGCCGCCAATGCTAAATCCCGTTAGCATTTCCAATTCTCTCAGAATTGCCTCGCTGTATGCGACAATTAGTTCCGGTGAGAAGACACATACTTGTCTTAAGCCTTGCCTATTTTTGTATATTATATGAACTCGTTCTCTATGCACATGCACGATCTTTCCTGTCAGTATAGCTTCTTGATTATTCTAATCCTTCCCGAATATATCAAGGTTCCTGAGCAACTTCAACAGATCCTTATGGCGTACTTGTCGTAGGCATATTCTTAGCGTTTTTAAACATAACTCTATAACACTTCCAGAGTTTATTCTTTTACAATGGCGAGAATATAAATTAATAAGATGATTCTTGTTGGTAGAATTTCGCTAAACCTCTAGCTGAAGGTCATATTTTGTTATGTGTTGAATGGTGTCTAGGAAGGTTAAAGGGTTGTTTTCTCTAATTTTAAATATAAAATTTCTTGTGGTTTCAAAGTTATTGAACTTGTTAACAAGACTAGAAATAACCACGTTAGGGTGGACATATTAAGAGAGAATCATCTATTTATCTAAAATAAGAAGTATGTTGGAGTAAGATATATTTGAAAGTACTAATTTCTAGAAATTCTATAAATCGTAAAACCAAATGTTTTATTCAGGCAACCTTTTGGTGAACCAATTTTTGTCAATAAAAGTTGAGAAAAGCAAGCACAATATATGTGTTTATGCGTTTTTGTGAGCGTGTGTATTTGCGTGTGTCTGTGTTTGTATTTTAGTGTTTATCTTTCTGCTTTTACACATTGCATAGATCCAAATTGATTGTGACATGAGGAGAGAAATAAAACAAAATTTAGAAGAGCAGTGTGAGCATAACTCCATTCCATTCCTACTTTCTGGTTAATATATTGCTAGTGGGATTCCACTATAAGTTATATTCTATCGGTTTTATTATATGAATGAGACAAAACTTTACACCTGCACATCTTCAATTTTCAGATCCTTCATCGGCGAAAAACGTGCTTCATATTAACGCGAAAATGTTGCCTCAAGTTATATGTCATTTACAAAAACATTCCTATACGTTTTTGTTTTTAGATTAATTTTAAGATTAATTTTTTTCAAAAACTTTAACAAAATTTCATATACATCTTACATGAGAACGAATGTTCCCCAAACAAAAGAAGTAAGAAAAGTATGCGGGATCTGAAAAGACATTTATCAGGAAAGAACGTATTTTAAGACTGAAAATATCAACCAGAATAAAATGATATAAAGAGTTAATGCATATTACTTAATGATAGTGAGATACGATTTTAAAAATAAATTGTGTATTTATCTCTTCAAAAATTAAATGTTTCATTTAATTTTTAATTTAAATTGTCACATTTTAAATTGTTGTAAAATATGCTATATCTATAAGATGTATTAACTTTAGTGGACAATTTGGTATCTAAAAATATTTCATGAAATTCCCGTGATTCTCAAAGGCACTTATAATGCGCAGTTAAATCAACCAGAATGAAATGATATAAAGAGTAAATGCATATTACTTAATGATAGTAACGTACGATTTTAAAAATAAATTGTGTATTTATCTCTTCAAAAATTAAATGTTTTATTTAATTTTTAATTTAAATTGTCATATTTTAAATTGCTGTAAAATATGCTATATCTATAAGATGTATTAACTTTAGTGGAAAATTTAATATCTAAAAATATTTCATGAAATGCCCGTGATTCTCAAAGGCACTTATAATGCGCAGTTAGTCTGTTAAATGTTAGCGCTTGGAATCCCATTATCCTCTGTCCATTTCACCGGCTGTTGACGTAAGGTCGCTTCGCGTTTGACCTCTTGACCCTACACTGTATATGTCTCTGAATTATGTTCCAGTCAACTCGTTGAAGTTTTGAGCTTATTTTTCTTTGTGTCTCTCCTTTTACCTTAGGCGGTGCATTCTCGGATGGAAGTGAAAAGACCGTTGGTTCTTGTAACGTGTCTCTACCTTTTCAACTTTCTCTTCTTAACGTTCGTTATGGATTCTGCCAGCGGGACTATTTCTTGAATGAAAGTGTCTAACATTGCGTCATTTGTGATTCACTCAATTGAATACACTTTTGAAAACTTGTTTTTAAAAAAAAGCAAAAGAAAAGAAACCGCTACAAAACTTAAAGACATTTCACAAACACATAGACCGCATACATGCGAGACAATATGAAAAATCTTTTATTTTAGATTTGTTTGTCGACGAAACAGAGATATCACAAAAGAGACGTATTTCACAAGAACCTAGTCCTATATAAAGCACAATGTTATTGAAAATATATTACTCACACAACCTAATCCGAGAGATTTGTATTGCGACATAGTTAGGTCAAAGTAAGAGGATGATATGAGAAAATGCGTCCTTTTACTGGAATAATATAATATAGCATTAGTAAATATAAATACATTACAGCTAAACAGTAATTTGATTTGTTCGGCTTCATGGACGTATTTCTTTGAGGATAATTACCTTTGCCATTTAAGAATTAGATTTTATTACCTCGTTCGAAATAGAGTCAAATATATTTGTTAAAACGCAAAATTTCACAAAAATAAAATAGAATAACAGAAACGGCAAGATTACTAAGAAATATCCATTGTTATTTTTATGGTATAAATAAATTGTTTAAGGGTTGATTCATTGCGTCTGGGCAAAGATTGAATATTTACATATTTCAGATTGACGGTATTTAGTAACGTTCATCATTCAATGTGAGCATAAACTTACCTACACTTATTTCGAAAATCAGTGGAAATACAGGATGTCCAATAAAAAAGCGGTAAATTCTGAATGACTTGAGTCAACTGTTGAAAACTAGTTGTCGACGATAATGTGACTGAGTAATACAGGTATAATATCTGCAAATTTTGTCAATCTCCACGTCGGATAATCTTTGAAATGTAGGATAACTTGACGCTCAAAATCAGTGATGGGTTTCGCCATACAAGAAGGGGAAAAAGAAAGATGAAAGCTGTCTGCAAATTACCTATAAATGACGAATCTCAAAATCGGCCATTAATTGATCAATGTAAAAAGAACTGATAAGCGTTAAGAAATTACACGTGGGCCAAATGATCATAAATAGTCAAGAAATTTATCCAGTGTTATTCACGCTCAATAATTCCTGAAAGTGATAATAAATTTACCTGTTTTTTTATACACTGGTCATCCTGTGTATATTATTTGGTACCTAATGGGGGGAGCTTCTTGTTTACTTTTCCACTGGGTTTATTGTTAGTTTTTCATTTTTCAAATTTTTACACTTTCAAATAATTTTACATATGTTTTTTAAGAGCGCTTGTTTTTTGATATCTTGAAAAAATTGTGAATTATCATATTTAAGAAACCTGTTGTATGAGAATTTTAAGAGTAGAATAACATTTCAAACAAAAAAATGACTCGAAACCAAGAGAAGTAAATCTATACCCCACCAAATGAAGCATGTACGCCATTTTCTAAAAAATAACCTAATTGGCTCTCAATAGTGGAAAATCTACTTGGTTAAATTCAATGGCTCTAAAGACAAACTATGTATATCACATCATCACCGATCGAACCCGAACGACAGGCATTGACGATGAATGGATGCCTGCTTAGTGAAGCTCCATGTCTTGAGAGATTATTGGTCTGTAATAATCACAGCTGACCTCAAGTGGAACTCGTATATATGATGCATCGCTACATTGGCAGGGAAAGTGTTCGATTTCCTATACCGCTCCAGGAATAATCTGACAACACGTTCTAACCCCTAACTTTACAAGAGCCAGATCATGCCTTAAGTGGGGTACTGTTCCAGTCATAAGCGTCTCCAAGTATTTGTAGGTGGCAAGTTATTTTCTAATCTTTAATCCCTCTCTCACAGGCGGGATGTGGTAAAACTTCTCCCTACTCTATCGTTAATTCCATGAAAAGTGTTTAGAATGGTATTTACCTGACTCCCACAAAGTCAAGATGTGACACAAGGTCGTTTAACGTGGGAAAAGTGTTTATAATAATTACATTCCTTGATTCCCCCAGTTCTAACCTTCACACCCAGGACCAGCCATGCCATATACATAAGTAACTACCCACATTCTCTCAGTATTCTCTCGGTAAGAACTAAGTTCACCTCGAACAGATGCCTCCCGCGAACAACTGCTCTGTGTAACCGACGCTCAAGAAGATTTTACACCAATCACTACAAACCTAAATTGATCATGTCGACGATTAAACGTTATCTTACCCTCTTGTCCGCATACAATGCCTCTTAGTATAGCCCCCTTCTTTGAGTGGTTCCTGGACAGTGTACAGTATGAATATCACTGTAAAAATTAAATAGATATGTAAGAAAAAAAAGTGACATGTGTAAAACGATTCCACGGAGCAAGACCACGTCAAAACATTTCGAATATAAACAATGATAATTTTTACACAAATGAATACATTATGCATCATGTGACAGAATATGTTTAATACAACTTATATAATACTTTATATCATATTTTATATTATATATTTTATCATATATTTAATACGACTTATATATTAAGTTATATCATTTATTTATCATATATATTATTTTATATCATATAATATATTATATATTTTATCATATATTTAATAAGGCTTATATTACTTTTATATCATTTATCATATATATTACTTTATATCATATTTTATATTATATATATTTTATCATATATGGAATACGATTATATATTAATTCATTCCATTTATCATATGTATTACTTTATACAATTTTCGTGTCCAGTAGCCGTTATCGGCATTCTTTGTAGTGATGGAAGTTTTGTTCTTAAGCTTTTATTTGATGTCGTTTAGAAAGCCACCATCTTAATTTTGTCCTTATTTGCTCTTCTTGAAGACGAAACTACAAGAGAAACACGCGTGAATACTTATGGCTAATTATAGTTTACAACACAGCCTATTTGATAGTGCAAACTCTCACAATGACTGGTAGGAGTTCAGACTATTTCCTGTGATTGTACAAAGTTATTAACTTATTTTTTCTATTGAATGCTAAAATGTTTTTTTCCCATTATAGATTTATACCTAGAACAGACGAGATATTTGAAGACGATTAACGTTTCACCGAAAATGAATGCCACCAATAAAGGTTTTCCTCGCTATGTACGAGGAAATACAATGGAAAGAAACCATTGAGTAAGGGAAATTTATCAAGGTTCCTTGTTTGTGATTATGTAACGCCTTTTAAAATATTCAAAGAATGATAGTATTTGGCAAGACAATGTTCATTCATATATATATATATCACATTACATATTGTCTAATATATCTTCTTATGATATCTGTATATTGTATTTTGCATGATACACACACACACACACACATATATATATATATATATATATATATATATATATATATATATATAATTTAAATACAAACAGACCACTTTAAGGTTCCATGTAATAAATTATTTAACCACCGCCGTTTTAAAAGGACTGCGGATCATCAGACATTACTTCCAAACAAAAAATGAAAATAAAATTTACACATTTTTGACGGGCCATGTTGAACATATGTAAATTAATGAAGAGAGGAAGTGAGCGGGTAGATGAGACATGAGTGAGTTAGCAGATATTAACACATTTAAACGGTTAACTTAACGGATGTTATATATTGATATCGAAGGGGTAGAGAAGAAAAAGTAAACAGAGAGAAAAAGAGGGAAGGAAGTTAAGAGAGAAGATATCACTAATTTTCTTTGTAAAAAAGGCTAGAAACAGACGCTGTCATTTTGCTTTACTTTGAAAGTGTTATTTTGGGGGTTCATAAAGATTATAATGTTTGATGTAAATTTGAATGTCTCTAGACTGTCTACAAATAATTTAATTTGATGATTGTTAGAGATTTTTTTTTTATTTAAATTTTGGGGATTTTCTATGAAATAGTCGATTAGAAAAATATTCTTAGAAAGTACATTAAAAGAATAAAATTTTATTTTAAAATATAAGTTTACTTCTAGTAATCTTTTTTTAATCCCTTTAAAACATTTTTATTATTGATTATTACGTTGACATCTCTATCCGTTTGAATTTTGTTCATTAATTTAACTCGTGACTGTTTCTAGATAGATTTTACTTTTTTTACTTAAATTTTAGTTAATATGGGGTAATATTTGAAGGTAATGTTAAAGATCTTGCTCTGTCATACTGTATACACATCCATGCAAATATCGCATATCCACACGTTCCTTTACATATTCAAACACTCATACAGGTACCCATGTACCGAGATACACAGGTAACTTCATGTATTAACATCTACCGAAAGATCAAAAATTTTTCCAATTTAAATATTTTATCACAATAATGGTTATTAAAGAGTAATAAGTCTCAATGTAAATTAAATTATCAATTTAAAAAAAATCCCTCCATATTATAAAGAATGTTAAAATCACACTTCCAATTGGAGAATGTTAAATGAGAAAATGAGAAAAAACACTAATAACAGGACTGTAAGTTGTTTTTTATAATATTCTATGTATCCATAAATATACATCTACACACATATCCGTATACATAAACACATACGTATACATACATATCCATATATATACATATACACACACACACACACACACACACACACATATATATATATATATATATATGTGTGTATATACTCATACATACACACATACACATGGACATATACAAACATACATACATACACATTTACTTATACACACATATACCCACACACATATAAATATATACATATACATATACATATATACACATATATATACATATATATATATATATATATATATATATATATATATATATATATATATATATATATATATATCGTTAGTTTATGAAAAACTAGGTAATCCGTATGGGTAAACCCAAGGAGGATAAAATCCAGAAAGCTCAATGTAAATTAGAGCAATATATATATATATATATATATATATATATATATATATATATATATATATATATATATATATATATATGTGTGTGTGTGTGTATATATGTGTATATATATATATATATATATATATATATATATATATATATATATATATATATATATATATATATATATATATAGAGAGAGAGAGAGAGAGAGAGAGAGAAAGTGAGAGAGAGAGACATAGGGACGGGACTGAGGTAGCTAGAGATAGAATGTTATATAAATAGTTAAAAAAAGCATATATATATATATATATATATATATATATATATATATATATATATATATATATAGATAGATATATAGATAGATAAGGAGAGAAAGATAGACAGGGATTTTGCAAGAGAAAGAGAATTTGAAGAAGTCGCAATAGTATTAAACTTTGACTCATCTTTTAGCCTAAATAACGTTTATTTCAAATTGGAATCAAGAGACTACAAGGTCCATTGTCCAAGTTTCCCTTGTTATATCAAGGTTGCTTCCATGTGTCTCACACTGTAAGTGAAATTGAATTTTAATGGCTTATGTTTGCATTGTGTTAATTAATATTTGCTGTTATTGTCATAGAGGTTCTGCAGGATTTCAATCTTTCGGGAAGCTGAATGTTATTTTTACATGTGTGAGACCTTATATTATGTTGCTGGAAGAATTCATTGACACCAAGATAAATGGCGAGAATAATGTCTTGTATAATATCTGTAACACGATAATTTTTTTTCACAGCTGTATCGATATACTCAACCTACTGAAGGTAACTGTATATTATACGTTTCTCCATTGAAATACTAATTTTCTGAAGCAGTTCGGCTCATGAAATTCTCAACACCTATTCGTTTAGAAAGAGGAATGTTCACACACGCGTGCGTAATTCTAATATATTTTATAGTTTGGTTGTATTTTTTTTGTTTTGTTTAAAACTGTTTTTCAAAGATGATTGATCAGATTACTTCAGAGAGAAACCTATGGCTTCAAGTAAAAAAATATTAACAGGGAATGTAAAGGGAATTCTATTCAATCGAGAGATTTAGGGTTTTGAAAACATCAAAAGTTGGTTCATAGGTTAGTTGAAAATAAAAGCAATATCCGATTCCTTGCTCTGTTACATCGATAAATATTCATGCATTTTCCTGAACGTGATTCGATGTTGAACATACTTTTTTTAAATTTATTTCTTCAAGGAAGCTACTTTGCTAGGTATTAAATTGCAAGTAAATTTACTATCATAAATATTATGCACGTAGATCATTTTGGGCACCGTGAAAGTTAACTCGTTTATTTTATAAACAGATTTATTTTTGTTTTGTTCTTTTGATAATAATAATTTAAACAACTAAATTAAATAAATATTGCCATTTTCATCACTTATATTTGGATAAAAAATATCGCAATAGGAACAGATCTTTCTTTGCCGATGATTATATCATTTTATCGCAAAATTTTCATAAGTAAAAGGAGATTTGTGCATTTTCATATCATATAATACTGGAATTCCCATAAAATTGTTATATGTATTTAAAGATATAATTGAATTACAATAGTCTTATGAAACAGAAGCTATCCAAAAATAAATTATTCTTCTATTTATAATTTTGGTATAATTGCATTAATTCTACGCGAGTAAAAGAACATTTCTAGAAACTTTCTAGAAACTTTCTAGAAAATTGATAATATAATCGAGTAGTAATTGCAATAAAGTTGCTACAGAACTTACTCATTATACGCAAATTACTTCCATGCTTCACAATATAAGGTTATCAATGTCATCCTAATTTGTCTGCTCAATAATTTTATCATTGTCCCATGCATAATATTTAATATTTTTCAATAGGACTTTACTGCGTTTGCTGGAAAATTGTCCTAAAATTATAAATGTAAAATGTGTATTTCTCAATACAGACAAATTTTTCACACTAGAAGATGAATATATTTTCAAATTATTAGCTAGGTTTACTTCATGTTAGATGAAATAACGACGATATTTTGTTTTCGAATCCGTGTGTATGAACTTAATAATAATAACGTATTTTGATAATTTTCAAAAAATCTAAAGCGATCACGTTTATGGAACAGGAAAAATAAATGTTTTTCAAATCATAACAATTTTAAATATATTATTAGATATTACAATAATTAACTAATACAGATATTAGAATTTATTAATAGATTTCTAAATATCTAAAGAAAAAGAACATTGACGAGAAAAAAGAATTTTATTCTAATAATCTATGAGAGAGTTCATAATGAAAAATACTTTACATGCATTTCTCTTTTTATTCTCTTCTCATATATATAATATATATATATATATATATATATATATATATATATATATATATATATATATATATACAATGTATTTGGAATGTAATCCCTCTTATATAAAAAATTTCATTAAAATCAATGACAAACTAATGCGGCTATGTTTTTTTCTGTTTATTTGTTTTTTACTTATTTTTTTTTCTTTTAGAGACTTATATTATGTAGGAATAGTCTGAATGTACTGTACACCCAAGCACTTTTGGCTATCTTTTTAGCCATTATCAAGGAACATTTTCCTTTTAAGTTTAACTGAAAGTATAAAACTTTTTGTATGTATCAGAGTTAAAGGTATATTTCATTTTCCAAACACGGTCATCAAGTTTTGGCCGTGTTGACTGTTGTCTTTTTTATCAATAGTTCTTCCATTGTTTTACCCTTATTATTTTGTTTTAAATGTGACCGTGTTTGAAAAAAAAACCTTCCTATAAATCTTACAAATAATTTTCATTATAATATCATTATTATTACTTTATTTTAACAAATATATATCAGATCAGAAACAAAAGATTTTCCATCAATGTCTGCTCATATGTAAGTGAATTACGTCAGACAATACTTTAGATCAACTTGATCCTGGAAATCCTGGAAATGTTATTATAACGATTAGGTTTTCCAATTTACCAAAACCTCAGAGATGTGTATCAGCTTGCTGAATAATTTTTCTGCAGACAAACCAGCTCATCAACCAATCAGCCGCATTCATTTATCCGACTACCAGACGATCCTTTTATCCGGTCCGACCACTTTGTGCAAATCATGGGTGTTACAGTAAATAACAGCGATCAATCGATGACAGTTCCCAGAGATATGGCAGCTGAAGATTAAAACCTTCCAGCAAGGTCCTATTGATTCTTCACTGTTTTTGGCATGATCAAATCTGCGCTGGTGAGAGAGGCAAGTGATTTCAACTGACAGGAAATATCGGCCGCTATCGCAGAAGCGGCTTGTATTATCCTTGGATTCTTATTGTTGGATAAGTAAGAGTAAGAAAAGGACAAATTCTCATCTGATCAAGCAAGAATGATTTCGGAAAGTCTTAGACGATTTCACTTCATCAATAATCATGTGACTGGTATATACAATGTTATACTCATGAGAAGACAAATCGTATTAGAGAGAACTTTCTAGTTCTTTTTTCTCTAAGTTTGGCGCAAAAATCTTTTTCGTTTTCACCCAAATAAACATTTATTAACTTTTCTGTCTTCATAAATGTCAGAATGACAAATTATATATTGTGATCAATAATGAAAATATATCCGCGGGAAAACTCTTTTTTAGAGTAAGGTTTATCATCTCTCACTGGCGTATCTGTCTTCGGACAGAGTTCGAATCATATGAGGATGTGTCCGCGGATAGAGAATCGCTAAGAAATAAGTATACTGTGTGATGCCCGCTCCCGGGGAACAGCTGCCAGAAGCTGCACCCCCATTGTACTAAAGAGTTAAACATATAGCTGACCGCGCAAAGGACGTTTTTTGAGTACTGGGCAATTTTTGTCCTTGGCTCGTTTTTACACTCTAGGGTTCCTCACGTTGAATTCGACCGTGTGTCATATCCCGCATAATGGGGGAGAGATGTGTAAATAAATACATCAGCGAGCAAAATTAAATCGTCAAGTCTAATTCAAATTTCTTCAATGACTATTGTTTCTTGCGTATTCGCTCACATATAAAATACGCTTAGCAATTTCATCCACGGAGGAGGCACGGTTGAGTAATTGAGGAATAGGCAGAGCCGTGTTCGGATTCCAGCCGAATCCATTACTGTCACTTACGTGCTAATACCCTTAGGAAATGTATGTATCATCTTCTTTACTCCTCAGCTATGGGTAAGAAGCAGGAGAGACCGGGTTCTATAGACTTGGATGGCAACTAGTCTACCGTAGAATACAATGCCAACCTTCTGTGGGAAAAAAAATCTGCCTCGTCATTCATGTATCGAAAGATGTTGGGCTGATTCATTTTTATGCTCAATACTTTTCACACTTTCCTATAGTTTATGTAATGTCGAATATTTCTGTATCTGGTAAGCCTGCAATTTTGCTGAGTATCATGTTGATACATGATTTAATTGTACAATTATCAGACACATATAACTTTAATCACCGCACTAATTTTGTCATAATGAAACCAATAGTTTTTTTTTTTTTTTTTTTTTTTTTTGGGATTTTAAATTTTAAAATGATTTCCCCCCTGTACGACCGGCACTTGTGATATATATATATATATATATATATATATATATATATATATATATATATTGCTATTTGTTATGGTCCAGGTTAGGACCAACGAATAACAACACGAACAAAGATTAGAAATTACGATGGTATGTTAAAGGAATTAATAATACAAGATGTGGAAGGTGTTAGTATGACTGTCAGTCTGGTTTGGTGTGAACTACTATTGGCTCGACATGATTCGACTCTCTCGCTTGAGAGGCGTAGTATACATAATGTTAGGAAGAGTTCATTCTGTAGATATAGGTTAGTACCCATGACCCTATTACTCCGGAAAACTCTCTGGCGAGATACATTCCGATTTTTTTCCATTAGTTCAGCCCTTTTATTGCAGGCAATTTTTCAGAAAGTAGTTTCATTCAGAAACATTCTTTCAAGGCAAAACTACTTCATGGACCAGGCTCATACGCGGATGCGTCCCCGATGACTTCAAACTTAATCTATTAAAATCTAGTGTCAATCGTTATATATCGTACATAATTTGGATTTCTTACGTCGTCCTCTAATGTTTATAAAATAATGTCCTTCCTTGTCACAATACTTTACTGCTTCTCGGACTTGTATTGTGGGGAGAAATGTAATATAAATATACCCAAAGGTAAGATACTAGACAATGACTTGTCGACATTCATGTGACATCCAATTTTGATTTTGTGTTGGACAAAAGAGAGATTTCCTAATTTTCTTGATATATAGATATATGAGCGTGGAGAAGGAGGATTGGTCAATAGTCAGTGTTTATCTACAGTATATAACTGAGACAATAGTCATAGACAATTCATAAAAAATGCAATTATATGTTAATTATTATAATTTCGTATGCAATCCAGTTAAATCCTCATCTTCAACAGAAAAAAAACATTGAATAATGCATCCTTCTGAAATGCATTTTCAGTTTTATATCCACATTTCCAGAGTTAATTTATCTATTTCTATCGAATGTATGTTATATGACAAACATCAGAAATCTCATTGTGTAGTGTGTTAATATGAACAAAGAAAAACAGAAGCGAAAGAACAGGCCAACCATGACTGATTCATTCATTGTCTACGGCTTATCAACCCCTTCCATGTTATTTAAAACGAGAAAATGTTTTTAGATTGAAATTGTTTTATTTTTTATTTTTCTAAATAATTTAGGGTTTAAAGTCCTTCTAATTAACACATAGCTGGTAGAGAAGAGTGGCTTTCAAACCCAACTGGAATTAGAACTCGACTCAGTCATTAATTTTTCGGTTATTATAGGTAATTGTTTTACTTATTAAGGAGAACGAATTATTTTGTTTCACTTCATTTTATTTCCTCTCTCTCTCTATCTCTTTCTCTCTCTCTCTCTCTCTATATATATATATATATATATATATATATATATATATATATATATATATATATATATATATATATATATATATATTTATATATATATATATATGACTGAAAGTCTTTTGCGTCTAAGGTGCGACGATAAACTACTTCAGACAGCAAGGTTACTAATCATGAGGTTTTGAGGAGCGTGGAACCACCTTTTAATTGCTGGTTTACCCAGGTCCACCCTAAACCGGGGTGTTAGCACCTCTTATGGTTCGATCTATGGGCAAACTGGGCTCAACACACTTTGAATTTGTAAAAATATGTTTTAACACCAGCAGTAGAGCAATGCATTTTTGAAGTAATAAAAATTATTACCCGAAATAATATATTAGAGTAATACATTTGGAAAGATAGCGAATACTACCAGCAATAAAAATTTTGTCGTCATTAAATAGTCCATTGAGGTTTAAGTGCCGTAAAACAGACCAGACCAAACCAAAACTCCTGTATTTAAATAACATACAAGTCATATTACTATTTCCTAAACAACTTTGCCTCAAGCGATAACAATATAAATCGTAATAAGACATATTATTCAAAACAGATTCTTTAATTAGGGTGATTTTCTTTAAGTTTGTTGCATGTTAATATAATATTCGTGTATTTTTATCTAAAGAGTTATCCGTCTCAGAATTCTTCGTGTTCAATTCACGTTTAACTGGGTCCAGACATGACTCATATTCGTACTTAATTTATTTTACTTATTAATAAGTTTTTTTTTTCTTTTCTTTTCAGATCTCTAACAAAGATTAATAGAACTGTCAGCTTCATAGTCTATAATTTCTTCAGTTACCTTCCGGGTCTCAGACACTGATACATTTTTTTTCGGTAATTTTAATTTTACTCCTTGCTTTGCTGGAAGAGCTTGATTCACTCACTGGGTCGTTGTTCTCCTTGTTCACGAGTATTACATCCGGTCTTCCGGCCTGGGGTGACTGATCAGATTGAATCACAAAGTTGCGTGGTTTTTTGTATTTTTAATTTTGCAGGTTTCCTCCTGTCATTTCCGGTTTTTCTGATTTGATGTTTGATACAATCGTTTACCATGTATTTGAACTGAAACCTAAGGTAAGGTATTTTTTTTTACAAACTTATTGAATAGATTACAGTGAAAGAGATTTTTTTTTCTGACAAAATGTGCGGCGATTATGAACACAATCATTCGTATATCAGTGATCGATTTTTTTTTCCTGATAATTTCTTAATGCTAGTATCACTATCATCTATACGTAATCCTGGTACGCCATTTTTATCATTATAATCATGGTTGTCTTCAAATGCTTTATATTTGTCATTTTTATATTGTCAAGTCTTTATATTTTCAACGTTTTTCAAGTAATTTCACTTATATGTTTCTATACAACGGGATGTTCATATCTATAAGATAGCACTCATGGTTTTACACGTCTCTATCATTTACTTCTTTCATGCCCGCATATTTTTGGTTATGACATTAAACGACACAAAGTCAAGGGCTGTGCCTTCTCCCGTCATCATGCACAAATTTTACAACACTTGTACATAATTTGCTTTCATTCCCTGCTTATTTTGAAAACCTTTCCATCTCTGCTACCTTCTTGATTAGATGTACTCTACCGCTTTTTGCGTATTAATATTGTAATTAGATTTACTCGGCCTTTTTATGAGTTGCTCTTAATGGATATTATGTTTCTCATATCAAATATATTGTGTGTATCCATATAAATTATATTTCCCCTACTATCTTCATTGCCTTCCCCTCTAAATTACATTAAGGCTTCCCAGTCTCAATTTCTCTATTGCAAACAAATCATTTCTGTCAATCTTTTTTAAAACGTCTAATTGTTCGTATCTCCTCATATCATTTAGTGTCCACTTATTTATGTTTTTATATTGTCTGCAATTTATATCGTTCTTTGAATCAAATACATCTTTTGTCTTGAATAGTTTTGAAATTGTTCCTATTCTATTAAAAAAGAATTTTACTTGAGGTTTTCTATCGTTGATACTTGTATGCAATATCTTCTATGTTCTTTGGAATTATTCTTATATTTTTCTAATTTTATTATATTCTCTTTAAATGAATCGTAGAAATCAAACGTATTCGGCTTAATTAAAGCAGATTCTAAATAGTTTTATTTTAAACTTTCACGATTCAAATTTGATTAATATGATGCCATGTTTAATGTATGTAGCCAAAATAAAAATGAAAATGATGTAATTAAAAATAAATTAGCCTTATAGAATTCAATGGACATTGTTAAATTAATATTTACTTAAATCTATTGCGGAAAACTTACGTTTTACTTAGTGGGTAGAGTATCTATTAACATACGATGACTTGAATTAACTTAGTCGTTTGCGTGGAGGTGTACAAATTTAGCGTTGAAGTAACATTCAACGGGAAATAACTGAGTGTGTTACTTTCATAGCATAATAAATTTAATAGCACATATTTAGTTTTGTCCGTGTCTATTATAGGATCAATAACAAAAAATAAAAGTCAAAGGCTAACAAATATTGCATATTGACATGTGTTCCAATGGTGAAACAATCGTCACTAAAATGTTAATTCAAAGATGAAGCAACTGTTTTCATATTGTTTATAACTCAACTATAAATAATTTATATTCACAATTGGCTACTTTTTATCTATTTTTTTTATCTAGTTTTGTGTCGCCATAGTATATAAGTTCATATCTTTTTAAAATGTTATCTTCGCATTCACATCTATTTTTTTTTTATTTTCAATCTTTTTATATTTTTTTTTGCTGGTATTATTCACTGGAGATCAATTAGCAAGTGTACATTTTTATTGAAATATTCAATAATAACCTCAGTATTATACCAGATTTTAGCGGGTTTATGGTGTGTATTAAATTATCTGTTACTCCTATAACGGGTGATTTCTATGGAAAAAAGATTTCCTCTCCTGTTTCACTGAGAATATGCTTTGTTCTCAGAGACCTTTATAATGCTACATCGTAACACACACACACACACACACACACACACATATATATATATATATATATATATATATATATATATATATATATATATATGTCTCCCATGCAAAGAAATTATAACATATATACAGCGAAGTGAAAAGGTGTTAAAAGGGGAAACATTACTTGTAATAAGTCCCGAACAGAAAACTACACGTACGGCGGTTTGTCTATGAACATGCTTACTTCCTGTGGTTTTGTTTCTGTAAAACCTTGCGTCGTGTGCTATATTGAAACTAATCTTCGTCCCTCTACCCACTGATACCATTTACCGGCTGTCCCGTCAGCCTCGTGACTATCTCAACGAAAGGGAGACAAACACCGTTTGTATCCATAGACTCAGATAAATAATGTCTAGTCCAATATTATTTTAAAATTCATCCATATGTTTAGGCTATCTCTGTAAACGCCAGAGCAATACAGAGCTACAGCTTCTCTATATTACCCGTCGCATGTTGATTCTCTGTACAAATAGATTTTTTCTCTTCTTTTTATATTAAATCTTAACCTGTTCAATTCTAGGGTTAATCTTTATTTTCCCAATATGTAAGGGATTGAACCAATGATCACTATATAAATGAATTTACGAACCAACTCTTCAAATTACTATGCACTCTCCCGGGTGATAAGCGCTGATGTTGTCGTAGCTCGTCATCCTTGATTTCACTCACGGAAGATTTACAATTTTGATGTATCTAATGCTTCTGTTGAAGACTTACACTTATTCATTCTCATGGAACATGTCTCTAGTGGATTAATGCGCTGATCAGTGAATTCGGTGATACAGAATTTGTAAGTTCAATTCCCGTACGGTGCGGTGTATACTTGGACACGGTGGAATAACGTCGACAAGTAATATAAAAGTGGTTTTTCATTAGAACAAGAAAAGAGCATTCTCGTCAGGGGTAGTGGAATGAGAACCGGCTACACACCTTGGTTATCTGGATCAACATATACCTGATAAAGCGTTAAAGGAAAAGACGTCGAAACATTGGGACTAAAATCGGACAAAGATGAGGACAACAGTCTGTATGTAAATACTACATATAATAACAGTTCATCCGAGAAATTCAAACGGAAAATAGGTTTTCTGTATTATTATTCATTTAAAATAACGTTATTTATTTGTGGAAAACAGCATTTGGTTTCCCTATACCTCTTCACAATCATGTGTTGCATTCCCAACCGTCTGTTATGAACATTACTTTATCAATCATTTTACATAATATTTTTCTTTTCATATTTAATGGAGTACCAAGTATTCTTTTTCTAAATATGTAGCACGATTACAGTATCCCCATGTATTTTAATAATTCTCTGATTTTTACTGAAATCTCTTTTATTCAGATGAAGAACACCGATCCTAATATTGAGATCTTTCCTTCTATACTCACACATATTTTAATTTTAACCCAGTTGACTCCCAATAGAGTAGGGAGACACATATCTCAACATTGTTTTTGCTGTTGTCTCCTCTGTATAATATGGTGTGCTAGTTGGTCAACATCAAAAGAATCGCAATTCAAAAGTTACCTTAATACCTATTAGTGTACATACAAATCTATAGGCCAAAGTCTACTCTGCTATTAACATTTACCTGGAGAGAAAATAAATAGGTTTCTACCAAGTATATTAGTGCGAAAGTGAACGAATCGTTCTCGGTTAGAATTTGAATACTTAGACCGAGCTTGTGAGCAACGGTGAGGGCTTACGGAGGTTTCCAATATGGAGGAGGCTTATACGTAATATCAGGAAAAGCAGCCGGAGTTTCTGGGAAACACGTGTCGAATAGTGGGAAAGTGACACAAGGGAAAATGCGTGACATTCCTGGCGGACTTGAGTAAGTGGAAGACAGAACGTGGTCTGGGGGAGGAAGCAGATGAAAGTAAATTGTTGATAGCTGCAATGGATTTAAGGAGATGGAGAACCATGATCGCCTACGTCCTGAAAGGGCATAGCACATACAAATTAAGACGATCAGAATTTAGTCGCTGATAACAGCTAAGTTTCACGTATAAGCTCATATAATATATATATATATATATATATATATATATATATATATATATATATATATATATATATATATATATATATATTTCTTAACACATTCCACATCATTATGTTTTAAATGAAGGCAAATAAGTTATGGATGAGTTGAATGAGGAATTAGAAGAGGAAAAGTTGGTAATCTATGCACAAAAACAATTGCATTGTCATCGATTGTCATCCTAATGAGTAGGAGTCAGCATCGTTTTGTGACAAGCAAAAGGTTGCATACATAAGATGGAGAGCTGTGGTGTAACTATTCAGGCGAATAAACATGGCGACCTCGCCTGAAAATTTGTGGAAGCTAATGAACGTCAGGCATGCGCAGAGAATGAGAGGGGGCTTCGATATCAACGAGAACGGCTAACATGGGAAATGCCATGGGAACAAACACTTATCTACATCAGTCAGGTATTCTTTCAAATTGCAACTACTTATATACATGTATTAGTCTCATATGTACGTAGAATTTAATGTTTTCTTATATATATATATATATATATATATATATATATATATATATATATATATATATATATATACATACAGACTCTTTGTATCATCGCTCTATAATGTAACTAGACTGTCGATTGCATTAAGCCAGGATCGAAGCACCCTACGGAGAAAGGTAATTTTTAACGCACTGTATATGTGATGCAAATATTATCTGCTCCCAGAGTGCGCTATTCATTGTGAAGTGTTTAGCATCATAGCAATAGCAGTTGCCAAATATTCTTTTTTACTGAGTGTGAGGTTTAATTAAAAAAAATATTGCTATTATGTATATATCAAAAATTATACATTTTTTCCCTCTTCCGTAACACGACACAGAATTTCATGCACAGGGCAATCTTCAGTTACTGAATCATTTCACACTAAGAAAGTCAATACTGCCTCAACTATGCAAGGAGCTTCTAACCGTTAAAAATATAAAAACAGGTGCTAACGAGAGAGAAGGAAAAAAGTACAACAATGAAGATAGAATATAACGATTGACAAAGTATTTCAATAAAGATCGGCTGGTATTGCGATTAAAGCGTTTAAATCCATAAAGTATACATAGCCTAGAGGAAAGTAACCATATATATATATATATATATATATATATATATATATATATATATATATATATATATATAGTCAAACCTAGAGAGCCAGACCTATAGAGGTTTCACATAATCGGGAAAAGCTGGCTAGAGAGGTCTAGAAAACTGTATATAGGTTATAACCACGTGACCAAGCATAAAATACAACAAGTCGAGTGTAGTTACTTATATATATATATATATATATATATATATATATATATATATATATATATATATATATTCTCATATGATCGTCTCATATTTACTGCGCTTCTTAATATCCTTATTAGAGGGAGAAAGAAAATTGCCATGTTGATGTAAATTCCATTTTATTTCTCAAGTACTTTCGGCATTAGCACAATTTCATTTTCAGTGTGAGGTTATTGCTAAGACAAATTTAATGTCTTCATCTGAAATCTTTTTTTTTTTTTTTTTTACTTCTGCATTAAAAAAAAAACGCTCATCTTCTGTGAGTTCTTTTTGTTGAGAAAAAAGTCCTTTGATCATATGAAAATTATATTTTTACTTGTGAAATGAAAAGTGATAAACTTATGGACTGTATCATATTTTTTTTTAATTTTATTATGTGAACATGCACGTGCAGTCAGATAAAGTGAGGTAACTATGTTATTGAGATGTCACGCAATTTAAAGCTTTAACCTACATATTTCAAACTATCTACTATAAATATCTTAAAGCCTTTGCGTAGTATTTATAATAAATTTTATTAAAATTTGGTTTCAAGATAGCTTCAAGAATTTTTCGTTTACGATTACTATTTTTATGAAAAAGTATAGATGTATTGTCTACACCCAAAATGCAGATAAGCTTCTGCTAGAGGTCATTTAGAATATGGGCGTAACTATTTGAACTATGTTTTATGATAAGAACTAGAAATATTTGGTCGCAAAATCTCCCATTATATATAGAGAAACATGAATGAAGTTCACAAATCAAAAAAATAACCCCCAGTGCATTTAAGAACAGTGGGGTGATCATTCTGCTATTAGAATGATTGCTATTTCTGGAGAAAGAATAATTAGAGAGAGTACAGGTTGTCATCAATAAAAAGCTTCATTTGCCTATGTCTAAAACTATAAAATATAATATAAAACAAATTGTGCAGGAATGCTGTCTCAGGGGCGTCACTAGACGTTCTTACTTGATAATACTCCGAAAAAAAGCAGGAATTGTTACAGAATTCTGAGATGACAGCAAGATTAATGTATTGGCATACACACAAAAAATCCTGGCCTAAAACCCATTGCAAATGTATGGCTATATTTGAAGAAAATGTAAGAGAAAAAAGTCCTTCGAATTTGGAGGAAATAGAATATATTGCCAAAGAAGATTGGAGCGATATAACTAACAGTGTGTCTAGGAAGTTACTATCAGAAAGTTTCAAGGTGAAATTCAGGAAAAAATGTCAAACAATTGGTTTTTGAGGCAAGAGGGCCAACAATTTTGTACTATGCTAAATATTTTTTCATGTTTTTGTATTATTGTTTGACATTTAAATAAAGTAAAAGATGTTCTGGACGCCACAAAACATTGTTTCCTGTTCATTATTTTATTTTTTGCGGAAAAAAGCGCATTAGGTTACATTGAAAATATAAAGGGATTTATTTGTGATTATGGAAGTGGGTGAATATATATATATATATATATATATATATATATATATATATATATATATATATATATATACACACACATATATATATATATAATAGCACATTCTCCATTTCTGATTAGAAATAAGTTTATGTGCAATAAATAAATATATATATATATATATATATATATATATATATATATATATATATATTTTTTAAAGCATTACCCCTGAGCAAGGCATGAAGACACTAGGATGCAGGGGGTTGCAGAAGATTTGGAGCAAGAGCAGATAGGAGTGATAGAAGGAAGGATGAGAGGGATAGTGGATAGATCAATGTAACTGGAGATGTCGATTGACATTACATTTGAATAGTTGGGGATTATAGCTTTCAGGGAAACAGTAATTGGGAAGGGTGTTACACAGGCGAGAGGTGCTAGGTATGAAGCTATTGAAGTAGAAGAGACGGCTGCATTTAAAAGTTTCTACAGTGTAACGGTGGGAGCGGGATACATATATATATATATATATATATATATATATATATATATATATATATATACTTGTTCTATATGATTATAATATAGTCTGTTAGTTGAATTTCGTTCGTAATGAGATACTGATTGTTTTAATTATACACCCATAATGTCCATAATCATGACAAACCATTTTCTTATAAATGAGAATTAACTGTGTTTATGAAGACGGGTTCTGATAAATCGTGTACAAGACATTTGTGCAACAAGGGCGTTTCAAATAATCTTTGGGGTGAATTAATAATGTATTCTAATATCAGACAAGAGAGTTATTAAATTTCTTAGAATCAGTGTGTTGGGAAATAAGTACCATGGCATTGCAAAAAGGAGGGATAGAGGAAATCAACGAGTATCCTACTGGATGTGTTTTGGGGATGTGACGGTAGTATATGTCAAAATGTGATTCTAACGAGTCCTTGTGGGTAAGGCGAAATAAAACAGGAAATTAACATAGTTATTTTCCCCCATAGTTTACATGTATATGACACATAAAAGAATTTTCTAACTCTAAAATTTCTGAAATATGAATATTAAGAAGATGAATAATATAAAAATAACTCAACTCTACTTTTCTTTTGGTAAGCTTATAGCAAAACATCAAATATTACGTCGCATTTTTTTGAGGGAACGCACTTGGATTCGTTTAGTGGCGTGCATATGTGCAATCGAACTTCAATGCAGCAGCGTCGGTTATAGAACGCCATTCTTTTGAGGGAAATTAGCGTCCGATTCCTGTTGCAAAATAACGCTGCTAATGAGGAATTTGTTGCAGGATGGTTCTCTATAGGTCAATGCATATCCACTCGATCACCCCTCGAGAGACTGGCATGTGTTAATCATCCGGGCTATTATGTTACCGAGGAAAATAGATCGCAACCAAAAGGATATTGAGAATCTGCTTATACTTTAAATAATTACCTTTGGAATTTAAGTAGCGGCATGTGATAAAATAAATAGTCAAACTAGCTGGGAATATTTTACTTGAATAAATACGTTTTGAAATCCAGTAACCTTTTCTTATTCACTTTTTTTTTCTTAGAGGGAAAATATAATCGGAATTCATGCAATAGTTTTCATATTCGAATAATTTGTACCTTCAATTGGTAGATTAGATTGTCTATAAAAAAATGCAATAATTCCAGCAGAATCTCTAAAAGAAAACATAGTTTTCCTATAGCCCGGTTCACATTCCTCCTCAGTCTTTTGAACAGGGATTGGGGATTCGTACCTTGTTTTCTGATTATGATTCTAAATTTTACTTTAACTGTCTCCGTATGATCTCTGAAATTGTATTCGCCATTTGATCTTGACTTCTCCCAGTCTAGAATTATTTATCTTTCTTTTTATCTTGCCCCTTCTTACGCTAATTCTAATCTACACAGTAACCAACTACCCTGAGTGTATTGGATTAACATTCGTAAAAAAAACAGAGGTAAATATATGTCTGTGTATGTATGTATGCTTCCATGTGTCATAAGTACGTATGTAGTTTTCGAAGTTTTCAGTATTACCTTGGAATCATCTTCAGCAATCTAGTCTCTGGAAATATACAACATTCATTGACGGAGAGACAAGAGCTACCGTTGACTGATATATATATAAAACCTGAATAATATTTTCTTTTTACAAGAAAATAGGCCCCTATCTGTTATCGACTTTTCCACAACTGGTAGAGGTTTCCTTTCTAAATACATGTTCCTAGTAGTGGTGGGCATCACCATCTTGATCATATTTTCTCTTCAATTTACTACTTATATCATTTTAGTATATCTGCTGTTGAAAGTCTGCTTGTTAGTTGGATCATTTTTATATTTTTTTTAAAATTTTTTCCTATTCTATAAAGCCAGTCCACGAAGTTAGACGTATGATGATCTTCGCTAAGAGATAAATGCGTTGTTTTGAATACTTTTTACTCATTTCTATGAGATGTTAGTTGTATACAGCTGAAGGATTCGATATTTCTCAACATGTTAACCGCCATGCATGACATCCGCAAGAAGATCTCGACCTGACGAGGTTCTTTAAAAACAGGATTCGTGCTGTTCATTTACTGTTTTGCTGCAACTTGGGGCGTTTCGAAAAATACGTTCATTTTAGTAAATTAAAATACAGAAAGTATTATTGAATTAATGATCACACTAATGAGAATATTTATCACACCCTCTACTATATTCTATCCGATAAATTTCTTGGCAATATGTGTACCATAAGCAACATTGTCCTTTTTCTTTCAATATCTACTGTGTGATTAATTTAAAAAAAAAAAAAACTTATTTGTTACTAGAATATTCAACTGTCTCTTACTGATCCTAAGAAAATAGATACTTTTTGCTCTCATTTTATTTAAATCTCCTTTATTGCTAACAGGATTTTGACAATGTTATACTGATGAATCTTCCGTCGAACAACATCTAAGTTTTTTGAATTCTATTTATCATTTGTAATGAAATTATTCAGTTCTAAATACTACATAGAATGATATATTACATATAATTTCCCTGTTGATATATAAGCTTTCAACATATTTGTTTCTTTTTCTTAATAGTGTTTTTTATTTGTTTTAGAATTTATCTTCCACTATTCTAATACGTCTTCGGATTTATATGCCACATATTCTGCCGTCTGTTCTCATACATGCCTCTTAATTATGCATGGCTTTAAAATATTAAAAAAGATTCCGGAACGATACATTTTCCATATTAATCCTGGAAATAAATCTTTTTTTTTTTTTCATTTCACGAATTGATTAGAAAAATAAATTATTTCCCTGCGTGGCTTGAACTTGATTAAAAAACAATTGCTAGTGATGAATACGACTCTTTTTATAAAAAAATATTTTTCTAAATATATCACTGCTATTCTATACAAAAGCAAAGTGTTTGTGTAAAATGGATCGATTGCAGAATAATGTCGACAATTAAAACACATTTATTTAAATTTTAATTCATTCACAAGCTAGTGCTAAATTGTACGAATAATCTTTTCACTGCACAAGAACAGACAGAAATATGTGTGCACTTATGTCAAGAAAGTTCACAATTCGTATGAAAAATATTTGAGATGTGATTAAAAATATCCCGCACAAAATATTTCCATTAAATATACAGGCTCATATTTCAAAAGATATTCCTGCAAACTTTTTCACAAATCTCCCATATATTAAAGGGATAAGAACTGCAAATCTAAAAAAAATGCAGATTTAGTATCTGCATTTTAATGTAACTAATCATTTTTGCCCATGATTCTGCTTGCGAATTAATCACATTGCCATTTGAATAAAATGCGTGTATATAACTTCTGTTTCCTTCTCAGGTGCCTTTCGAGTAAACGTTAGCACAGGAGATCAAAGTGGTAGAAGATTTTTTTTCCTTTAAGTTTTATTTTCAATAAAATAAAAGGGAATATTCTCAGAAGGATTATTAAATCTCTCTTGGTCAGAACTGTTATTGAAATTCTCTATTAAGTAATATGAAATAAGAAAATAAAGAAAAACAGGATCAAAGCAAAAGGCAAGGCAAACACAAAGCAATACCCAGCAAATGCAGGTTCGTAAAAACATCAATTCAATCAAAATTTGAAATCAGGTGCGTCATGTCTACAATTATCCGTAGGTGTTTTATAGCTTGTTTTCAATTTGATATCGATAAGAGGACTTAAGTTAAATAAATATAAAAAAGAATTATTTGCAGATTTTTAGTCTTGTTATTTATTAATATAAAAATTGTTTTATGCATACTAATTTCTCTGATTGCATTTGAACTTTTTTCGGGATATCAACCAAGCATTTCTCTCGCAAGTGCAATGTTAACCTTTCGTTCAATGAAATGAAGGAGATAAAAATAGTTTAATGTCAAAACTAAAGAATACTTTGGATCAAGCTATATTGGCTAACATGAATGTGCCGTGTTTATGAAACCGTTAAAATCAGATGCTGGTTAAACACCTCAACTAAAAAGTACCTCAGAAAGATAATTATATTTTTCTTTCTATTCATCTTTAAAAGCAAATAAATAAGAGAGTAGAAGAATTATCGATTTGAATAAAATAACCTGTAGCTTTCTGAAAACATTAAAAAGAACCAAAAATTATCGAATCCTGTTAGTCTTGTATTAATCATATATTACGATAGTTTCTCCAAAATAATTAATTCTTTAAGATCTTACATATGCATAGAAATAAAGAGTAATTGAATGGGCGGTGATATTAGTGATTCATCCGACTTCTTGACAAAATGGATAAGTATAGACAAGGAGTATTAATTAATATTAATGTAATACACACATGCAAACATAAGGCCAATCAAGCGCCGTCCATGAAACAAAATCAGTGTAAAAATTACCAACAGATCCAAAAGAAAATATGATGCAAATAATAAAAACGCAAAACAGAAAATAACCATCCACAAAAAAGCAACCTGTAACTGCAGAGCAAAGCATGAATTCCACTTAAATGACAAGTGCATACCACGGCAATGTAAAATCAGTAAATAACGAAGAAAAAAACACTGTAGTAATTGAAGGACCATGAAAACAAGGCGACTACGCAAGAAAAATATCCTTTACAAATAATAAATACCCGAAGGGCACAACTCATTCTAAACATATATTGAAAGTTTTAAAAAGTACACGCAAAATATCATGAAAAATGAAGAAAAAGGATTAACCTGTAGCAATACATCCATACGTTGTAAACTTCGTCTGTAAGAGAAATAGCAAAATAACCTTTCCAGATGAAGGTAAATTAATAACTACCAGGTCATAACGTATGTCAAATTGCAGGTACGAAAACAAATTTTCATTTACGCCGCTTAAAAATAGAGAATTTAAAATGAATGCCTTGTAAGACATCACAAAGAAAATTTCACACACACGTACGTACAAACATATATATGTGTTTGTGTGTGTGTGCGCGTGTTAGTATGTGTGTGTGTTTGTGTGTGAATAAATATAGTTTTAAGGTTTGCTATATTTATGGGATAATGTGCTCAATATCAGTGATAGAGCTTATGTAAATATAAAACTGAACATTAAAATCAACACTCAGAGGAGATAGACCGTTTCAAGCTAAACGCAATCATCAAACGGCATATTTGTATGTACAAAACAGATAATGTAAGATAATAAAGCATTTTCTTAGACATAATTCCTAGAGGCGTTACTATGTGTGTTTTATGGTGCAGTCGTGTTGAAATTTTATTTTGTAATACAGTGTTATTGATTTAAATATCTGTAGGATATGTCATGAAAGTGTTCTTTAATGCTGATTCTTCGCTTGATTTTGATTAACAGCATATCGACCTCTGGGAATTATTTAATACCGAAACCTAAATATTTTCAACTCGACTGCTTGTCGTCAACTACAGAAAAAAACATATATTTGGAAATTTTACAATAAATATAATACTCATGACACGTTTACGATAAATAATTATTGATGGTAATTTTAATAGAATCATATATTGCTGGTAATTTTAATAGAATCATATATTGCTGGTAATTTTAATAGAATCATATATTGCTGGTAATTTTAATAGAATCATATATTGCTGGTAATTTTAATAGAATCATATATAGCTGGTAATTTTAATAGAATCATATATTGCTGGTAATTTTAATAGAATCATATATTGCTGGTAATTTTAATAGAATCATATATTGCTGGTAATTTTAATAGAATCATATATTGATGGTAATTTTACTATAACACTGTATTTATATACATTCGTAGAATTTTAATATGTCTTCGGGGGTCACTATTTGCCCATAGCTGGGAACATAGCAGGTTGCTCCACCCAGTGTCAGCGTCGACCTGGGAACAGCAGCAATTACGTGATGGCGCCTTGTTCTGCAAAATCTCCAATCTACCGATCAGAGGTCTGGCTCTCGGATGTAAGTCTAAGTCGTAAACTAACTGTGAACAACAATATGGAACGTATTCCTTACACTCGAGAAGAGACTATTTAATTTTATGGAATACACTAGGAAAAGAAAGAGGTATTACAAAAATCAAACTCGCTCAACATGTTAAAGTAAATTGAAGCGAGAAAAACAGCGTGTGGAATAAGGATTACGTTTAAATAGTTGGAAGATTAGGAAGAAAGACGTTTGCAAAATTGAAGTTGCATTGAACAAGAAAAGATCCCACATTTTGGTTTGCTTTGATCACCCACAGCCCAAATGCGTTTAGTGCTTTGAAGGAGAATACGCTAATGAATGTATAAATATTGTGATATATATATATATATATATATATATATATATATATATATATATATATATATATATATATATATATATAAATATATATATATATATATATATAAAATAGTTTTATCAGTCATAAATAAGAAGAAACTTCAGAAATATAAAATATATTTATATATATATATATATATATATATATATATATATATATATATATATATATATATATATATATATATATATATATATATATATATATATATATATATATGGATATAGATCCGAGAGTATGAAGAAAAATATATACGGAAAAAACAAACAAAAATCCGTATATACAATTATGCTGTTTTAATGTTAATATGTCAATGTCGGACGTTTCGGTCTAATAAACCATCTTCATATTAACATTAAAACAGTATAAATTGTATAGAAGGATTTTTGTTTGTTTTTCCGTATATATTTTTTTCATATATATATATATATATATATATATATATATATATATATATATATATATATAAAGCTTACTCTGCAAACAATTTCAAAGGAGAATAGTTTTCTCAAGCCCAGTAGCTTTTTATCACCCTTTATATTATTTTTTTTTTTTTATTCAGTATAGCCCGATGTAAGAAAGTAAAGACACAAGGGTTTACAGGGTGTGACTGAATTAGGAACAGAAACATTAATAACGAGCTGGAAGAGTAATTAGGCGGACTGTAGATGGCGATTTACATAGCATTTAGATATTTGCAGTTTAAAATTGGCTGGAAATCATGGCGACGAAAAAGAGTTGCACAAACTAGAAGTGCAAGGAAAGAAAATGTTAGCTACGCTTACATCTAGCCAACTCAACAGTACATTGATGAGATCTCGACGACACTCTAGTACTGCGCTTCCGAACATTCGAACAATTACTACGCAAATGTTTATAGAAAACGGAGAGGCTGCCTTGCGGCGGCAGTAAAGTAAGTAAAGCCGAGCTGCCAGACATGACCAATAATATTGCTGATTATTCTTTTCATTTTGTCATGAAGCTCAAGGTAAACAGCAAGGCTACTGGAGCATATATGGCAGTAATATTCTAAGTATGGTCAAATGGTAGTCTTATAGATCTATAAGATAGATTCTGGATTGATTTCATCGAAAGAGCGTGCAAAGGAAATATCTCGGATATATCATTATTTTTCTTAACAACGTCTACATTATGGTCCTTTAAGTTCTTCTTGTTGTGGAATGATCTCAAGTGATGTGGTTTCGATTATTCGGTAGATTATTTTTATTCAATCGCATCAGTTCATGAGGATCAAGGACAATTGTCTTCGCGAAGAGTCACCGGATTCATTCGCTCAAAAAAAATCTAATGTTCTGTGAAAGCGATTGTATACAGCTGATAATTTGATTGTTTCTGAAAGGGTTTGGCGCCAAGAATGACATCCACATGAAAATCTCGATCTGACGAGGTTATTTCAGATCAGGAAACACGTCAATGCTTTGGATTTGTAGCAACCGGCGGTATTGAGCGAAACACACGCATAGCGAAGCTTATTACATACTCAGAAAAGAGAATGAAATATCACAATAAAATTGTAGTTGGAAATTTAAATTTTCAGCACTACTGGAAATTCCAAGATTCAGATAGGCAATAATGGTATTTGAAGTATTTCGAATGTAATAATATTTCCATGATGGATTCAAGGTTCGCTACTTTCATTGTAATTCACCATCATATTTATCTTCTGTATAAGAATTCAGTATAGACATCCACCTCCTCATCAATTCATTGGCATCGGAGGGAGAAAAAAACAGGATTGTTGTCTTCTATTATTCTATTACAATACAGATGTCCGCTTATAAGAAAACATGTGGCGCTCCATGACCGAGAAGACGTGACATTTTCGTTTGAACTATATATAAAATGTCTATTAAAAACTTTTTCCACGGAATTAGGTTTCCAAAATCTATTAGCTGTTATCGCCTTTTCAATAATTGATAGAGTTTTACATCGTAAGCTTTTATTTTAAGTAGTTTAGAATGTTAACATCGTGGTTAAGGTCATTACTTTCTCTTTGTCTTACATGTTATATTTAAGCTGTTGAAAATCCACATATGAGAATTTCAGCTCTTCCTTCCAGTTCTTTGTTTGTGATTCTGTATCACCTATCCACAATACAGTAATGATCGTAATCTTCACCAAGTCATATTGTAATTAGAATCTCAAAGCCATTTTAACGACAGTTCTTAAAAATCCGTTGTATAAAGCCGTGAGTTTAAACATTCACAAACAGGTTTGGCGTTATGCATTGCATTCATATGAAACTTGTCTAGAATATGACTAGATTTTGTAGGTAATATTTTTTTTTTCTAGCAGTTTGTTTTGTTGAACAAAACTATCTGTAACTGTCTATTCTTTGTTCAATCTACTTATTCCATTTACTAATTTGTGATAACTCTGTGTACACGGATATTAATATATAATGATTATCCATTTAGACGATAATTGGTTTCATCTATTTCTCTTCTATTACAACTTCTCGCTTACAATCACACGCTGGCTTTGTAACTACTAACAGAGACTAACCTGAATTGCGAATGGGGGTAAATTTGTAGTCGGTCAGCGGCACGTCATTTGCCGACATTAATAATTCTAATTTCAGGTGCTGATCTACTATGTGATATAAAATATCTTCTACGGCAGTGAATTCTGGAGGAATTTTTTTTACAGATAAAGAATATACTTCAGCCAGCAGAAAAGCGGTTTTATTAAATTAAGGCTGCGAATACCATAGCCGGAACGTGTAAGTAACCAGAAAGGTTCAAAATATGAAAACAAATAGGACATCAGAAAGTTCTGTAGAATATGACATTGAGTGAAATTTTGATTAACCTAACTAACAAGCTTGCGTATATGAATGACAGGGCAGTAAATAAAGCCAAACATTGATATGAAGAATAGAAAGCTCAGGAGAGAGGAGAGATATGAACACCAAAGACGTGATGAGACAGGCCATGTTGAAGAAGAAGGATATGAAGAATTAGAGTCTGAAGAACAATACTTTTTTTTTTTTTTTTTTTTTAAATACGATGACACAGACAAGGGATAACCGAGAAGTAAAAAATATGCAATCGCTAAATACGAACTTTTATCAAATATATTCCGAATCGTGACAAAGAAACAAAAAATGACAATCTTGGCAAAAATTACTTTTATCGGCATCTTGCATGTCAGAAACGATTATCGTAGAGCAACCAATGCGATATATCTCTTTGCGGTCTGCAAGTTTGTTTGACATGAAGAAGATGTAAGGAAGGTAGAAAATATGTTAGTCACATTAAAACTTTTGACGTGAAAATATCGCCTGCTAGGTAATTTACTTCCACACGAAGACGAGACAATGCCAGCAGGACTCGAGATTATGAAACATTCTAATAACCTCGTGTTACACTAACCGATGAACAATATTAATCATTAAGGAAGTCGACGCCAGTGAGTCTTTTCTGCCACCAACAGCGTATAAGGAAAGATAGCTGATTAATAAACAGAAAGAGATGGTAAAATGATTCATCATTAAGTCTCCAAACAAAAAAGAAAGGAGATATTTGGTTAAAGTAACATAACTACATTTGACCAGAAAAGAAAAAGTATTTTTCATTGAATTTCTCAAAAGCATGAAAATTAACCTTTGAATAATGATAAACAGGAAATGTTTAGAGAGGACGTAAAATACGACAACGAAATCCGACGGTACATTGGGCAAGATAAATATACAAATGGAACCTCAATACAATGGACGAGCAGAAGTGTCGTCCGGTAAAGCCGTTTGTCCGAAAATTTGAAGCACTTTTTCGTTGCCTAAAACCCCAGTACACCACAACATTATTGTAAATAAATGTATATATATATATATATATATATATATATATATATATATATATATATATATATATGTGTGTGTGTGTGTGTGTGTGCGCGCGTGTGTGTGTGTGTTTTGTTTTAAATTGCTATATACCATAAAATAACGTCTGAAAGTTTTAATGTTGAATCCATAATCACTCGGTGCAAGGGTATTTAATTCGATGTTTTACCGCATATATATATATATATATATATATATATATATATATATATATATATATATATACAGAGAGAGAGAGAGAGAGAGATAGATAGTGATAGAGAGAGAGAGGGTCCACGTCGTGCGCTACCAGCAGGCACTCGATGTATGTGGTTAAAGAATTAAAATAATTTTATGTGGATGGGAGGGTTACACCTGGACTTGAACAGTTTAAGATTAGTGTCGTTTCTACAGAGCAGTAGTTGTTCGAGTGGAACTTACTACTCTCCGGACTGGGCAGCTGCAGGCCAAATATGTCAAAAGTACTCTATTTTAGACCTGATCTGGCTCTTATGAATATAGAGCGTACAGCGAGGAGTTGTTTACTGGAGCGGTGCTGAAAACCGACCATTTTTCCAGCATCTTTGGTGGTGGATTAGTCTTCAAGGCATGGACCCTCTCCATGTGGGCATTTATTTAAACTGACCGGTAGTTGAACGGGGTCAGATTAGCAACGATCGAATGTAACTTGTTTGATTATCGAGGCATTGAATGTAACCAGTCAGTTATTCCCCAACCGAGTAGAATGAGAGATCAGCTTCCAATTTCTGGGAATCACAAGTTTTGGAGGTGCAGATAGTCCTATCATTGGCATGGATATTCACAAATGATCGGAGTATACTCTTAAGGAAATAATTTAAGTAAAGAAAAAAAATTCGTCCAAGATGTTACCACGGAGGACACTTGCATTGTTAACTCAGGCCCTGGAGGAGTGGCTAGGACCCTCAGGCACCTACCCGTTAGAAAGTACTTTATAATTGATAAAACGCTTAATGTAATTCCAGAGCTAGAGAACTTGTGCAGCAAGGATTTTTGCCACTAACTGTCAAAGGCCTTGAACTATCTAACGATGTGGTCCTTGATTCGTATATGCTGATTCAATGAGTAATGATAGTTAAAGCATCTAAATATATACCGCTTGTCTACTCAGGAGGTGATCAACGAACTCCTTGTTGATTATAGGATTAAAAATCTTGCTAATTATACTGAAGAGACTGATGGGTCTATCTCGAAAGTGGGGATTAGGATCGCCCGCATTTTTTAGAATCTGGCATATGCTCGGTAATTTCCACAGACATGGGAAGGATTTCTAATTTATGAAGCGGTTAAATAATTTCGTTCGGGTTGGGTATAGTTTTGAATGTATATTCATAATAACAAGAACTGGATTTTTGTCTGGCCCAGTAGCTTTCTTATAGTCAACGCTTTGACTTATCTTGTGATTTCCAAGGCTGTAATGAACATATGAGATTGTGTTAACTAAGACATGCTAAGTTAAGAAGAAGTGGCCTTTGTCATCTAAAGTTGAATTCCAAACAGAGATTGAGTCGAAGATCTTCGCCTTATCAGTATAGGAAGATATGGCCTCGAGACTATTTATAAAAGTGAGAGCAATCTCATTGCCTCTGTTTATATTTTGGCTGGCTATCATGTACAATTCTCGGGATCCAATGTTATTGCTGACAAACTTGGCCTGGACCGGTTGCACGTAGCTACACTTTGCATTATCCAGAACTTCCTTGCAGTGTTTATGGGTGGATGCAGTAAGAGTCAAACTATACCACTCTTTACGTTAGATATTGATGCAGTTTTTACAGTGAGCTATGGCCGCAGGGCATGCATAGTTCAAAAAAGAAACGATACAGAGTCGATGGCAGTAGTTTTGAAGGCAGTGTGCTTAGAAGAACGTAGAGGGAAAAACTTCTTACCTATAAGTTCGAAATCTGTGTCATCCTAATTTAGTGAAGCGACAAATCGATATCTGAACAGGCAAATCTGGGGACTAGAGAATGATCTAGAGAATGATGAAAATTTTGAAGGGGGTTGCTTGATATCTCGTCACGCCAAGGCCGCGGGAGTGTTCTTCGATGATCTGTGCTAGATGGTAGGCGATGGAGAAGTCTCTACAATATCAGAGTTCTGACAGGTTTTTTTTTTCTCCTGGTGAAATAACAAATCTTTATATGTTACATTGTAGTCACGGCAGATATTTAAGTTACCCGAGGGAAATTTGGTGACGATATTATCAATCGTCGCAGATATTCTATCGGAAATTTGTCCCAACGATCTGAGGACGACAGATGAGCGCCACGCGGAAGCACATATATGTAAGATAAGTATCCTCGTTTTCTGCATCCATGCCAAAGGACACCAAGCCAGGCCAGGGCCACGGGAGTGTTTTTCGATGATATGTGCTAGCTCGTAGGTAGCTTATCAATCGTCGCAAGGCACCACGTCTTTAATGTACACGCCGAGACTGTGGGACTGTGGCGATTTAGGTTGTCGCGATGGCTTGCAAAATGTAAACAAGGTATGAAAAAACAAGAGAAAATCGTTAGAATTATAGAACAGAGTACTGAAAACTTATAAAAATATCAACCCTCTTATATGGCAGTCAGTGCTGCGCAGTCTCCTTTCAGATTAAGAAGAATTTTGAAGCAAGTGAAATGGGATTCCAGAAAAGGATCCTGAAAATACCAGGGACTAAATATATCAGCAAAACGAAATATTAGGGTAAAACGGAAAGAAAAAAATAATACTTAAACATCAAATATTGACAGTTAAAATTTTTTGGGCACGTATTAAGAAAAGAGGGCGTAGAAAGTTGACATTCACATGCTATATTGAAGTCAAGCTGGTCAATGAAAAACAAAACATAACCAACACAATCTGCCTCTGCGAATGATTAGCAGGACAAGGTTGAGGAGAGAGAGTGAGAGACAGACAGACAGAGAGAGACAGAGATAGAGAGAGAGAGATAGAGAGAGAGAGAGAGTAGGCAATATTTACTAAGAACTACACAAGTCAGCGTGTGGAGAGCCATGGATTCCCAACTTCTGTACAAGTGTAATGAACATCCTCACAGAATTTATTATTGAAGTATCGACTTCAAATTCCGGTCTAGTCGGTTGCATTACATTTTTGAATTATTTCCACTGTGAAAGGGATGGATTCATCACATCTCCCACAGGTTTCTTTTAAATAACGGTGTAGATGTGCTCTGATGATTTGCCAACCTGTCCAAGTGTAGGAACATTTTAAATTCAAACTGTGAAAATGAAATTTTGAACAACTCATGAAAATAATTTCCATCGTATATTTTTCCAAAGAAAATTTAAAGTACAAATCGCGTCACATTATTTTTTCCACATTGTCATTAATTTTCCTAATATCTATTTGCGCGTTTGTATGCACTGACGTTGATCATACTGGATCATGCTAGGTAATGCGGTCTTTCCTTGAAACTGTAAGAAACGTCTGCAAAGCATAATTGCATTAAACACCAGATGTTGTCTCTGGGGATATTAAAACAATATTCCTGTGAAGGTATCCGCAACAGGGATTTCCTAGGATCCATAGTCGACAAATATACTCGGATACGAAGGCTAAACACAACCATTTGTGAGTGGGCATATGTGTACCAGTCTGTAAGATTTGTACCCACATATATCACGTACACCCATGCACATTTACATTTAAAGATATGTAATAGCTGTCCACTCGTATTCTTGGATAAAGGTCCACTGGGGGGGGGGTGCATGCCAGTCCCTGTTACAGACTCTTGCTCAGGAACATCTGTGTTTGTTCATCATTCATAGAACCAAGCCCTGGTTTATACTGCAACTATGCAGAGCAGTCCTTAGTTAAAGTTTCTAGGAGAGAGTGTGTTATCTAGAATGATCAACAATCTGAACAACACCAGGACACTCACGATGACTTGTGACGTCGTGCTAGCACAAAATTTTCTATTTACAGAATTTTACTCACAAGGATTGGATCAACCTGTTATATGGTTTCTAGCCACTTTCCAAAGGTTCCGTACATTGGGGTCACCCCCCCCTTGAGACTGATGACATCAGAAAGTCTCCTTCCTGTTGAATCCCCCATGGTGAGATTTTTTTTCATAAATCGAATATACTAAGCACTATATATATATATATATATATATATATATATATATATATATATATATATATATATATATATATATATATATAATGACATTATTTTACATGCACAATTAATATAAAAGCATATGCATTAAATTTCATTGGTATTGAATATACACATTTATGTGTGGATATATATATATATGTGTGTGTGTATGTGTGTGTATGTGCGTGTGTGTGTGTGTTATATAATTGGAGCTTTGTCATGGTATACTTTCATCACTGACACAAACGTACACAACCACACACACACACACAGGTCCACACGCACACATGCCCACACACATACACTAACACAGACACACTCACACACAGGTCCCCCACACACACACTAACACAGAAACACACACACACACACACACTTATATATATATATATATATATATATATATATATATATATATATATATATGAAATTATTATTTTATTTCATAACCTCCCCTACATGTATGAACATAACATAATTATGACAGTACGGTATAAATATCCATATTGCATCGTGCATGGGACTCAGTATTATAATTCTGTTGAGGAAAACTGTATATTTATTATTATATATATATATATATATATATATATATATATATATATATATATATATATATATATATTGTTCATTAATATGAAAATATATGTGTATATTTGTGATCATAAGAGGTTCCTCTCATGATACATCTATAAAATATGTGTTATTAATGTAACAATCCAGAAGCATGCTATATTTTCTTGTTGTATTCTGTCAAGATGATACGTGAGCGTTCATTCTGCATCGCCTAACCAATTTTGCCTTGGAACTATGGAATTATATCGATATCGAACACACAGACATACTTCACAGTAGCATCAAATAATAAGCACATGCACTGATATGGAATTGCTTGGATTTTTTTTTAATAATAAATCATTGAAATTTTGAAAACTGCTGCATATGAGTAGGAAAAACTCAGAAAATGTATCTATTAGAGTCATTTTTCATCCTTTATATAGACGAGTAATGAATACGTTGGGGTCCGTCTACTGTTGAAATTCAAAACATAAATGTCTTCTATATGAAACAGAAAAAAAAAACATTATTCAGTGAAGGAAAAGTAGAAACAGAATATCATTTGAAATGACATTTATATATTATTCTCACCGATATACAATATCAAGTAAATGTACAATATTATTTGCATTGAAGTTTTCTTTTTTTTTCAACTAATTCCATCTTCTTTATACGATGTGAGATATGTGACAGACTTAATAAATGATGGACATGCATGTATAATTGATTTAGTATACAAAAGAGGATGCTGGCTATTCTCTTCTATTGTGAGCGCGGACAAGATATTAGTTGACGTCTGCTGGTTGTTTGTTCGATTGTATGCGCACGTGCGTGTGTGTACGCACGTGTAGATCAATCTGGCCTCCAAATTTAATGAAGTCAGCGAGAAACAATACGATTATATTTTATATGCGTAATGAGATTTAAAATTTAATTTCACATTGAGGAGTGAACATTTAAAAAAAATATTTTCATTATAGAGAAAATAATTTCACACTGTCCATTGAATAGTTTTTTCTCGAATAGGCAGGAGTAATAAAGGGTGTTATTATTGCTATTTACTAAATGATGTGAAAATCAGAAGGGGAAGTTTTACAAATACATCCGCAAGTAGTTTAGTAGTATTTGGCATTTTAATGACTGTTTAGTAAACAAATATTCTAATGGGATATGTTGGTTGATATATATATATATATATATATATATATATATATATATATATATATATATATATGGATAGATATATAGATATATAGATATATAGGTATATGATTTAATTCCTACATATATATACATACATACATATATATATATATATATATATGATTTATTTCCTATATATACGTAAATACATATATATATATATATATATATATATATATATATATATATATATATATATATATACATACATATATATATATATATATATATATGCCCTGTCTATTGAATTCTTTCCTTTGTACCTCTTGCCAATATTTGTAATTTTGTCTTGTCAACTAAAAACTGGCCTGCCATCCATTTATACAAGCTCGATAAGCAGGTTATGCACTGATTTTATGTGATTCCCTCGCCTTCAATGCGTCCATTGAGTGTCTAATTTCTTACGCCCTTTTTCATCATGTTTAAATGAATTAGTGCTCGATGGATGGTGTACGCCTCATTGATCTCAGAGCCCTTTCAATGAGATCGAACAACCCATCCTAAAAGTCTCCTGCTCATCACTCATACGAACGAGAGTTCAATCGTTTTCGGCCAGATCAGCTTGATAATAGCAGACTAAATGTCATAACGATTTCGAATGTCTTCATTTCTGACAGAAGATTCTTCTGTAAGCCCTGGTTATACGCAGACGCGCTGGCGCGCACACACACACAGACACTCACGGACACAAACACATGCACGTTATCACGTACATGCACATAGAGTCAATTTCACAGTATACACGGAAAGTGTTGAGTATGGAGGCAATTTTGATTAATGGATAGCAATGCACATCGAGGAATCTTAGAGACGAGTTCGACATCCCGTCGATTTCATTATACTTACCTATAGGCAAATATTCTTGGAAAGGTATCGGTTCATCTCTCCTTCTGCCAGGTTTGAGTAAATATCAGTACAACAAACACAATCACAATAGTACAAATGCAAGACATTTTTAAATATAGTATCTATACAGATTCAAAGACCATTCCACTCCAAATAAAGGTTAAATATATACATCGTCTTCTATATGTGTTATTGCAAATTACCCACCCACGCATTAACTCTCTCAGCTATAAATAGAAGCAGGTACTTTTTTTTGATAGGGAAGTTTCCAATAGGCAGCTCTGACAATCGGACCGAACGTTCTTGATGTAATACTATCGTATTTTATATGGTTGTATTACTGTTTCTTTTAATATATAATTGTTTAACTCAATTTATCTCTAGTGTTTTTATTTCTGGCCCTAACAAGGCCACAGCAGTAAGCTTCGGGTATAAGACTCTTGAATGAATGGTCATTAATGTATGGTTTCCTGAAACAGGACAGAGAAAGCCTTGGATTTGGATTATTGATGTATCTAATGAATATTATTTTTATTTAAATTTGCCTGTGTAGTGTAAAGTCTATTGAAGTAGTTGAGGCTTCATTTTTCTTTTAATTATTTTTCTACTTTCAATGAATATAGTTTTGCCCCAAACCACAATTTATTTGCGTTGTTCTATTTGTTTTGGTTAATGGAAAATTTTTTGAAAAGAAAAACCGCATCAAAATGAGTAAATGCATATAAATAAAAAAAAGATTGAAAAGCAATAAGTAAAATAAGCAAAACAAAGTCCAGTACTATGCATAATGTTAAAAATAATAGCCTTAAACACAATAATGGGAAAATTTTCACCTATTCTTGTACTACCAATAAGCGATATCTGATAATGATTATTCTCCTTCATAAACATTATGAATAGAATATATATATATATATATATATATATATATATATATATATATATATATATATATATGTGTGTGTGTGTGTGTGTGTGTGTGTGTGTGAAAAGTGTATATAAATATAAATATATATATGTATAATTATTTATATATTATATGCGCGGTACTTATTAGAAAGCGCTCAAGATCAGAGATAGAGCTAACATATTTGGTTAGATAGAGTTTGTGACCCTAGGTTTTTGCTTTTAACGATCGTCTGATTTGTCTGACGATCGCCAAAGCGTGAAACCCAGGGTCACAAACTCACATCTATCAAAACAAATATATATATATATATATATATATATATATATATATATATATATATATATATATATATATATATATGTATGTATGTATGTGTGTGTGTGTGTGTGTGTGTACTTAGATAAAGACCACGGTCGATGTTACTTTTTAAGTCGGTGATCGTAGGACGAGTATACTTGTTAATAAATAAAGGGAGCGTCTACTCTAAATTGGTCATCCACTAAAATAACCTATAATAATAATAACAATAATAACAATAATAATAATAGCACATGTATATACATATAATGTATTGAGGCAGCAGATCATTATTCATACATATATTGTTAAATATAACAGACAACTAATGTCTGTTATGTTATAAGTTAATAGTATTGTGCGTTTGTAGAAAAAAATGATTTGTTTATTATTAGTAACAGAGATGAATTATCTAAACAGATATGTAAAAAAAAAAACTTAATACATTAATTTATCACACAAATAATATCTTCTCCCATAACAAGTTCTATAATGAATTACATAACATTGAACATCCAAATGTTAACAATAAATCTTTGCCACAGTTTCCGTTATTAATACTCGCACTAATATTAAAACTAATATTACTATAACTGTCATCATCATATACAACATCGTTTTCACTAACCTAGATCCTACTAGAAGCAATATCGATTATCATAAATATATATTCGAAGAAATATTCAATCATTTCTGAATTATATATACATCCGTTGTGATAGAAACGATTTTTCCGTCCAAGATCAAATGAAGCCATGTTACATCTCTGTAAAACATTATTTCGAATACTGACTTTCAATACGATAGCTCTTCCTATTTCAGATATTATTGTAACCAAATTCTCCTACACACAGACCTTCAATACATACGTAGAATCATGTAAAATCTTCGAGATGTTATATTTACCAATTCTTTTGTGTCCCCTTCTGCATGTCAATCGCAAAGCCTCACCACTGAATTTTTCAGTGAAGGAACACGCATAGGCTGATACATTATAATACAGTATTTAACCTGTCTATTAATATTAATATTCATTTTTTATAATGTTAGATGAAAATTTAGAAATAGATCATGTGTGATAAAAAGGTTATAAATGAAGGAGACGCGAGCAGATTCACATGAAAAAATCGTTGCTTCCTTTAACTTCTCAGTGGAATTATTTTCATTTTAATTTTCGAATCAAACCGCAACCAGTATTAAAATTATATATTTATATTCTCCCTTCAATATGTCAGATCTTACAGAACATATCACGTTCTCATGCATTTATCGTAATTGTTAGGATGAGCCTAGACTGTCTGAAATAAATCACAGTAATAGATGGCGTCGATATCTCATTACAGTTGAACTGGCTCGATGTAACCGCAAATTCTATACAAACAGTTTCTTTTCTCCCATATGCTATTCCCTACCGGCTCCATGCTTTTTAAACTGCAAAATTTAAATGCAATGTTATTCGCTATCTCCTGTCCTCCTGAAATCAATTTCCTCTTCCCACTCATTATTAATATCTGTGTTCCTAATCAGTTCGCAACCTGCAACTGATTGTGTTTTAGTGGCTTCATTGCATTGCATGGGGCTTTTACAGATTAAAAATAAACATTTAAGGAAATACAAGATAACGATTGTCATTGTATTTTAATTCATTAGGAACTTATCTGAAAGGAAATCCAGAAATTGGAAGTGTTCGACAAGTCAGAAGTACATAAGAAGTGACTACAAACTTATGATTACACTTCATAATTTCAGGATTTGTCAATTGATCATTGCGATTTTTATGTGTGTATCTGTGAGAGTCTATCTGTGAGTCAGTCGTTCACTTTTGAACCGACTGTTCGGTTAAACTCTCTTTCTACGGACGGGAGGAACTCGAAGGAGGCTACGCCGAAGGGCGGACTCTCCTTCGGGGAGTTAAACCGGCCCTGAACCCGTTTATACGGGTTCAATGGGCATATTTTTGGCCGAGCCCACGGGCTCGGAATGCCCGCGTTAAAAAGGCCTTGTGCCACATGACACCCTCGTGGGGGGGTGACTCAATATCGTGAGAGTCTAAAAGACATTGATACGTAGATAGATATGGAGAGAGACTGTGAGTTTGTGTGTGTTAGGTTGCAATAGATATTTCCTTAAAATAATAATCCTCTTCATAATTATGATATACACTCACAATGCAATATATGGCAATGCACCATCTACATCAGATATCGTACAAGGAAACCGTCTCTCCCAATATTTTGATCATTTAAATTTGAAGATGCACATCATCGCCCTGTTGAAAACTTTCCGATGAAACTGGGCCCCACAGAAACTGTTGGTCGCAGAATCACAAGATAAATATCTTCGTTGTTGTTAACCAGTTGTAGTTCCATCAAAATGTTCGATTCGACTCACGTCCGAACAATTAACAAAATTTTAATTACGTCACGGTGAAATGCAAGCTTATTTTTGTGTGGATATATTCCAGTATCAGCAGAGAAGAGAGAAAAAAAATTGCATCTGATACATCCTTGAAATAAACGTGCTAATCTCATTATCAAATTGGTTATTTGAGTCCCTACCCTACATAAAAGTGTCGACAAATGCTGAATATCCAGCCTTGGTTCACACGCAAATATATCACTTCTCCAGCTGAGGGAAAACACTACTATTGAAGGCGCGATATAACGGAACCCTACTTATTACATAACGGCCAGCAATCGGTTCAAGAGAGGAGTGTAAAATGGTAATAAGTCAATCATAAGAAGGCGAAGACAAATTTGAAAACCAAATTAATTTGACTTCCGCGAAATTTATAAATAAGATTCACAACAGAGGTAAAATGTCAGCGGCTTGCATCATAAATAGCTCCAAAGTTAACTCGTCCATGCTAAATAAGTCTAAGCTCTTTCAATATAACTTTGCATCTATCTCCACACTAGACAACAAGAGTCATATTCTACCTGACCTCTTCCTTCTAGAGTAGCACAAAAATAGTGTTATCAGTTTCTCGGTATGTGAAATTTCCACTTTTATGAATAAGGAATGCATCTACAAATCCTAGAGGTCCAGATCAAATATTATAGATTTTTCTTATTGACATTATCTCAGAGATATGCCCACAAAATGTTTACATTGGCAAATTGTTAACCGCTTCCTCAGAGATACAGGTCTATAGTAGATGCCATCTGTTTGTCCAGTTTACAACAATGCGATTGAGCGCTCGTGCTGTCGGATTATCGACCCACAGACACACCAGTTTCTTCAGCAAACGTTATGCGCCTATTATTAACGAGAAGTCTGAAAGCGTATGGATTTCGTTTCTGTAGGTCCACTGCTGATGTTTTAAATGACATTACTCAAAAAGAATAAGTGAACTGCTCGATAATAAATCTATCACAAAAACTGTCGCGTTAGGTATAACGAAGATTTTGCCAATGTGTATCACGAAGAGCTGCTACGCAAACAGTTCAGCTATGGAATTTCTTGTAGAGTCTTCTTGTTTATCATATCTTAGCCATCGTGTATGTCCATGAAGATCATTGTTAATGACCTGTCCTTAGAGGCTCTCTCCTCGGTCTTATTAATATATCAAACATCTACCTCAGGACATTCTCAGATCAATAGTAAATAAGAACGCATATGATACAATGGCTTATGAGACTACGGCAAATTATCTAGATGAACAGAAACCATCAGCTAATATCGCTTCTGACTTTACTAGTATAGATCAACCTGGGAGAAACTGGCATATGACATGCAGTATCTACAAAACGAAGCTAGTAATCATAGAGTACATACAGCTCCATAGACGAAAGTTACATTCAAAATGGTTATTTACAAGAATTCTACCAATATGGAAAGTAATCACGATAGGATTCTTCGCCGATCAATAAAATGTAAACCGGTTCATGACGATGTTCAACAATTATCTATACTACATATCCTCATGATATGTACATCGTCCTCCCTCGATTTACGACTTTTCAACAACTTCATATACCTCTGAATTGGGCGGATTTTGACTTGTTTTGGGTGAATAATATTAAAAAAAAGATGCGGATAATTCTATACTATATTTAGGTCCTTGCTCTCGGCATCGTGCCACCTGATATGGCCTAGAAAAATATTGGATATTTCTTGGTACGAAATAACTGCTAATCTGTAACTGCCAACGAATTTGCTGCAACTGACCGCATAATTTACTTCAATTCAATGTGTATCACGAAGAGTTGCCACACAAACAGTTCAGCTATAGAATTTCTTGTAGAGTATTCTTGTTTATCATATATTTATATATGACAAACAAGAAAAAGTCAATATTCATGTGATGCCCGAACAATAATTATCCAAAATGTATCTCCTTAAAAGAAAAGAAGACTTTCGCTTTTATATTCTACTGAATCATTGCCATCTTCA